>JAPXFY010000031.1:4008133-4013133 GCA_030674185.1 Monoplex corrugatus | reverse complement strand
GTGTGTGTGTGTGTGTGTGTGTGTGTGTGTGTGCGTGTGTGTGTGAAAAAGACGGATAGGGAGAGGCAGAGAGCTCCTGATCGCACAGTGCATTTAAAGAAGACCTTAACAGTCCCAAAACATCTACCTTGCACATAGTCACAGGCACAGGGTACACAGAGAGTCAAAACGACAAAACAGTGTGACTATAGAAACAGCGGCGGACAATATACAAACACGTGTGGCAGAGACAATCATCATCATCATCATCAGGTGCCCTGCCGCATGGCGTTGGCGATAATGGACCTCCATCTGTCTCTATCTCTCGTTGCCCCTAGCATCTCTCCCACCCCCCTCGTCCCCAGCCACTCTGCAAGTCCGTCCAGCATTTTCTCCCTGGGTCTACCCGGTGTTCTCTTTCCCTCCAGCTTTCCCGTTGTGACCAGGTGCTCCAAATCCCCCTTCCTCATAAAATGGCCTATAAATGTTGCCTGTCTTTTCCTAATCTTCCTTATGAGTGATCTACTTGTGTCTGCCTCCATCAAGACTGTCTCGTTTGTTTTCTTTGCTGTCCATGGAACTCTCAACATTCTTCTTAGAAACCACATCTCGGCTGCCTCAATCTTGTTCTGGCTTTGTTTGTTGACTGTCCACGCCTCGCATCCGTACAACAGTATTGGTTCTATATAACATTCAAGGACTCTCTTCCTGGTGTTAATTGATAGGCATTTGATGGTAAGAATGCCTGTCATCTTCCCGAATGCTGTTTTGGCTTGGCCGATTCTGCCGGCTATTTCTGATGTGCATCTGCCGTCTGATGAAATGATCGTTCCCAGGTATTTGAATTTATTAACCTGTGTCAAGGTTGTGCCATTTGCTATTTTGCATGAGGGGATTTCATGTTTTTTACTGATCACCATGACTTCAGAGGCAATCGTAGAACATAATTATCAACAATAACGAACCATCACATTGAATACGACCACCAGATCCAAAGGCGGTAAACAAATCACTTAGAATTATGACTTGACTTCAAACTTCATAAACATTTTAGTATTCAAAGATAATAGCGTTAGGTCCCACTGGTCTTGTCTTACGGTTAGTCCTTGCTACTCTACACATATTGAATAAGCAAAACAAACAAACAAACAAAACAAACAAAACAAAAAAAAACGAACAAAGGAACAAAAGAGTAAAATACAGGAACTAAAACTAAGCAAACAAAAATGAATTGTCAAACAAACAAATAAACAAAAACAAAACAAAAAACAAAACAAAAACAAAAAAGCAACACACACACACACACACACAAACACACACACACACACACACACACACACACACACACACACACACACACACACACACACACACACACACACACACACACACACACACACACACACACACACATAAAGAAAGAGGGGGGACCAACAAAGACAAATTAAGCAAAACAAAAAACAATTGTTAAAAAATGAACACATTCCATACCAACGTAAATTGAAAACATGCAAACAAAGACAGGGAAGAGGGGGTGGAGGTGGGAGGAAATAAAGGAACAAATTAAAAAAAAAGGGGGGGGGGATAAGGATGGAGACTTGTCAACTTTAATGCCATGAAAAAAATAATAATTATAATAATTACAATATTTATGTAGCGCAAAATCTTGATAAAATCAAATCTAAGCGCTGAAACAGACACACACGCACGCACGCACGTACGCACGCACACACACGCACGCACACACAAACACAACACACACACACACACACACACACACACACACACACACACACACACACACACACACACACACACACACACACACACGCATGGCTACAAATGGGGAGAAAGAATAAAAGCAATAAAAGCAAGAATAAAAGCAATGGAAAATTATAGAAAGCATAGCATATACAGTTATATATTATAACAATGTGATTCCCCTCCGAGCGGAGACAGGCTGCAGAGGAGGGTTGAGTGAGGTCAGGATTTTATGCAGAGGAGAAAAGGTGAGTTTTGAGAGCGGACTTGAAGGAGACAAAAGTAGGTTGCTGACGGACTGAGAGAGGAAGTTTGTTCCAGGAGAGTGGACCAGAAACAGAGAAGGCTCGTGGACCATAGGTATTGAGCTTAGTGCGTGGAAAGCGAAAAGTCAGAGGATCGGAGACAGAGCGGAGGGTACGTGAGGGAAGATAGATCTCAAGTAGGCTTGACAGGTAATTGGGGGCTGCGTTATTGAGGCTTTTGTAGCACATGGTGTCTAGTTTGTACTGTATGCGCTTTGATACAGGGAGCCAGTGAAGTTGTGCCAGGAGAGGAGATATGTGGTCAGCTTTTTTCTTTTTGAGTACAAGGCGTACAGCATTGTTTTGAATGCGCTGTAGGATGTGAATGGTGGAGGCAGGAAGACCAGACAGGAGTGAATTGCAATAGTCAATGCGAGACATTATGAAGGAGAGAGCGAGTTTTGCAGTTGTTTCCACAGAGAGATACTTCCTGATCAGGCTTATACGATGGAGATGATAGTAGCAAGATCTGGCAGTTTGAGAAACAAAGTTGTTCATGGAGAGGGTAGAGTCAATGCAGACACCAAGGTTTTTAGCTGAATCAGAAATTGGGACTGATTTGTTATAATAATGGGAGAGAAAGAGGAGGCAGCTGAGAAAGTTTCCGACGGGTGTCAATGATGAACCACAAGACAGCCTACATACAGCGTCCAAGAAGCTATAATAATGAATCACAATAAAAACAACATCCACTTCCATATATCAATCGATCGAAAGCCCAAAGCGCTGTACAAAAGCATATGAGAGACAGAGCCAGACACACTGACATCAAATAAATGTCAACCCTCCCAAACAACGGCATCGATATAATACTAATAATGACGATAATGATAACGATAATCATAGTAATAATAATAATACTGATAACAATAATGACAACACCAACAACAAGAATTACAAGAATAACAACAACAAGGATACTAGTCGTCGTCGTCATCGTCGTCGTAATAGTATAGTAGTAGTAGTAAGTAGTAGTAGTAGTAGTAGTTAGTAGTAGTAGTAGTGGTTAGTGGTAGTGGGAGTGGTAGTAGGTAGTAATAGTGTAGTAGTAGTAGGTAGTATGCGTAGTATAGTGGTAGTAGTAGTAGCAGTAGTAGTAGCAGTAGTAGTAGTGGTAGTGGTAGTGGTACAGTAGTAGTAGTAGGTAGTAGAGGGAGTAGGGTAATAGTAGTAGTAGCAGTAGGGGCAGCACGGCATAGGTAGTATAATATGTAGTAGTATAAATGATACTAACAACAACAACAACAACAAACAATAATAATAATAATAACAACAACAATAATAACAATAATAATAATAATAACAACAATGATAATGATAATAATAATAATAATAATAATAATGATGATAATGATTATGATAATAATAATAATAATAATAATAATAATAATAATGATATAATAATAATAATGATAGTGATAATGATGATGGTGATGATGATGATGACGACGACGACGACGACGACGACGACGACGACGATGACGACGACGACGACGATGGTGGTGTGGTGGTGGTGATGATGATGATGACGACGACGACGACGACGACGATGACGATGACGATGACAATGACGACGACGACGATAGTAGTAGCAGCAGCAATGACCGTAAACCATTGTCATTTCACCACATCTGACCAGATGAAAGGGAAATATTCTCTGAAATCTCGTAACCTTCAGACTTCTGACTTCAGATTTCAAAATACTTCATTACTCAGGGATGGTAGCGTCAGGTCACACGGAGATATCTGACAGCCATTGTCACTCTACACACCTTCTGAACACGTAGTACGCTGAAGGTCAGAACAAAATAAGATAGAAAAATGATCAGCCCCACTTTGCTCACAAACTGGAGAATTATGATATGTTAAGCTTACTTCAGTTTCTGAGCATGGATGGCTAAATGCTTGGACAAAACAAACACAACGAACGTTCTCTCTGTGACTGCAGTTTTTGACATAAAAAATAACAATGATAATAATAACAATGATAATTCTCATTACATTCGTAAGTCCATGCGCGTATTTCTTGGTGTTGTTTTTTTGTTTTTGTTGTTGTTGTTGTAAGAAGTCAAAAAGAAACAGTTCATGAAAAATACGACTACTACTACTACTACTACTACTACTACTACTACTACTACTACTACTACTACTACTACTACTACTATTAACAATAATAATGATAATAGTAATAACAACAACACTGAATAATAATAATAATAATGATAATAATAATGATACTACTACTACTACTACATCTACTTCTACTTCTACTACTAATGGTAATAACTCCATTTCCACAAACGGTCAATGTCGCAGCATGCTCGTTGCACTTTACAACAAAGGTGGAAAAAAAGAAAAAGTGTGGTGGTGTTACCACCACATACATACATACATACATACATACATACACAAACACATACAACATACATACATGCATACATGCATACATATATACATACATGCATATTACATACATACATACATACATACATACATACATACATACATACATACATACATACACACATACAAACATACATACATCATCATCATCATCAGGTGCCCTGCCGCATGGCGTTGGCGATCATGGACTTCCATCTGCCTCTATCTCTCGCTGCCCCTAGCATCTCCCCCACCCTCCCCGTCCCCAGCCATTCTGCAAGTCCGTCCAGCATTTTCTCCCTGGGTCTACCCGGTGCTCTCTTACCCTCCAGCTCTCCCGCCGTGACCAGGTGCTCCAAATCCCCATTCCTCATAAAATGGCCTATAAATGTTGCCTGTCTTTTCCTAATCTTCCTTATGAGTGATCCACCTGCGTCTGCCTCCATCAAGACTGTCTCGTTTGTTCTCCCTGCTGTCCATGGAACCCTCAACATTCTTCTTAGAAACCACATCTCGGCTGCCTCAATCTTGTTCTGGCTTTGTTTGTTGACTGTCCACGCCTCGCATCCGTAC
>JAPXFY010000031.1:3990633-4003133 GCA_030674185.1 Monoplex corrugatus | reverse complement strand
TATGGCCGGGCTGTACTCTACGCTTACTACCATGATATATCCTGGCGTCAACCAGGCCCGAGAGATACACACACCTGCGGTGCTGGTCAGAAGATTTGAGCAACACCCTGTATGACCCATCCGTGCAGTGGATGAGACTCGACTATGTGGTCCCTGTCTTCCCAACGAGTCCATAGCACGCCCAACTCTGGGAAGGAGCCGGTTATAGCTGAAAAATCCCACAGTGATTTTTAAATGGACTGACGGGGATTTGAACCCATAACCTTCCAATCTGTCGTCCGTTGCGTTAACCACTACACCACGGTGACTGGTTATTTCTTGAACAAATTAGATTCCAAACTCCTAAGACGTTCCTTGCGGGAAGGGTGACTACTCTGTCTTACATTAGGGAGCATGTACAATTCTATCTCCTTTTGACTTGAATCAAGTTGAGACAAAAAAGAAAGGAAAATGAAGAGCATTGGTACGTGACAAATTGGACGATTTTCGGACCGAATGCATGGACAAAATGATTGCAATAATTAAAAGTCCTGCAATTCCTTTCAGTGTCCTTTACGTGGATTGCCTTTAAGTTGCCTGTTACCTGTCGGCGACATCACTCTTGATGGTAGCCGCTGATGCATGCCCCGTCAGCTGTCTCCATCCCTTTCTGTCTACAGTCCTTCTGTAGATTTCTCCTTTCGCCAACTTCGTCCACTTGGATATGTTCTCTACATAGGAAGTCGGCGGTTTTCCTTGTCGTCTCTTGTCCTCCATTTTGCCCTGGGCCACAGTCTTCATTACATGGCAGCTGTGATGTCTCATAGCTTGTCCAAAGTATTTCATTTTCCTTTTCCTAACCAGTCCTAAAAGTTCAGGTTGTTTATTCAGTTCTTCCAGAATGCTTTGGTTTGTTTGTCTTTCATGCCAGCTTGTTCTTAGGAGTCTTCTGTACAACCATATCTCTGCACTTTTGATTCTGTTTTCATCTGCAGCTTTAAGAGTCCATCCTTTACTTCCATATAATACAACGGGCCAAACTAGTGTTCGCAGTAATTTAAGTTTGAGCTCATTTCCTAGATATGTCTTTCCAAATGTTAGTAAGATGGACCATTTTTTGTTTGGCTCGGGCGATTCTTGCTTTGGTGTCTTTGCTACATGTGGCATCAGCTGATTTGTATGATCCAAGGTATTTGAAGTGTTGTATAATTTCGAGAAGTTGTCCATCGACTGTTAAGTTTCTCCACCATTTAGCATCAGTCTCATCAGCGCTTATGGAATATATCCCAATCGCGGAGACATTACCTTGAGAAACTGAAACTGAAACAAAATTGTTCTTCATTCAGACACGTACCCTGCAATCAGATTGCCTCTGCTAGTAAACAAGGTCTACTACGTGTATTGGTGCTGCTAATGCTGATGCGACGATAACCATAAATATTTACACAAAACGATGTGAGAAATACACAGCTTTCGTACGTATAGACAAATGTTTCCGCTTCCTCCTTGTTTCCGCTTCCTCCAAGTCCTATAACTTACGATACACTCGAAGAAGCGTCAGAGCAGCTGTTTTACGATCACACAGAATTGAAACTAACTGCAAGCATTGTATATTTGTGTGAAAAGTGTGGTCCTCAGACTGTTTTGCTACCAGTATGGCAAAAAAAGTTTTGAAAAAGCACACGAAGCGAAGATATCGATGTAGCAGCTGCTAGTCGTGGTGTATGGTTGGTGAAAGTAAGTGGTCTTCTTCTCCCTGTCACGACTGCTGTTGTGATCGCAATCATCATGTCGCTTATTGAATTTAATCCCTTCAGTGCTAAGTGTGTGTGGGTGTATATATATACTTTTTTTTGTTTTGATTTTGCTAGTGTATGCTATTTGACAAGTGATTTTTGTGTGGGTAGGATAATTAACAACAAAACAAACAAAAGGAACAAAATCCAGCATGCAAACTATTGCTGAATATGATGAAAGAAAGTAGGCCTAACCATACCTTTAAGTTTTAAGGAATTAAGAGATTATCCATGGATATATATATATATGTTGTAGCTAATTGTATTTAGCATTTTCATTTGTGAATATGCCCATGAAATTGAAATAAGTAGCCTAAACTTCACACAATTTATTGTTAGCCCTATAGCCTACATTGTGGATTAGTAGGCCTAATATAGAGCCTAGATAAACAAAAATATTGTAAGAAAACATACATTATATATATATATATATATATATAATATATGTTTTTCTTACAATATTTTTGTTTATATATGAGTGAAAATATAGAATTGTACCTCAAAGGGGTAGTGAACATTTTCCTCTATTACAGCTTAGAAATTAACTCCAGATAGCATAAAGGCTACTAATGTACTAAGTTAACAATGGAGAAGCTGTGGTAGCAGCGATGGCACCACAATAATTTTCATTTTTAAGAAAAGTGCACTTTAAGTGCGAAAAACAAACAAATATGGCCGCTGAAAAGTTGCAGCTGAACATGTGCTTCGAATGTTGCAGTCAAACACACACACTGTTTCAATTTGTTGCGTGGTGATTGTTTTAAATCATCAATAAAACGTCAATTAACTGTGACGACAACACGATTAATTTTGAAAAGCGTGTTGCGTATTATAGACTCCTGAAAATGACCATTCCATATTCACAAGCGGAGTCACGCTATGGTGTGTGCAGTGCCTGTTCGCTACACACAGTGCCATTCATCTCAAGCACAAGTTCAGCTTTTCATCTTGAAATAGATATGAATTACCTTACAACCGATCCATTTAACAGAAATAAAGCAAACTATTAAATTTCTAGAAATTTTTTGATGCACGGAATGCCACGACTTCGAAGTCCGATTGTAGCAGACGAACGCTGCCTGGCCAGTCAAGCGACCGTCTAAAAGACTAATCATATGTACACATCGAGTGATGACGTTTGTGCACAAGTGTGTACTGCTAAAAATAGCAGAAGCACAAAAATCTGTGTGGTGTCACACATCTTTGTCCTTGTAAGAACGGAACGAGAATTCCCCGCACGAAATCAGGTCAACCCTTCAACTTGCTTCAAGACTTTTCCAGCCCTTCACTGTGTTCGTGATGAGTGCACGATGCCTTTTTTTAATCTCTTTTTGATGTGTGTATATGAGTTTAAATGTGTGGTAAAGCGTAATTTTAGTGAAATGGGTCGATAAATCCCAACACTGGCTTATTTGTCTCATCGGATTGTGTGTGGCACAGTGTGTCACACTTGATCGTTGATGAACGTAACGGCATCGTCTCTGTTTTAAGAATTTTAGCATGATGAAATATGCCCAGTGTTGTTAGATGACATGTATCGACACAAAAGATAAAAGGTCTTAAAAATCTAAGTGGAAAAGCCAGTTTTAGACTTGATCATTGCCTGAAGATATGTCATGTACCTCACGGTGTCACATGTAATGTTCAGCGGTGTCACATGTGAAAACGTGACACAAAACATGATTATCATGATGATACTTTTGATTTTTGCCTAGAATTAATTTAATATATCTGGTTCTTATGCACACAATAGCTGTTGATCATGCAAAATAATGATAATGCACAGACTCTTACAAAATAGTACAAACTGAGATCAATCTTAAATGTTTTCACAGTGGTGTCGCGTACCTCACGGTGTCACACTTTTCAAGTGCTTATATCTGTACAATATGAAATGTTACATTTGTGTTTTCTATCTTGTTTGGTTCCTTTGTTGTCCAACAACCACAAGATGCAGCAATTATTTTGTATTTTTGTATATTTCAGAACTTTGAGCCATGTGGTGCAGGCTGGGAATTCTCAGCGATTCGTTATTTCAGCGAAAACGACAGATTTCCGCGGCAGAAAAAAAAATTCAGCGTGAAAAAAAATCGGCAACGAAAAAAAAAAAAAAACCTCGACGAGTTGCGCATTTTAGGTTAGTTTCGGTCAACTTCCGGTTGATATGTACGGTAGTGTTGACTTCCGTCAAGTCGCCATCTTGTGCGTTGGACAACAGGAGAGCTTGAAAACATCTGAAATTGTAAAATGCTTCAGCTTCGCCCCCTGACCCCCAGCAGGCGTTGCCCCTGCCCCACCAGGGCCTGGCGGCCCCTGGACCCACACCATTTCAGAGGAAACTCTTGCCAAGTGTTCCCACCCTGGTGGTGTCACACTGAACGCCAAGATATATTTTCAATTTATTATGCAAATTACTAAAACCAATGAGACCAGCTTTTAATTTATGTTCCCTTAAACTACATTGCTTTAGCTTTCAAAATATGGCAAAAGTAAAACTATACCTCTATCTTTATTTTTGACTGCTCTGCAACCTTTGGGGTACCAATTCTATATTTTCACTCATATATATAAACTATTAAAAGTAATGGAGATGTCCCATATCCTATAGTATGTGCATAAAATATATAAAGGACTGAATAATAACACACACTTGCACTCTGTCCCTCACTTACTCTCACTCACTGCCACGCTCACCACTTTTTTTTCATTTCTCCCAACAGACAGAAACACTGACAGAATGCAATACAATGAGCAGGTTTCATCACCACATGTTGCACAGAAGTTTTTAGTATTTGAGTCGGCCATGAACAACCCACTCACAGCAAGACACACTGACTACATATGCTGGGATATTGCCAATAGCTGAGTGATGCAAACAGTACCTCCACCTCTTCTCAGCAACCCCCACCCCTATCCCCTTATGACTTGATCCCATGGATTAGTGGTTCCCCTTGTCCAACATCTGCTTTGATGAAATTGCTAAGATCTTTAGCAACACACTGCCTTTCTCACAGCATCTGGCCGAGGCGAAGCTTTATCATCAGCCATTTTGAAAGCATGGTCAAAATCTCTGAAGGGATAGTGTTAAAGCTGTAGTGCAGTGACCATAGCAAAGTGTGATTGGCTGCTGACCTTGTGCATAGTTCATGTAGATGGACAAAGCTTTCTGATGCATGTGAATTGGAATCCCCAGCTTAACCCTTTGACTCCCACAGCCTGTCAAACCACCATCCAATCACCATCCTGCATTGTCAACCCTGTTTGCAAATCAAAAATGTACCCTTTTGACTACCTCGCCCTATCCACCAGCTTCCTGCAGTTTTGCAGTTGGCAGATAGAGTGAGGGAGTCAAAGGGTTAAATATGGAGGTAGGAAAATTCCTGATGTGACATATATGCAGGCTACATCCTTGGCAAATGAGGTGACATATTTATGATATTATAGTGCAATAACAGCAAATGGCACAACCTTGACATAGGTTGATAAATTCAAATACCTGGGAACGATCATTTCATCAGACGGCAGATGCACATCAGAAATAGCCGGCAGAATCGGCCAAGCCAAAACAGCATTTGGGAAGATGACAGGCATTCTTACCAACAGTGCCTATCACAGTATCAGTTAACATCAGGAAGAGAGTTCTTGAATGTTATATAGAACCAATACTGTTGTACGGATGTGAGGCATGGATGGTCAACAAACAAAGCCAGAACAAGATTGAGGCAGCCGAGATGTGGTTTCTAAGAAGAATGTTGAGAGTTCCGTGGACAGCAAAGAAAACAAATGAGACAGTCTCGATGGAGGCAGACACAAGTAGATCACTCATAAGGAAGATTAGGAAAAGACAGGCAACATTTATAGGCCATTTTATGAGGAAGTGGGATTTGGAGCACCTGGTCACAATGGCAAAGCTGGAGGGAAAGAGAGCACCAGATAGACCCAGGGAGAAAATGCTGGATGGACTTGCAGAGTGGCTGGGGACAAGGGGAGTGGGAGAGATGCTAGGGGCAATGAGAGATAGAGACAGATGGAAGTCCATGATCGCCAACACCATGCGGCAGGGCACCTGATGATGATAGTGATGAATGTGTCCATGGCACTCTACTGGTTAACGTGTCACTGTAACTAAATGTATTCATGACTTTTTCAACTTGATGTTCCTGTTTTATTACAAAAAACAAATCTGACATAGTGACTCATAGTCCATCAGGGCCACAAATTTCCACAATGTATGGTATATATGATTTTCTTTTGGACTGATGAGGTTAAATTTAAAACCTATGACTTTCCAATCAATAGTCCATTGCGCTGACTGCTTTGCCATGTTTACAGGTTCAGTGTTATATGTTTGATGAATCATGTTTATGTTGTGAAATGTATCAAATTGGTGTATGTATCCGTCTGTTTTTAGGCCTAGTGTATTGACATGGCAAACCTCCTCCCCCCCCCCCTTTTTTTGTTGTTGTTGTTGATATGAGCATTGTCTGACACAGACTATTTACACTGTGGAATCTGTATCTGATGTTATGTTGTATGTGATAATCTGTGCAGGTCCCCAAGTACCTGGCAGAAAAATGGGAAAAACTTGACGCCAGCGCAGAAGTAGGGAAACTACGCATCACACGCACAAAGTATGTTAGAATTCATCACATTTGTATTATCTTTGTTGTCCATGGTGTGTGGTGGAAATTTTGTCTGCTATCTAGACTTATAATTGACGAGTACAAGTTTTCAGCTGGATTCTTCTTTTATTTGTTTCCCATCTGCATGGTCAGATCAATTTGGTGATGAATGTAACTGCCCTTTTAGCTGCTTGGTCTTCCCAATGCTACAAGACATAGATCTATATATAATGATTATCTATACTCAGCTGCTTGGTTTTCCCTTCTTTACAAGACATATATATATATGCATATATATATATATACATATATGTATATACTCAGCTGCTTGGTTTTCCCATCACTGCAAGACACTTATGTATACACTTAGCTGCTCGGTCTTCCCAACTACAGGGCATGTTGGTGAAGCCATTATTTTGAGCTAAAGTAACCTCAGAGGGCAAGCACCATTCTTGTCTGATGTAGTTGACCCTGTAGACATTTTTGTGATATTGCATGGTACCATGGTTTGTTAAAACTTAAAGGTGCCAGCAGGCCTGGTTCTTCTGACTTTAGCCCTCTAGGTTTTGTGTAGAGGTGATGGTATCCTTAGCTCATGGCCAGAAGACCTGCCATGTATTGATGTAATCCAGGGGGGTGAGCAGGGTAGAAGTATACACTCCTGTTGGTGCATGGAGAATCCCGTAGTGGTACTTCTGTTGTGGTGTGGGCACGGCTGCATTTTCCCAGCCATTCTGACACCCTTTAGTTGCGATCCGGCATCGGCCGGCTGCGGGTGCTATTTTTAGCCAGGCAGGGTCGACCAACGTCTTATCTCTGTAGCGCGCCTTTGTGCTCAAGCCCTAGTGGTAAAGAAGGATACTGAGTGCGCTATACACGGCAGCGGGACGTGTGGAAAGGGTGTGGGGAATGGAAGGGAAGGGGAAAGATGCGCGCTATTAATAGCCGCAGTAATAGCCGGCAGGGCAGAGCCAACTAAAGTATCTCGGATTTGTGCGCTGTGTGGGGGTAGTGACACAGGATTGGACTTGGAGGAGAAACTGGCAGTAGGAAAAAAACAAATCATTGTATTATTGTTGTGGACATTTTCAGGGCAGGACCACAGAAGCCAGAAGTGGTGTTCCAGTCTAACGAGACCATTTTCAATCAGGAAGGCCCTCCTGTCGACATCCCACGCAACCACAAGTTTGCCCTGACCAGTGTCACCAACCAGAGTTTGGTTGTCTTTTCACAGCCGCATGGTTCTGGTAAGTGTGTTGTGTGGGGGATGTGTGGGGCTGTTTGTGTGTGTGTGTGTGTGTGTGTGTGTGTGTGTGTGTGTGTGTTGTTGTGTGTGCAGGGCTGTTAGAGTTCAGCGATTTCGCGGAAATCCGCGAATACAGTGATCCCATTTCAGGGAAAGTCAAAGTGCTTCCGCGAAAGAAAAAAAAAAGCAAAACAAAAAACAAAAAAAAACAACCAAGTTCTGTAAGGGAATAGTATAGAGAGCTCTCTTAAGTTGAACCTGCAGTACGCCTTGACATTAAGAATTATTGCATGAATACAAAAAAATTGTGTTTAGAATGACTTTCTAAAACCAAGTGCTATATATGTCATGTGGTTTCAGAAAGTTACTCTAAACACAAATTGATCCATTGATTTGTTAATTTTTTGTGAACTAAAAATTACCCAGTTTGCTGCCAGGATAGGCCCTCTGATTGGCTTCAAAATGTCATATTTTCAATTTTCGATTGGGGGGCTTCGCCCCCCTGCACCCCCCACCGGGACGTTGCCCCTGGACCCCACCGGGGCCTGGGCGGCCCCTGGACCCCGGCCAATTTTCAGGGAAAAACAGATTTTACCACTAACAGCCCTGGTGTGTGTGTGTGTGTGTGTGTGTGTGTGTGTGTGTGTGTGTGTGTATGTGGTGTGTGTGTGTGTGTGTATGTGGTGTGTGTGTGTGTGTGTATGTGGTGTGTGTGTGTGTGTGTGTGGTGTATGTGTGTGTGTGTGTGTGTGTGTGTGTGTGTGTGTGTATGTGGTGTGTGTGTGTGTGTGTGTGTGTGTGTGTGTGTGTGTGTGTGTGTGTGTGTGTGTGTGTGTGTGTGTGTGTGTGTGTGTATGTGTGTGTGTGTGTGTGTGTTCTTTAGTTTGTTTCTTCTTTGATTTAATGTCTTTTCACTATGAGTATGTGTGTGTGACTATGTGTGTGTAATTGTATGTGAGTGTGTTTTTCTTTTTTGTGTATACATGTGTTTTATTTGTGTGTGTGTGTGTGTGTTTTATTTGTGTGTGTGTGTGTGTGTGTGTGTGTGTGTGTGTGTGTGTGTGTGTGTGTGTGAGTTTGTTTTATTTGTGTGTGTGTGACTGTGTGTTTGCATTTTACTGTGTGTGTGTTTGAGCGTGTGTGTGTGACTGTGTATGTATGTGAAAGTGTATGTGTATGTGTGTGTGTGTGTATGTGTGTGTGTGTGTGTGTGACTTGAGTGTCAGGAGATTTATGCAGCACTTTAAATGACACATCCATGAAGTGGATGAGACGCAACTGTGTGATCCCAGTCATCCCAAGGATCCCATGGCACGTTCAACTCTGGGTAGGATCCAGTATCAGGGGGGGGGGGGGGGGGAAACCAACTTAATTTTGACAGAACTGATGGGGATTGGAACCCGCAACCTTCGAGTTGCTAGTACATCATGCTAATCACTGCACCGTGGCAAATGGTGATGTGGTACTCGCTTAACGACGTCGTCTGTGAGTCATGTTGTGTGTTTTCAGACCAGTCGGTGTCGGTGGAGGGGAAGGTGATCCAGAGGGCAGAATGTCATCCCATAGCCGACGACAACTACATGAAACTCAAAAGGTAGAGACTAGTAAAGTAGTATATGTTGTATAAATACCAATGACTTTGTCAGTGGATAACGCAAGGCGACAACTACATGAAACTAAAAAGATATGGACTATTGTAGCAAGTATAGTTTCCAGTGATTTTGTCAGTGGATAGTATAAGATAACAAAATTCTGTATGAAACTCAAAAGGTGTGGACTATTGTAGCAAGTATAGTTTCCAGTGACTTTGTCAGTGGATAGTATAAGATAACAAAATTCTGTATGAAACTCAAAAGGTGTGGACTGTTGTAGCAAGTATAGTTTCCAGTGACTTTGTCGGTGGATGACACAAGATGACAACTACATGAAACTCAAAAGGTTTGGATTGTTGTAGCAAGTATAGTTTCAAATGACTTTGTCAGTGGATAATATTATGATGACAAAATTCTTCATGAAACTCAAAAGGTGTGGACTAGTGTAGCAAGTGTAGTTTCCAGTGACCTTGTGAATGGATAATACATGATAACTACTAGATGAAACTCAAAAGGTACGGATTAGTATAGCAAGTAAAGTTTCCAGTGACTTTGTCAGTGGATAACACAAGATGTCAACTACATGAAACTCAAAAAATGCAGACTATTGTAGCAAGTACTTTGTCAGTGGATAACACAAGATGTCAACTACATGAAACTCAAAAAATGCAGACTATTGTAGCAAGTACTTTGTCAGTGGATAACACAAGATGTCAACTACATGAAACTCAAAAATGCAGACTATTGTAGCAAGTACTTTGTCAGTGGATAACACAAGATGTCAACTACATGAAACTCAAAAAATGCAGACTATTGTAGCAAGTATTTTGTCAGTGGATAACACAAGATGTCAACTACATGAAACTAAAAAAATGCAGACTATTGTAGCAAGTACTTTGTCAGTGGATAACACAAGATGTCAACTACATGAAACTCAAAAAATGCAGACTATTGTAGCAAGTACTTTGTCAGTGGATAACACAAGATGTCAACTACATGAAACTCAAAAAATGCAGACTATTGTAGCAAGTACTTTGTCAGTGGATAACACAAGATGTCAACTACATGAAACTCAAAAAATGCAGACTATTGTAGCAAGTACTTTGTCAGTGGATAACACAAGATGTCAACTACATGAAACTCAAAAAATGCAGACTATTGTAGCGAGTACTTTGTCAGTGGATAACACAAGATGTCAACTACATGAAACTCAAAAAATGCAGACTATTGTAGCGAGTACTTTGTCAGTGGATAACACAAGATGTCAACTACATGAAACTCAAAAAATGCAGACTATTGTAGCAAGTACTTTGTCAGTGGATAACACAAGATGTCAACTACATGAAACTCAAAAAATGCAGACTATTGTAGCAAGTACTTTGTCAGTGGATAACACAAGATGTCAACTACATGAAACTCAAAAAATGCAGACTATTGTAGCAAGTACTTTGTCAGTGGATAACACAAGATGTCAACTACATAAAACTCAAAAAATGCAGACTATTGTAGCAAGTACTTTGTCAGTGGATAACACAAGATGTCAACTACATGAAACTCAAAAATGCAGACTATTGTAGCAAGTACTTTGTCAGTGGATAACACAAGATGTCAACTACATGAAACTCAAAAAATGCAGACTATTGTAGCAAGTACTTTGTCAGTGGATAACACAAGATGTCAACTACATGAAACTCAAAAAATGCAGACTATTGTAGCAAGTACTTTGTCAGTGGATAACACAAGATGTCAACTACATGAAACTCAAAAAATGCAGACTATTGTAGCAAGTACTTTGTCAGTGGATAACACAAGATGTCAACTACATGAAACTCAAAAAATGCAGACTATTGTAGCAAGTACTTTGTCAGTGGATAACACAAGATGTCAACTACATGAAACTCAAAAAATGCAGACTATTGTAGCAAGTACTTTGTCAGTGGATAACACAAGATGTCAACTACATGAAACTCAAAAAATGCAGACTATTGTAGCAAGTACTTTGTCAGTGGATAACACAAGATGTCAACTACATGAAACTCAAAAAATGCAGACTATTGTAGCAAGTACTTTGTCAGTGGATAACACAAGATGTCAACTACATGAAACTCAAAAAATGCAGACTATTGTAGCAAGTATTTTGTCAGTGGATAACACAAGATGTCAACTACATGAAACTCAAAAAATGCAGACTATTGTAGCAAGTACTTTGTCAGTGGATAACACAAGATGTCAACTACATGAAACTCAAAAAATGCAGACTATTGTAGCAAGTACTTTGTCAGTGGATAACACAAGATGTCAACTACATGAAACTCAAAAAATGCAGACTATTGTAGCAAGTATTTTGTCAGTGGATAACACAAGATGTCAACTACATGAAACTCAAAAAATGCAGACTATTGTAGCAAGTACTTTGTCAGTGGATAACACAAGATGTCAACTACATGAAACTCAAAAAATGCAGACTATTGTAGCAAGTACTTTGTCAGTGGATAACACAAGATGTCAACTACATGAAACTCAAAAAATGCAGACTATTGTAGCAAGTACTTTGTCAGTGGATAACACAAGATGTCAACTACATAAAACTCAAAAAATGCAGACTATTGTAGCAAGTACTTTGTCAGTGGATAACACAAGATGTCAACTACATGAAACTCAAAAAATGCAGACTATTGTAGCAAGTACTTTGTCAGTGGATAACACAAGATGTCAACTACATGAAACTCAAAAAATGCAGACTATTGTAGCAAGTACTTTGTCAGTGGATAACACAAGATGTCAACTACATGAAACTCAAAAAATGCAGACTATTGTAGCAAGTACTTTGTCAGTGGATAAACAAGATGTCAACTACATGAAACTCAAAAAATGCAGACTATTGTAGCAAGTACTTTGTCAGTGGATAACACAAGATGTCAACTACATGAAACTCAAAAAATGCAGACTATTGTAGCAAGTACTTTGTCAGTGGATAACACAAGATGTCAACTACATGAAACTCAAAAAATGCAGACTATTGTAGCAAGTACTTTGTCAGTGGATAACACAAGATGTCAACTACATGAAACTCAAAAAATGCAGACTATTGTAGCAAGTACTTTGTCAGTGGATAACACAAGATGTCAACTACATGAAACTCAAAAAATGCAGACTATTGTAGCAAGTACTTTGTCAGTGGATAACACAAGATGTCAACTACATGAAACTCAAAAAATGCAGACTATTGTAGCAAGTACTTTGTCAGTGGATAACACAAGATGTC
>JAPXFY010000031.1:3960633-3985633 GCA_030674185.1 Monoplex corrugatus | reverse complement strand
CACAGTGTAACCATACCAGAGGAACGTTGTAAAGAAAGGACACAGTGTAACCATACCAGAGGAACGTTGTAAAGAAAGGACACAGTGTAACCATACCAGAGGAACGTTGTAAAGAAAGGACACAGTGTAACCATACCAGAGGAACGTTGTAAAGAAAGGACACAGTGTAACCATACCAGAGGAACATTGTAAAGAAAGACACAGTGTAACCATACCAGAGGAACGTTGTAAAGAAGGACACAGTGTAACCATACCAGAGGAACATTGTAAAGGACACAGTGTAACCATACCAGAGGACGTTGTAAGAAAGGACACAGTGTAAACCCTACCGAGGAACGTTTGTAAAGAAAGGACACAGTGTAACCATACCAGAGGACGTTTTTAAGAAAGGACACAGTGTAACCATACCAGAGGAGCGTTGTAAAGAAAGGACACAGTGTAACCATACCAGAAGAACGTTGTAAAGAAAGGACACGGTGTAACCATACCAGAGGAACGTTGTAAAGAAAGGACACAGTGTAACCATACCAGAGGAACGTTGTAAAGAAAGGACACAATGTAACCATACCAGAGGAACGTTGTAAAGAAAGGGCGCAGAAGGTCACCAGAGAAGCATTGTAAAGAAACAGCACAGTTTGATTAAGTTTACCTGAGGATGATAAACACAGAGTCTGAAGTATTGATACCCACTGTGCCACACTTGGATATTGGTCTGCATTCTCAAATAATCGTAGTATTGTTTGGTTCTTCTCTGTTACTTTCAGAAAGTTTTTTGCTGCCTCGTATTGGTGTTTCTTGTTTTTATGAAAGATCTTAACATTTTTGTGCATAATGATTTGTTTCCTCCTTGACGTGTGTATTTTTCTGTCTTCTCATTTTTCATGTTTAAACCTTGTTCTAGAGAGTTTTATGCAGCCTCGTATCGGTATTTCTTGTTTATATAAAAGATCTTAAAACCTTTGTGTACAAAGATTCGCTCCTCATTGACGTGTTCAGTTTTCTCTCTTTTAATTTTTCGTCTTTAATCCTTGTTCTAGCTTGAGGACAAACGTCGAACGAAAGATGCAGACAAACGATCTCGGTTGGACAAAGGAAAGGTGATGGACATGCTGTTTGCTGCCTTTGAAAAACATCAGTATTACAACGTCAAGGATCTGGTCGGAATTACCAAACAGCCCATAGTAAGTACAAAAAGGACAATGATGATAACTGTGTTATTGTGAAAAAAATCTTCAATCAAGTGACTTCCCATTGGGGATACTGGGGGATCTTTCGGTATAAATAGTATCCCCACCATATAGAACTTTTGTGCTAGAAATTTCCTCTTTTCTGTCACTCTCTTAGTTTCTGCCTTGTTCCTTTGCTTTTGTCATTTCTTCCTATCTTTTTCGGCCTTTCTGGTCCATTCATCTGTATGTGTTTGTAAAGTTTTGCACACTGCCTTTTAGGATTGATGATTGAGTACATGTATTTAAGGCATTTTTGGCTCTTGGGAAATGTGATATGCAGAAATGCTTTTAGGTAAATTAGGCCCATTTTTATATGTTTTAACTCAATCGAGTCGCAGTCTTCAGGTCATTCTGCCCCCTCAATTCGGAGGATTTTTAGCACATTTTAAAAAAATATAGAAAAACAACAAATAAAGTAGACAAACAAAGTAAAGTGATACAGAAAGACCAGGATTAGATCTTTACAAATAATCTTACTTTATTTATGGTATTCCATATACTTGTAAATGATGAGGTATCCAAATAGGTATCCAAAGGGGGTAATTTTTTTTTTTTTGATGGATATGAACACACACTGTGAAACAGTTTTAGATGAAGTCCAGAACATAATTTCCATGCCATGGATGTTTCAAAACACAAGATTACTGGTAGTTGTCACATTTTGCGTACAGTTGCTCCAGAGCACAAAATATTTACAGAATTGTGAGGTTCGACTTGCTTCCTTGACGCCATTTGCGAAATTCGCATGTCGCGGGTAGCGCTGAACAAAGGCTACTGTTGTCTTTGTTTCACATTGCTACAAACGGTCTAAGGTAAATAACTGCTGTAAACATACCCTAGTTTCGGTTCCCAGTGATTTTTCCCTATAACTGACGCTTCTGACATAAAAAAAACAACAAAAAACGAATGTCCGCCGTTGATAACTTGACGTCGACTATCCACGCAGTAAACGGAAGTGACGGAGATTTTCTTCGGCAAGAAGCGATTGAGTTAATGTCCTTAGTTATGTTTACATTTCCATTCAGGTAGATGCAGTCAGATGTAATGTGTGTGTGTTGTGCATTGTTTATTTTCATTTGACACCATGTGCTACAAAAGCCTCAATAACGCAGCCCCCGATTACCTGTCAAGCCTACTTGAGATCTATGTTCCCTCACGTACCCTCCGCTCTGCCTCCGATCCTCTGACTTTTCGCTTTCCACCACTAAGCTCAATACCTATGGTCCACGAGCCTTCTCTGTTTCTGGTCCACTCTCCTGGAACAAACTTCCTCTCTCAGTCGTCAGCAACCTACTTTTGTCTCCTTCAAGTCCGCTCTCAAAACTCACTTTTCTCCTCTGCATAAAATCCTGACCTCACTCAATCCCCTCTGCAGCCTGTCTCCACTCGGAGGGGAATCACATTGTAATATATAATTGTATATAATATGCTCTCTATAATTTTCCATTGCTTTTATTCTTTCTCCCCATTTATAGCCGTGTGCGTGTGTGTGTATGTGTGCTGCGTGCGTGCATGTATGTGTGTGTGTGCGTGCGTGTGTGTGCAGTGCGTGCGTGTGTGTGTATCTGTTTCAGCGCTTAGATTTGATTTTATCAAGATTTTGCGCTATATAAATATTGTAATTATTATTATTATTAATTATTATTTCATTTTTTGTTTGTTACAGCCATACCTGAAGGAGATCTTACAGGAGATCTGTGTGTACAACATGAAGGCCCCTCACAAGAACATGTGGGAGCTGAAGCCAGAGTTCCGACACTACAAGCAGACGGACTCTTCCTCTTAGACTTCATGGAGATTGTGTGTTGAGGTCGTGTCAGACTCCAGCGCCTGAGAAAACCTAAAAGAAGTGCAGCTGCCTACATTCGAAGCAAGCCGGAACCAGAAAAACATGAACATAGAATCAGAATGCATGTTTAACCCTTTGCCACCTGCACCCTATCTACCAACTGCAAAAACTTAACCCTTTAACTCCCTCATCCTATCCACCAGCTTCCTGCAGGAAGCTGGTGGATAGGGTGAGAGAGTCAAAGGGTTAAGTTTTTGCTCTTCCAGCATGGTTGACAAAGAAGGATGATGTTGGACAGGCTGCAGGAGTCAAAGGGTTAATACTACCAGAAAAGACAGGCCCAAATGTTAGGTCATCTGGCCTTTGTCAAGCGTAAATACATGTAAGATCACAAAAGAACAAACAAGAAATATAAGAATTATAAGGAAAAGACTGAAACTTCCTTGCTGCTTTATCCAGAAGCTGATGGATAGGGTGAGGGAGTCAAAGGGTTAAGTTTTTGCTTTGCTATCGTTGATTGTAATGCAGAAAGCTGGTGGATAGGGTGAGGGAATCAGAGGGTTAAGTTTTTGCTTTGCTATCGTTGATGGTAATGCAGAAAGTTGGTGGATAGGGTGAGGGAGTCAAAGGGTTAAGATTTTGCTTTGCTATCGTTGATGGTAATGCAGAAAGTTGGTGAATAGGGTGAGGGAGTCAAAGGGTTGTTTTGCCTTTGCTGTTGATGATGATGCAGAAAACTGGTGGATAGGGTGAGGGAGTCAAAGGGTTGTTTTGCCTTTGCTGTTGATGATGATGCAGAAAACTGGTGGATAGGGTGAGGGAGTCAAAAGGTTAAGTTTTTGCTTTGCTATTGATGATGATGCAGAAAACTGGTGGATAGGATGAGGGAGTCAAAGGGTTAAGTTTTTGCTTTGCTATTGATGATGATGCAGAAAACTGGTGGATAGGGTGAGGGAGTCAAAGGGTTAAGTTTTTGCTTTGCTATCGTTGATGGTAATGCAGAAAGTTGGTGGATAGGGTGAGGGAGTCAAAGGGTTAAGTTTTTGCTTTGCTATCGTTGATGGTAATGCAGAAAGTTGGTGGATAGGGTGAGGAAGTCAGAGGGTTAAGTTTTTGCTTTGCTATTGATGATGATGCAGAAAACTGGTGGATAGGGTGAGGGAGTCAAAGGGTTAAGTTTTGCCTTTGCTATTGATGATGATGCAGAAAACTGGTGGATAGGGTGAGGGAGTCAAAGGGTTAAGTTTTGCCTTTGCTGTTGATGATGATGCAGAAAACTGGTGGATAGGATGAGGGAGTCAAAGGGTTAAGTTTTTCTTTTGCTGTCATTGATGCTGCTGCGGGATACCAGTGGATGGGGTGAGGGAGTGAAGGGGTTAATGAAACTGGAAAACCTTCAACTTTACCCAGAAGTGCATTTGTCAAGTAGGTTTACTGGTTGTTTTGGGGTGTGAAGAACTATAGGAAGCAAGGAAAATGGTGACACTTCATCTGAGCGTGAGTCTGAGCAGCACAGAACGCCCTTGACTCATAAATTTAGCTGTTGTTGAGTAAGAATTAGCACGAATGATTGATAGATGAAGATACATTTAAACTGCAGTCTGATGATTCTTTGAAGAGGAAGATTGAGAAGATGAGGAATATCAACCTCCAATTCATTCTTCCCCGACCCTAAGAGTTCAGTTGAGTTCGATACTGTTGCTAAATATTCTGGATTAAATTTTGAATTAACATGGGTAAAAAGATATATTTTGTGGAAGGAAAATGAATGGGCAATTATTTTATCTATATTCAGAATTTCATGTAGAATAGTAATTTGAATTAACATGTGTAAAAAAATGTATTTTGTGGAAGGAAAATGAAAGGACATTTATTTTTACGTGTGTTAGTTCCAGATCTAATCCACAACATTTGTTTTTCCATCAACACCTGTTTTTTGTGAAAGTTCCTTGTCAAAACAGGTTTTTGTTATTTCCTAATTCTGTGACAGCCTAATGGTTAATTTCAAGATAAATGCCTACTTTGTTTTTCCCTGACTTGTCTAATTCTGTGACAGGCTAAGGGTTAATTGTAAGACAGCTGCCCACTCTGTTTTTCCCTGACTTGTCTCATTCTGTGACAGGCTAAGGGTTAATTGTGAGACAGCTACCTACTCTATTTTCCCCTGTCTTGTCTAATTCTGTGACAGGCTAAGGGTTAATTGTGAGACAGCTACCTACTCTATTTTCCCCTGTCTTGTCTAATTCTGTGACAGGCTAAGGGTTAATTGTAAGACAGCTACATACTCTGTTTTCCCCTGACTTGTCTAATTCTGTCACAGCGTAAGGGTTAATTGTGAGACAGCTACCTACTCTATTTTCCCCTGACTTGTCTAATTCTGTGACAGCCTAAGGGTTAATTGTAAGACAGCTACATACTCTGTTTTCCCCTGACTTGTCTAAATCTGTGACAGGCTAAGGGTTAATTGTAACACAGCTACCTACTGTATTTCCCCCTGACTATCATGTCCATGGTTCTACCATGTAGAAGAAGGAAGGAAATGAATTTAAGAGATCTTTTTAGAATCTGTGAAGTGTACACAGCAGTTTTGTCAACTGGTTAGTCTGACCAGCTAGGTTTTCTCAGCCACTGTTTTTGTGTTTTAATTTTGGTGTGTGTGTGTGTATCACTATGTGTGTGTGCTGTGTGTATGTGTATGTGTGAGTCTCATGTTAGTGTGAGGTGGATCTCACAGAATGATGCTGGCAGAGTGTTCACAAGGAAGAAGAACGAGAAACTTGACTTCATGTGTGAGAGCGAAATGTGTCCATTCAGAAGTAATGTGCTACACCACTAATGGGAGACGGTTTGTGTGGTTGTGTGTCTGTATGTCTGTGTCATCGTGTGTGCGTGCGTGTGTGTGTGTGTGTGTGTGTACTGATGTGTACTGGTGTGTGTACTGGTGTGTGTGTGTGTACATACTGATATGAGTGTATACTGGTGTGTGTGTGTTTGTGTGTGTGTATGGGTAGTTGAGTGTTAATGTAAAGACATTCATGATAAAGTGAGTAATGCTGTTTGTGCAGTGTTGTGTAGATATGTCATTCAGATAGATTGTTCAAGAATTATTGTCATATTTAAATAAAATTTGTGTTAAAAAACAAGATGTTTTTCTGATTTTATCTTTCCTATGCATGCATAGTATAAACGTACATACACACGCATCGATCCATCCATCCATCCATGCAGGTGTACACATACATACATAGGGCCTATATACATATATACATACATGCATACATACATGCATACATACATGCATACATACATGCATACATACATGCATACATACATGCATACATACATGCATACATACATGCATACATACATGCATACATTCATTCATTCATTCATTCATACATATATACTTACATAGATACATTCATTCATACATACATTCATACATATATACATGGATAGATACATTCATTCATACATACATACATACATAATTCTTACTGTGCACAACAGCCGAACACCTTGTTGTAGAGGGGTCAAATTTTCGACTTTAATGTCTTTCTCAAGTAAAATCAGAATGTCCACTGACAACAAAGCATTGCTATTTAAAACATAGAATTTGTGATGAAAGTTCATATCAATGATAAAAGAGATCAAGTGATTAGTGTTAAATCTACCTGTCTCTTGCCTGTCTCAAACGAACATGTTCACATTTATCATGAATTTTTCTAACATACATGTTTCCGCCGCTGCACGCACACACACACACACACACACACACACACACACACACACACACACACACACACATACACACACACTCACACACACACACACAGAGTCGCACACACTTCCACACACTCACACACACACACACCTACTAAAACGCACACACATGCATACATATGCACACCCACACATATTCACATACTCACAAACACACACAACACACACACACACACACGCACATACTCTCACACACGCACCCCCACACCCACATGCGCACCCACACACACACTCATGCTGAAGTAAAAGGTGTGTTAATAGGTAAAATAGTCTTTCCTTTTTCCTCGTCTCGTCGAGCGAGATTTCCTTAGTGTACTGTACAGTCACAGTAGGCGTGGACAGTCAGCAAGCAAAGTCGGGGCAGGATCCAGGCAGCCGAAACGCGGTCTCCCAGAAGAACGTCGAGAGCCCCATGGACAGCAAAGAAAACAAACGAGACAGTCCCGATGGAGGCAGACACAAGCAGATCGCTCACAAGGAAGATCAGGAAAAGACAAGCAACATTCACAGGCCACTCCACGAGGAAGGGGGACTTGGAGCACCAGACCACAATGGGAAAGCCGGAGGAAAAGAGAGCACCAGGTATACCCAGGGAGAGAACGCCGGACGGACCCGCAGAGCGGCCGGGGACGAAGAGGGTGGGGGAGACGCCGGGGGCAACGAGAGACAGACGGCCGGAAGTCCACGGTCGCCCACGCCACGCAGCAGGGCACCTGACGACGATGATGACGACAGCCACAGCCCATGCAGATTGGACCATGAGAAGAGCTGGAGTCAGTCCCACACATTCAATCCCTGTGGGTAGTTGGTGCGCAGTTTGTGTCTCCAAAACCTTTCTCTTTCTTTCCTCCTGTTTGGATCTTCTGTTTGGATTAGCTCTATGGCGGTGACTCTCAGGTGTTCAATGGAGTGTCCAGGGGTCTGGAAGTGACGGGCCACCAGCGTCTCCCTTCTTTCCTCCACCCCTCTCCCGCCGCAGTCAGGTTTTGTTGTTCTTGTGTTCTGCTCGTCTGTGTTTTTGATGTTTGATCTGTGTCCATAGAACCTGCGTTGTAGAGTCTGTCCCGTCTCTCCTACATATTGCACATCTTCACATTTGGCACAGTCAATGAGGTAAATAAGGTTTCTGCTTTTGCATGTCATAGAGTCCCTGATGATGAAATTCTGTTTTGATCGGATACATACATACACACATACACACATACATACACACATACAAACGCTTTACACATGCATCATTGAGTGTGTTCAATTTTCCTGACACACTGCAGATGTCTGTATCTCTCAGGCCTGGTCGACGCCAGGATATGGTCTGATCTCACCTGTCGGTGTCACCATGTTCAGTGTAGGCCACTGCACTCTTTGGCACCACCACTCCTGTCCAAGCTGCTCTGTCCTGACAACTGGACAACTTCTTGAAAGTTTAGGCCACTGATGTTGGTTATGTTCTTGATGTATGAGATTGGAGGTCTGCCTTTCTTCCTTTTTGCCTCTGTTTTTCCTTGAAAAATGGTTGCCATGAGGTCCGTGTTCTTGTTGCATAACACATGCCCAATGTATTTTAGTCTTCTCTTGTTGATGTTTCCCAGTAGTTTTCTTCCAGGACACTTTCATTAGTTCTTCTGTCTGTCTATTTGACACGTAGTAGTCTCCGATAAAACCACATCTCTGCTGCCTCAATTCTTCTGCAATCAGCTTTTCTGAGAGTCCAGGCTTCGCAACTATAAATCAAGATTGGCCAGATCAAACATTTTAAAAAGTTTAATTTTCAGGCCATTTGGTGTGCCTCTGTCTTACCAGATATAGTCGAGTTGGACCATTTTTTGCTTTGCCATTCCAATTCTTATTTTGATGTCTTTAGAGCAGGTTCCATCATCAGCTTTTACAAAACCAAGATATTTAAAATCTTTAACATTTTCTAAAGGAAGTTCATTGATCGAGATGTCTTGATTGTTTTCAGTGTCATTGCCTTTGACATGTAGCACTTTTGTTTTCTTGGCGTTCAATTATAGGCCAGCCTTTTTGCCAACTGCATCCACACAGTATAGAATTCTTTTCATGCTGGTAATGTTGTCTGCTAATAGCGCAGTATCTATAGATAATAAAGCACAGGCCTGTTATACAGTCTCGATGCTAAAAGGCATTCTGTAGCATCATGATCATCGTCATGAAAGCATCAGTCATTATTTATTGTTCGTCCTTCATTGTCGAAGAAGACCACGACTTCAATTTTGTCCGGGGGATTGGCGATTGTGGGTCTGGAGGTGGCTGGTGAGGCCAATCTGGGCCAGGAAGGTTCGCCCACACGTAGAGCAAACTTGGTTTGGTGCAACTGTAGAACTGGAGGTCGCTCGCGCCTTGCGCGTTTCTCGTTTTCTTCGAGCCTCTGCTGTGCGTCTTCTCTCTTGCTGCTCTTGCTCCGATGGTGAGCTTGTCCCGCCAGTCATTGTAGTGTGGTGAAAACTGTCCCTGATCCTGTGATTCCTCCTGCTGTGATCTCATGGTGACATCAGTTGTGGTTTCCTGTACTGTTCCCATGCCTGGGGTGTGTTCAGGTGGTGTCTTTGATGTCACCTTTTCTTGGGGACTGGCGTCAGAGGGCTGTGTTGGTGGTCTCTTTTACGTGTGGTGTGTGTGTGTGTGTGTGTGTGTGTGTGTGTGTGTGTGTGTGTGTGTTCTATTGTGTGTGTGTGTGTGTCTATGTGTGTGTGTGTGTGTGTGTGTGTGTGTCTATGTGTGTGTGTGTGTGTGTGTGTGTGTATATGTGTGTGATGGTGTGTGTGTGTGTGTGTGTGTTGTGTGTGTGTATGGTGTAGGCATATGTGTGTAGTGTGTGTGTGTTTGTGTGGTAGGAGTGGTCATGGGATGTGTGTGTGAGTGTTGTGTGCGTGTTGTGTGTATGTGTTTGTGTGTGGTGTGCATGCGTACTTGTGTGTACGTGGTTTGTGTGAGTGAGTGTTTAATGTACGTGTTGTTGTGTGTTCGCGATGTGATGGTGTCTTGGGTGGGGAGCATGCCGTTGGAGCCTGTGTTGGTTTATTTACCGTTTGTGTGTGTGTTCATGCGTTACGTGTGTGTGTGTGTGGGGGGGTGTGGTATACTGTGCATGTGTGTGCGTACTGCGTACTCTGTGATGTGTGCGTATGTGTGTACGTGCGTTATGGTGTGTAAGCGCGCCGTTTGTGTAACATGCTGTGTGATGTTGCTTACTCATCTGACTGTGTGATGATCATACCGTCGTTAGCAGGGACTAAGTATCAGTTGTCCTTTGTAAGTTGACAGAACCAGCGCTGTTAACCCTTCGACTCTCGCCTTGTCCCAGCATCCTTCATTGTCAACCATGTAGCAAAGCAAAAACTTAACCCTTTGACTCCCCCTCTGATCCATAGCATCCTTCATTGTCAACCATGCTAGCAAAGCAAAAACTTAACCCTTTGACTCCCCATCTGTCCACCAGCATCCTCACTGTCAACCATGCTAGCAAAGCAAAAACTTAACCCTTTGACTCCCGCACCTGTCCACCAGCATCCTCACTGTCAACCATGCTAGCAAAGCAAAAACTTAACGCTTTGACTCCCGCACCTGTCCACCAGCATCCTTATGTCAACCATGCTAGCAAAGCAAAAACTTAACGCTTGACCCACTTCTCGCATATTGTCAACCATGCTAGCAAAGCAAAACTTAACCCTTTGATTTCTCACCCTATCCACCTGCTTCCTGCTGAAAACCTCTTTGATTCTCTTACCCTATCCACCAGCTTTATGCAGGATAAGGTGAGAGAATCAAAGGGTTAAGTTTTTGCTGTTGGCGGATAGTGTGCAGGAGTCAAAGGGTTAAACTCCATCAGAAACACCCAGCAGCGAGGCAGGGCCTCCTCCAGTGAGTGGCTTCATGGTGGCTTGATATTTGTTGTTCCCAGTGCGTGCTTACTGGCGTTGAGACTTGGACGGAATGAACGTGGTGTGCTGTGGATCCAGATGAGTGATGTCAGACCACAGTCAGTGATGTGATACAGAAGTTAGGACAAAAGAAGGAAAAAACTCGTGTCATGATTTCTAATGATGATTTATTGTACATATGACTGTCTAATGAGTGATTTACCGTACATATGACTGTCTAATGACTGATTTATTGTACAATATGACTTATCTGATGACTGATTTATTGTACAAATGACTTATCTGATGACTGATTTATTGTACAAAATGACTTATCTGATGACTGATTTATTGTACAAAATACTTATCTGATGACTGATTTATTGTACAATATGACTATTGATGACTGATTTATTGTACAAATGACTTATCTGATGACTGATTTATTGTACAAAATGACTTATCTGATGACTGATTTATGTACAATTACTTATCTGATGACTGATTTATTGTACAAAATGACTTATCTGATGACTGATTATTGTACAAATGACTATCTGAACTGATTTATTGTACAAATGACTTATCTATGACTGATTTATTGTACAAATGACTATCTGATGACTGATTTATTGTACAAATGACTTATCTGATGACTGATTTATTGTACAAAATGACTATCTAATGACTGATTTATTGTACAATTGACTATCTAACACTGATTTATTGTACAACATGACTATCTAACGACTGATTTATTGTACAGTATGACTTATCTATGACTGATTTATTGTACAAAATGACTATCTAATGACTGATTTATTGCACAATATGACTATCTAATGACTGATTTATTGTACAAAATGACTTACTGATGACTGATTTATTGTACAATATGACTATCTATGACTGATTTATTGTACAATATGACTATCTAATGACTGATTTATTGTACAATATGACTATCTAATGACTGATTTATTGTACAATATGACTTATCTGATGACTGATTTATTGTACAATATGACTATCTGATGACTGATTTATTGTACAATATGACTATCTGATGACTGATTTATTGTACAATTTACTGTCTAATGATGGTTTATTGCACAATATGACTATCTATGATGATTTATTGTACAGTATGACTATCTAATGACTGGTTTATTGCACAATATGACTATCTAATGATTGATTTATTGTACAGTATGACTATCTAATGAGTGATTTATTGTACATATGACTATCTATGATGATTTATTGTACAATATGACTTATCTGATGAGTGATTTATTGTACAGTATGACTATCTAATAGTGATTTATTGTCAATTGACTATCTAACGAGTGATTTATTGTACAGTTTGACTATCTAATGAGTGATTTATTGTACAATGACTATCTAAGATGATATTTGTCACTTGACTATCTACGACTGATTATTGTACCTGACACTAATGACTGATTTACGTACAATGACTGTCTAATGACTGATTTATTGTACATAATGACTGATTTCTTGTATAGTGTACAATATGACTATCTAATGACTGATATATTGTACAATATGACTATCTAATGACATATATTGTACAATATGACTATCTAATGACTGATTTATCGTATGATATGACTAATGACTGATTTATTGTATGATATGACTAATGATTGATTTATTGTATAATATGACTAATGATTGATTTATTGTATAATATGACTATCTAATGACTGATTTATTGTATAATATGACTAATGATTGATTTATTGTAATATGACTATCTAATGACTGATTTATTGTGCAATATGACTATCGGTGTCGATTTTTAATACAATTTGACTAGGTGTTCGTCTGTCGTCGTCGACAATGAACCACGGCTTCATGAGTTGCTTTTGAGGTCAAGTGTGGTCGCAGATTGGATACGAGACACTTCTGAAGTGGTACATCCGGTTTTGATTCTTCTACGCCAGACTGTACGGTCGAGGGCAAGGTTTTCCCAATTCTCCCAGTCTATGTTGAGGGACTTTAGCGATGCCTTCAAGCTGTCTTTAAACCGTTTTCTCTGGCCTCCAACTGTTCTCTTGCCAGACGCTAGTTCCCCGTAGAGGAGTTGCTTCGGAATTCTGGTGTCAGACATCTGGTACACATGGCCAGCCCAGAGAACTTGACTCTTTTGAAGTAAAGTGTGGATGGAGGGGAGATTGGCTCTCTCTAGTACTTCTGTATCAGGGATCTTCTCTTGCCATCGGATATTCAGAATCTTTCTGAGGCTTTTGGTGTGAAAATGATTCAATTTCCTTGCTTTCTACTGTAAACAGTCCAGGTCTCACTGCCGTAGAGGAGAGTGGTGAGGACCACCGCTTTGTACACTTTGAGTTTAGTTGTGGCCGAGATACCTCTTCTGTCCCATACAGTAGGACGCAGCCTCCCAAATGCAGTGCTGGCCTTAGATATGCGTTTGTTGACTTCGTCGTCGATATGCACACAACGTGATAGGGAACTGCCGAGATATGTGAAGTTGTCGACTGCATGTAGTTTTGTGCCATTGACCTCGATATTTGGTTCAGTATATGGAACACCTGGAGGAGGCTGATACATGACTTCGGTTTTCTTGGTGCTTATTGTAAGACCGAAGTTGTCACAAGCAGTTGAAAATTTGTCCATGCATTGTTGCATCTGTTCACCACTGTAAGCATTTAACGCACAATCGTCTGCGAAAAGGAGGTCACGAAGAGTGCTGTAACTGCATTTAGCGGTCGCCTTGAGGCGTCTTGTGTTGTACAACTTGCCGTCTGTGCGGTAGCGTATATCTATGCCAGGGTCTTCTGGAGAGAATGCATCTGATAACATTGCCGAGAACATCATAGAGAATAGTGTAGGCGCAAGGACGCATCCTTGTTTCACGCCATTGCTGACTGGAAAGTCTCTGGACATTTCTCCGTCATCAAGGACCCGTGCCATCATACCATCGTGGAACTGTCGCACCATATTTACGAAGGCTGGAGGGCAGCCGAACTTCGCCATTATCTTCCACAGCCCCTCGCGACTCACCGTGTCAAACGCCTTTGTCAAGTCGACAAAGGTTGTGTACAGTGCTCGGTGTTGTTCCTGCGCCTTTTCTTGCAGTTGACGAGCAGCAAAGATCATGTCCACCGTACCTTTCCCAGCCCGAAATCCATACTGACTCTCTGGCAACAGACCCTGCTCAAGATGATTAGTGAGGCGGTTCAGCAGCACCCTTGCTAATATCTTGCCTGCAAATGGACAGTAGTGATATTCCTCTGTGGTTGTCACATGATCGTTTGTTTCCCTTCCTCTTGTATAGGTGGACTATTGAGGCATCCTTGAAGTCTTGAGGGAGTGATTGACTGTTCCAGAGTGTTACAAACATCTCAGTTAATCTTTGTGTGAGCATTGGACCTCCCACTTTGTAGATCTCAGCAGGTATGGCGTCAGCGCCAGGGGCCTTGCCACAGGAGAGTTGGCCAATGGCCTTTATGACCTCTTGTATGTTAGGTGGTACATCAAGTTGGTTGTTCTTTTCTATTTGAGGGAGGCGATCAATGACAACCTTGACACTGACCACAGGCCTGTCATTCTGGCCTCCAGTACTCAGAAGGAGAAAATAACAACTGCTAGGAAGAACCAGCCTGAAAAGATCAACCTCCTCAAACTGGAAGAGAAAGAAGTGCAAGAACAGATTGAAAGTGCTATCAAGGTGAAACTTGACCCCATTGATACAACCCCCCTCATCATGGAACAAGCCTGGGACACCTTCAAGCCAGCTCTCTTGAACACCTTAAGGGAAGTTTGCGGGACAAAGAAATGTAGAGGTAAAAACAGGAAAGCTACAGCCTGGTGGAACCAAGAGGTGAAGGAAGCCATCAAGAAAAAGAAGCAGCTATATAAAGCTTGGGTCAAGACCAAGATAGAAGAGGACTACGTCAAGTACAGAATCGCAAGAAGACATAGTAAACGTGTTGTGAAAGCCTCCAAAGAAAAATCTTGGGCGACCTATGGAGAGAAGTTAAGTGAAATTTGCAAGAACTCCCCAAGAGAATTTTTCAAAAGTGTGAAGACGATGAGAGTAAGAGATGAGCCATTCAACCCAACAACAGTAGTGAATGATGCAAATGGAGAGGCACTACACAAAGAAGAGGAAATTCTGAAAAGATGGGAAGACTATTTTAAAGACCTTTTAAACCCATCTGGAGTCCAGGCTTCCAGCTCCCAGTTCTCACCACGCTATAAAGACCAGTTAGAGCCCCAAATCCTTGAAGCAGAAACACGAAAAGCAATTAAGACCAGCCCAAAGGGCAAAGCAGCAGGCAATGATGGCATAACAACTGAAGCCATCCTTGCATGCGGAGAAACGGGAGTTAAGTGGCTCACCATCATCTTCCAGAAAGCATGGGAAGAGAGGAAAGTACCAATGGACTGGCAAAATGCAATAGTGGTGCCAATTTGGAAGAAGAAGGGCAGCAAGAAAGACTGCAGCACATACAGAGGCATTTCACTTCTCAGCCATGTAGGGAAAATGTATGCAAAGATTCTGGAACAGCGCACAAGAGCCAAAGCAGAACACCTACTGAGCAATGCCCAGTTTGGCTTTCGGAAAGGAAGAGGGTGCACAGATGCCATTTTCGCACTCCGACAGCTGTGTGAAAGAGCCATCGAATACAACCAAGACCTGCATACAGTATTCGTTGATCAAGAAAAAGCTTTTGACCGAGTCAACAGAGACAAGCTCTGGAAGATCCTGGAGCAGTACGACGTGAAGGGGCAGTTGCTTGATAACATCAGAGCAATCTATGCCAACAGTAGGAGCGCAGTCCGAACAGCCAGTGGAACATCGGACTGGTTCCCGGTTACATCAGGGGTCAGGCAAGGCTGCGTACTCTCTCCCCTTCTCTTCGTGATCTACATGGACCAGATTACAAAGGAAGCCAATCCAGATCTGGAGGCCCTGAACGAACTATTATTTGCTGACGACCAGTCCTTGATGAATCAGAACAAAGCAGCTCTTCAAGAACACACAGACCAACTCAACACAAGCTGCGAGAAGTATGATATGAAGATCAGTATCAACAAAACAGAAGTTATGTCTGTCAGCAGAAATCCAGGAAAGCTGGACATCAACATCAACGGCACCCAGCTGAAACAGACCAAAGAATTTAAATACCTTGGCAGCCTCTTCACTGAAGATGGAAAATTGGACAGAGAGATAGAAACAAGATGCCAGAAAGCGAACGCAGTCAGTTACCAACTCGCCCCCCTTCTGAAACATCCCAGCATCCCAATGAGCACCAAGGCAAAACTCATCAACGCCATCTTCGTTCCAACACTCACATACCAGTGTCAGACATGGGCCCTAACAAAAGCCTTAGAGAGAAAATTGGTCACATGTGAAATGCGCTGCCTGAGAAAAGCTGTCAACAAGACCAGACGCGACAAGATCAAGAATGAGGTGATCAGAAACATGGTCGGACTAACACCAATTCTCCACCATGTCGACCAACAAAGGATCAGGTGGTTTGGTCACCTCACCAGAATGCCGCCCGACCAACCGGCCCTACGGGCATACACCACCAGATACACTGGCTGGAAAGCCAGAGGTAGACCACGGAGACGATGGAGCGACTCCGTGGCTGACACCCTGCGAGCCCATGACCTGTCACTCTATCAAGCCTCCCGCCTTGCTGCAGACAGACGTCTGTGTCTCCCCGCGACGCCGAAGGGCACCAGCGGCAGATGAAAGAAGAAGAGAAGAAGATCAATGGCTGCTTAATTTATTGAGGAAGGGCGGTTCAAGACACTGTCGAAGTGATCCGCCCACCTTTCAAGAACTTCTGACCACTCGGTGATCAACATTTCCCCATCCGCAGATAGCAATGGAGAGGTGCCAGATGACGTTGGCCCATAGATAGCCTTCAGGGCGTCATAAAACCTTTTCGAGTCGTGACGGTCCGCATATAGCTGGATTTCATATGCCTTGCCACTTGTCTTGCATGTTCCTGAGTTTTGCCTGGACTTGTTGGCGACACTCCATGAATGCAGTTTTCTTTGAATCAGACTTTGGGTCACACTGGTAGGCAAGATGGCGTCTGTGCTTCTCATCCAGAAGGGTTTGGATATGCTGGTCGTTTTCATCAAACCAATCTTGATGTTTTCGTGTGACAGGTCCTATTTTCTCTAGGGCTGATGTATAGACATGGTCCCTGAAGACTGCCCACTCTTCTTCGACACTAGCATTACCAAAATGAAGGTCAGCCAGCTTGACGTTCAGGTCACTAATGAGGTTCTCTACAGTGGTTTCTCTCTTTTAGTTTTGAAGTGTTTAGTCTCTTTGGTGGGGGTTTCTTGCCTTGAGGCCTGCGTTTTGGTTTGATGCGGACGTTAAGCTTTGAGATGACTAGCCGGTGGTCTGTCCAGCATTCAGCGCCACACATGGCTTTAATTACTCGTACATCATCTTTGTCGGCCTTTCTGGTAATGACATAGTCCAGCATGTGCCAGTACCTGGATCTAGGGTGCATCCATGTTGTCTTCTTTCTGGTTACCAACTGAAATACCGTGTTAGTGACGACCAAGTTGTGTGAGCTGCATGTCCGAATGAGGAGTTGTCCATTGCTGTTGCAATTCCCTATGCCATGTTTGCCAGTGATGCCTTCCCATGCTTCATAGTCGGACCCAACTCTTGCATTGAAGTCCCCGAGGACCAGAAGTTTGTCAGTTCTGGGAACGCTTGTTAGTAGAGAATCAAGATCTTCATAGAACGTCTCTTTGGTCTCTTCAGAATTTGTCATTGTTGGGGCGTAGGCACTAATCAGTGTGGCTTGCTTTTTGTCTGTGAGGGGCAAGTGCATCACCATGAGTCTGTCATTGTAACCTTTAGGCAGTCGTTCAAGGTTCTTAACTAGACTGGACTTGATCGCAAAGACCTATTCCAGCTTCACGGCGTTCTTCTTATTTACGTCCACTCCAGAAGAATGTATAGCCAGCACCTGTCTCAGTGAGTTGACCTTCTTCAGTCAGTCTGGTCTCTGATAGAGCGGCAATATCAACCCTGTAACGATCTAATTCTCTAGCAACCAGTGCAGTTCTTCTGTCAGGTCGGCCAGCTTTGGCATTGTCTAGAAGTGTACGTACATTCCATGTACCTATGGTGAGTCTTGTCACCTTTCTTTCGTTTCTGTTTTTTCGACCGCTAAATGGGATCCCTACCAACCGCGGTATGCTAGTCCGGGTAGGTTGAAGCAGGCAATGTTTAGGGCACCTTTTCTAGCCCCTTCCTCATTCTAGGAGGTGAGCAGTGCGGGTCCTGAAGAGGGCTGCTCAGTCACTCAGGATGTTGCCGGGTTCCTCTGCTGCTTCGTTCATTGGAAGACGACCAGTGTCCTGAGCCGCCTGTGTGCAGGTTTGCGGCTGTAGCTGCCAGTGTATCCTCACCTACTACGTCGTCGCGCCTCCATCGCCACAGGGCTTTACGGTTGAAACTTTCAACTGTGAGTATGAAGCCATGACATGCGCTGAGATTTTGATTAAAGTGTAGATAACTTGCGCAGCATCATCCACACTCTCTCGTCCAGGATCACCTGGATCCAGTGGCAAGACATGGTCAAGACGGCTGGAGATGATTCTGGGTGCAGGATTTTGCCGGAGACTTGACAGAGTTTGAACAAGAAACCGCCTAACGGGGCTCCGCTCCGAATTTTCTGTAGGGGTTGTCTCCCTTAGCCTTTACTGGTCCATCAGCTATCCACAAGGCAGTGGAAACGGATATTAGTCTGGCAACTCACCAGTGACCTTTCCGCCATGGGTGACTACCAGGAGTACTAGACTCCCGACGGCTTAGCTCAATGGATCATAGTTGCACGCAAGCTTCTCTACCAACGACAAGGTTCCATCCACAATTTGACTATCTAGTGACTGATATACTGTACAATATGACTATCTAATGACTGATATATTTGTACAATATGACTATCTAATGACTGATATACTTTACAATAAGACTATCTAATGACTAATTTATTGTACAATTTACTGTCTAATGACTGGTTTATTGCACAATATCTAATGACTGATTTATTGTACAGTATGACTATCTGATGACTGATTTATTGTACAGTATGACTATCTGATGACTGATTTATTGTACAATTTACTGTCTAATGACTGGTTTATTGCACAATATGACTATCTGATGACTGATTTATTGTACAGTATGACTATCTAATGACTGATTTATTGTACAATATGACTATCTGATGACTGATTTATTGTACAATATGACTGTCTAACTGACTGATTTATTGTACAGTATGACTATCTGATGACTGATTTATTGTACAATATGACTATCTGATGACTGATTTATTGTACAGTATGACTATCTGATGACTGATTTATTGTACAATATGACTATCTGATGACTGATTTATTGCACAATATGACTATCTGATGACTGATTTATTGTACAGTATGACTATCTGATGACTGATTTATTGTACAATATGACTATCTAATGACTGATTTATTGCACAATATGACTATCTGATGACTGATTTATTGTACAATATGACTATCTGATGACTGGTTTTATTGCACAATATGACTATCTGATGACTGATTTATTGTACAGTATGACTATCTAATGACTGATTTATTGTACAATATGACTATCTGATGACTGATTTATTGTACAATATGACTATCTGATGACTGATTTATTGTACAATATGACTATCTAATGACTGATTTATGTACAATATGACTATCTAATGACTGATTTATTGTACAGTACGACTGTCTAATGACTGATTTATTGTACAGTATTGCCTATCTAATGACTGATTTATTATACAATATGACTGTCTAATGACTGATATATATACACATATGACTGTCTAATGACTGATATATTATACAATATGACTGTCTAATAACTGATATATTGTACAATATGACTATCTAATGACCGATTTATTATATGTACACTATGACTGTCTAATGACTGATATATTATACAATACGACTATCTGATGACTGATATATTGCACAATATGACTATCTAATGACCGATTTATTATACACTATGACTGTCTAATGACTGATATATTGTACAATACATACAGTTGACTGACTGACATGACCGAAAGACACGTGGGTAAGTCATTGGACTTCTAATTGAAAAATCTGGGTTTGCTCCTGCATTTTCCTCGGATATGTGTGTGCATGTAGTTTTCACACACACACACACACACACACACACATACACACTAACACACACACATACACACGCACACTAACACACACTAACACACACACATACACACGCACACATACACACAAACACGCACACATACACACACACACTGAAAATAGTGCGTTAAAATTTGAGATTACATTTTTAATTCGTTGTTTAATAACAAACAATACACAAGTTACTTTTTGTTGGATCCCATCCCACTGTGGTATCATATATAATGACTGGGTTGACAGAATAGCTATGTGCAGCAATGAATAGAGCTGGCAGTACTAAACTTGATTTACAACTCTCTGCCCATGAAATGAATGCTATATTGGACAACAAAGTAAAAGCGCAATGTAAAATTCGCCCTTTCATCGTGAACTACCAGGGTTTTACAAGACAGGAAATAACTTTAGCTTACAGATTATATCTCAGCTCACTTCGAACTAAATTCAGTAAAAACATCAAATGTATATGTAATCATTCTATAACAGTTAACCATCTTTTGTGTTGTCAGCAATTGCTACCTTATTTCCCTGAATCAGTTACAAATTTAAAACAAAAACATATTGATTTCACTCTGTATTTACACATTGCTAGGCATTTACTGCACAGTCCCGTAGGTCGTTTCCTGTGATTAAGCCCGATTGTTTTATACCTGTAACTCCCACCTAGCCCTGTTTATTTGCTTGTTAGATTTTTCCGTATTCCTTGACCGGCACAACGCTTTTACCTCGCCTGCACGCCCTGTACAAACTAATGCAGCCTGACTGTTTTAACGTTCTGAATGCTTTTCTGTTGCTCGTTAAATCGTATGATGATACCTTATATGGTACAATGCCAATATGACTTCATGGATTCATTCATCCTATAGTCACCTCTTCCTTACTTGTTTAAATATTTATCTATTTATCTGTTTATTTGTCCATTCATTTTTGTTTAATTTTATTTATTTATTTATTTATTTTCCGTCTAAAAGCACATTTGTGAATAGACGTTAAAAGAAATAACGAACGAACACACACACACACAACACACACACACACACACACACACACACACACACACACACACACACACACACACACACACACACACACACACACACACACACACACACACACACACACACACCTCAGTACAAACTGATGAAGTCTGAACGTTTTAATGTTCTGACTGCTTTTCTCTTGTTCGTTCAATTGTTTGATGTATGTTGTGTTGTGTTGTGTGTGTGTGTGTGTGTGTGTGTGTGTGTGTGTGTGTGTGTGTGTGTGTGTGTGTGTGTGTGTGTGTGTGTGTGTGTGTGTGTGTGTGTGTGTGTGTGTGTGTGTGTGTGTGTGTGTGTTCGTTCGTTCTTTGATTTAACGTCTTTTCACTATAAGTGATATTAGTGATAAAACAATCGGACTTAATCACAGGAAACGACCTACGGGACTGTGCAGTAAATGCCTAGCAATGTGTAAATACAGAGTGAAATCAGTATGTTTTTGTTTTAAATTTGTAACTGATTCAGGGAAATAAGGTAGCAATTGCTGATATTAGTTTATTAGTGTTTGTGTGTGTAGTGTGAGTGTGTGTGTGTGTGTGTGTGTGTGTGTGTGTGTGTGTGTGTGTGGTGTGTGTGTGTGTGTGTGTGTGTGTGTGTGTGTGTGTGTGTGTGTGTGTTGTGTGTTAGTTTATTAGTGTTGTGTGTGTGTAGTGTGAGTGTGTGTGTGTTTGTTTGTGTGTGTTATGTGTGTGTGAGTGTAGTGTTAGTGTTAGTGTGTGTGTGTGTGTGTGTGTGTGTGTGTGTGTGTGTGTGTGTGTGTGTATGTGTGTGTGTGTGTGTGTGTGTGTGTGTGTGTGTGTGTGTGTGTGTGTGTGTGTGTGTGTGTGTGTGTGTATTGCAAGGGGGGTTACAGCAGGGCCAGTTACTGGGTTTTACTTTCCCTTAGCGGTAAGGTGAACAATGTCATAGCGTTGTTTCCCTTTATCATCGTTAACCACATCAACTTTATAGGGAAATCCTTTCTGACTGCTGAAGGTACTGGGCAGGTTGATGACACACCTTTGAAAATCACAGGCACTTTTCTCCAAGTCTGCGTTACCGTTGACATCCCTCTGGATTTTCGTCTTCTCCAGGATATAGATGAGGAATTTTTTTTTCTCCTTATTATTCATCTCAACCACGATCTTCTGAAGACAGAATTGGAATACAATCATATGGTGTGACTGACAATCTTGGAATACATACGGCATTACTGACAATCTTGGAAAATGTATGGAGATGACTGACAATCTTGGAATACATACGGATTACTGACAATCTTGGAATATAATTATACAGAGTGACTGACAATCTTGAATATATTATACAGAGTGACTGACAATCTTGGAATATAATTATACAGAGTGACTGACAATCTTGGAATATAATTATACAGAGTGACTGACAATCTTGGAATATATATGCAGTGACTGACAATCTTGGAATATATATGCAGTGACTGACAATCTTGGAATATGTATGGAGTGACTGACAATCTTGAATATGTTATAGGTGATGACAATTTGATAGTTACAAGTGACTGACAATCTTGGAATATAGGGATATGGGACTGACAATCTTGGAATATGTATGGAGTGACTGACAATCTTGGAATATGTATGAGAGTGACTGACAATCTTGGAATATGTATGGAGTGATGACAATCTTGGAATATATATGGAGTGACTGACAATCTTGGAATATGTATGGAGTGATTGACAATCTTGGAATATATATGCAGTGACTGACAATCTTGGAATATGTATGCAGTGACTGACAATCTTGGAATATATATGCAGTGACTGACAATCTTGGAATATGTATGAAGTGACTGACAATCTTGGAATATATGATATGATGACAATCTGAATTGTAGCAGTGACTGACAATCTTGGAATATGTATGGAGTGACTGACAATCTTGGAATATGTATGCAGTGACTGACAATCTTGGAATATAATATTGAGTGATGACAATCTTGGAATATGTATGAAGTGACTGACAATCTTGGAATATGTATGCAGTGACTGACAATCTTGGAATATATATTATGGAGTGACTGACAATCTTGGAATATAATATACAGATGACTGACAATCTTGGAATATGTATGGAGTGATTGACAATCTTGGAATATAATATATAGAGTGATTGACAATCTTGGAATATTATGGAATGACTGACAATCTTGGAATATGTATGGAGTGATTGACAATCTTGGAAATATTATAGAGTGTTTGACAATCTTGGAATATATATGGAGTGACTGACAATCTTGGAATATATTATATGGAGTGATTGACAATCTTGGATATATTATATGGAGTGTTGACAATCTTGGAATATAAATTATATGGAGTGATGACAATCTTGGAATATAATTATATGGAGTGATTGACAATCTTGGAATATCTATGGAGTGTTTGACAATCTTGGAATATAATTATATGGAGTGATTGACAATCTTGGAATATAATTATATGGAGTGATTAACAATCTTGCAATATAATTATATGGAGTGTTTGACAATCTTGGAACATAATTATACAGTGATTGACAATCTTGGAATATGTGTGGAGTGACTGACAATCTATAATTATACAGAGTGATTGACAATCTTGGAATATGTATGGAATGACTGACAATCTTGGAATATCTATGGAGTGTTTGACAATCTTGGAATATAATTATATGGAGTGATTGACAATCTTGGAATATCTATGGAGTGATTGACAATCTTGGAATATATATGGAGTGATTGACAATCTTGGAATATATATGGAGTGACTGACAATCTAATAATTATACAGAGTGATTGACAATCTTGGAATATGTATGGAGTGACTGACAATCTTGGAATATGTATGGAGTGATGACAATCTTGGAAATCTATGGAGTGTTTGACAATCTTGGAATATAATTAATGGAGTGATTGACAATCTTGGAATATGTATGAAGTGACTGACATATTGGAATATAATTATACAGAGTGATTGACAATCTTGGAATATGTGTGGAGTGACTGACAACTATAATTATACAGTGATTGACAATCTTGGAATATGTATGGAGTGACTGACAATCTTGGATATATGTATAGGAGTGATGACAATCTTGGAATATGTATGGAGTGATTGACAATCTTGGAATATAATTATATGAGTGATTGACAATCTTGGAATATGTATGGAGTGACTGACAATCTTGGAATATGTATGAGTGATGACATCTGGAAAATTATACAAGTGATTGACAATCTTGGAATATGTATGAAGTGACTGACAATTGGATTAATAAAGAGTGATGACAATCTTGGAATATGTATGGAGTGAATGACAATCTTGGAATATATATATACAGAGTGACTGACAATCTTGGAATATGTATGGAGTGATTGACAATCTTGGAATATGTATGGAGTGATTGACAATCTTGGAATATGTATGGAGTGACTGACAATCTATAATTATACAGAGTGACTGACAATCTTGGAACATGATTATACAGAGTGACTGACAATATTGGAATATCTATGGAGTGACTGACAATATTGGAATATACATATGTATGGATTGACAGTCTTGGAATAGTTTATTTTAATTTGAATCAAAGTGACTGCTAGAGTTCAATCAAAAATGTACCAGAAAAAACAGAATTTAGAACACGTGTATATGCATATGCATATACATATACATATACACATACATGCACACATACGTACGTACATACATACATACATACATACATACATACATAGCCTACATACATACATACATACATACTACATACTACATACATACATACATACATACATACATACATACATACATACATACATACATACATACATACATACATACATACATACAAATATACATACATCAGGGATGGGATTCTTCCGCGTATGGGCAGATTTCCGCGGATCGAAATCTCAAATCCGTGTGCTCCAATAGCCGTTTCCGCAGAAAAAAAAATTGGAGGGGAAAAAAAAAAAAAAAAGGAAAACGCGCAGAATGGTCCGATCGGTCGAATTCGTATCGC
>JAPXFY010000031.1:3940633-3953133 GCA_030674185.1 Monoplex corrugatus | reverse complement strand
ACTCGAGATCTCAGATCTTGAGTGCACAACACACACACACACCCCACACACACACACACACACACACCACACACAACACACACACACACACACATCACACACACACACCACACACACACACACTCACACACACACACACACACACACACACACCACACACACACAACACACACACACAACACACACACTCACACACACACATACACACACTCACACACACACACACATCACACACACACACACACACACACACAAAACACACACACAAACACCAACACTCACAACACACTACACACACACACACACACACACACAACACACTCACACACACACACACACACACACACACACACATACACACACACACACACACTCACAACACACGTACACACACACACACACACACACACACACTCACACACACACACACACACACACACACACACACACACACACTCACACACACACACACACATACATACACACACGCACACACACACACACAGACATATTTACTGACGATGATAAGCTGTCCCGTCGATTCAACAAAAGAGTAGACATACTGGTCCTTTATCGCCTGATGTGGGTCTTCATGTGAGATAGAAGACTGATCCTTGAGGTACATGTTCATCTGCAGATGGTGCTTAGGGAAGAGTCATGCAGAGTTGTGTCATGGTTTTGCATCCACAGGTTCCTCTTCTGTTGAATAGCAGCTGTTCTGCAGTGTTTAGGTGTGGTTATGCCCTACTTAATGACGACAAGACGGAAGCTATCCTCAGTTTGACAGGTAATCGGGGCTGCGTTACTGAGGCTTTTGTAGCACATGGTGTCTAGTTTGTACTGTATGCGCTTTGATACAGGGAGCCAGTGAAGTTGTGCCAGGAGAGGAGAAATGTGGTCAGCTTTTTTCTTTTTGAGTACAAGGCGTGCAGTTGTGTGTGTGTGTGTGTGTGGTGTGTGTGTGTGTGTGTGTGTAGTGTGTGTGTGTGTGTGTGTGTGGTGTGTGTGTGTGCGTGTGTATGCGTGCGTGCGTGCGTGCGTGCGTGTGTGTCTGCTTCAGCGCTTAGATTTGATTTTATCAAGATTTTGCGCTATATAAATATTGTAATTGTTATTGTATTGTTGTTATTGTGCGCGTGGGTGCGTGGGGTGTGCGTGCGTGTGCGTGCGTGTTGTGTTTTCAGCGCTTAGATTTGATTTTATCAAGATTTTGCGCTATATAAATATTGTAATTATTATTAATTATTATTGGCACCCGTCAGAAACTTTCTCAGCAGCCCCCTCTTTCTCTTCATTATGTAACACATCAGTCCCAATTTCTGACTCAGCTAAAAACCTTGGTGTCTGCATTGACTCTACCCTCTCCATGAACAACTTTGTTTCTCAAACTGCCAGATTTTGCTACTATCACCTCCATCGTATAAGCCTGATCAGGAAGTATCTCTCTGTCGAAACAACTGCAAAACTCGTTCTCTCCTTCATAATGTCTCGCATTGACTATTGCAATTCACTCCTGTCTGGTCTTCCTGCCTCCACCATCCACATCCTACAGCGCATTCAAAACAATGCTGCACGCCTTGTACTCAAAAAGAAAAAAGCTGACCACATTCTCCTCTCCTGGCACAACTTCACTGGCTCCCTGTATCAAAGCGCATGCAGTACAAACTAGACACCATGTGCTACAAAAGCCTCAATAATGCAGCCCCCGATTACCTGTCAAGCCTACTTGAGATCTATCCTCCCTCACGTACCCTCCGCTCTGCCTCCGATCCTCTGACTTTTCGCTTTCCACGCACTAAGCTTAATACCTATGGTCCACGAGCCTTCTCTGTTTCTGGTCCTCTCTCCGGAACAAACTTCCTCTCTCAGTCCGTCAGCAACCTACTTTTGTCTCCTTCAAGTCCGCTCTCAAAACTCACCTTTTCTCCTCTGCATAAAATCCTGACCTCACTCAATCCCCTCTGCAGCCTGTCTCCGCTCGGAGTGGAATCACATTGTAATATATATTTGTATATAATATGCTCTCTATAATTTTCCATTCCTTTATTCTTTTTCCCCATTTATAGCCATGTGTGAGTGTGTGTGTGTGCGTGTGTGTGCGCGCGTGCGTATGTGTATGTTCAGTGCTTAGATTTGATTTCTATCAAGATTTTGCGCTATATAAATATTATAATTATTATTATTATTACGTGCACTGCCCCCGTGGGGATGCCGGGGGCTTTTTCAGTATAAATAGTATCCTCACCTTTGGAAATTCTGTGCTAGAAATTTCCTCTTTTCTGTCACTCTTTGTTTCTTTCTTCCTCTTTTGCTTTCTGTCATTTCTTCCTGTCATTTTCTGCCTTGCTATCCTATTCACCTGTATGTGTTCGAGAAAGTCTTACGTATTTTCTCTTAGGATTGATAATTGGGTACATGTGTTAAGTGTATTCTGGCTCTAGAGATATCAGATATGCGGAAGCAATTTTAAATAATTTACTCCCGTTTTTATGTTTTAGTGTCCTTATTTATGTTTAAATTTGTATTCAGGTATGCTTTTTAAATCCCCTGTGCGATAAATTGGACGGAATGGTCAACGACAGGGGCATCTTCTTAGATTATGTGCGCGAATGCATTGGTATCTCCTTATATAGATACCAATGCATTCGCATTGGTATGGCAAAGGAGGCAAACCCAGACCCTGAGGCACTCAATGAACTCATGTTTGCGGACGACCAGGCAATGGTGAACAATGACAAGATACAGCTACAGGAGCACACAGACCAGCTCAGTGAAAGCTGCGAGACATACGGCATGAAGATCAGCGTCAGCAAGACCGAGGTCATGACTGTCAGTAAGAGACCAAACAAACTGGATATCAACATCAACGGAACCCAGTTGAAGCAAGCCAGTGAATTTAAATACCTGGGCAACATCTTCACTGAAAATGGCAAACTAGACAGAGAAATCGAGACCAGATGCCAGAAAGCCAACGCAGTCAGCTACCAACTTGCCCCTCTCCTGAAACACCCCAGCATTCCCACCAGCACTAAGGCGAAACTCATCAACACCATTTTTCTACCAACGCTGACATACCAGTGCCAGACATGGTCCCTAACTAAAGTCCTCGAGAGAAAACTGGTCACCTGTGAAATGAAATGCCTGAGGAAAGCAAGTAAACAAGACAAGGCGGGACAAGATCAGAAATGAGGTGATACGAGACATGGTAGGAGCAACACCAATCCTACAACACATCGAACATATGAGGATCAAGTGGTTCGGACACCTCACACGTATGCCCCTAAACCAACCAGCTCTTCGGGCATACAACACCAGATACTCTGGCTGGAGAGCCAGAGGAAGACCAAGACGACGATGGAGCGACTCCGTGGCAGACACCCTCAGAGCTCACGAGATGTCCCTTCTCCAGGCCACCCGCCTTGCTGCTGACAGACGACTGTATCTCCCCGCGACGCCCACCGGTACAAGCGGAAGGAAAAAGTAAAAGTAAAAGTAAGTAAATGCATTGGTATGTGTACTTCATTTTCTTTTCCTATTGAAGTATTGTGTATGTTTTGAACTAGTTATAACTCTGATATGGCTCTACACAGTCGGCTGGGCTTTAAATAACAATAAGAATGTCTTACGTATTTTCTCTTCGGATTGATAATTGGGTACATGTAGTAATGCATTTTTGGCTTTAGGGGTATGAGATATGCGATGGCAATTTTAGGTAATTTAAGCCTGTTTTTATATGTGTTAGTGTCCAGTTAGTTATGATGGAATTTGTATTCAGGTATGTTTTTTTAAATCCCCTGTGCGATAAATTGGACGGAATGGTCAACGCCAGGGGCATCTCCTTAGATATGTGCGCGAATGCATTTATATGTGTACTTAATATTCTTTTCTTTTTTTCTTTCCTGCTGAAGTTTTGTGTATTTTGAACTGGTTATAGCCCAGATATGGCTCTACGCAGTCGGCTGGGCTTTAATCCTTTTGCATTTGCACTGCCAGATGTAAAGCTAGCTCCTAGTATTTGCATTTGAATGTAGCACAGTGTCAGTACAAAGTCTTTCAGTAGTGAATGGAAAGTTCCTTGCATCCCAGAATGCTCGTACTATTTTTAGAACATTCAACGCAAGACTGACCAAGATTCTAACCACACGCGTGATAAGACAGCAAGGCCAGCAGTGATGGAAATTCCCCACACATGTGCCGGAAAAGGTTGGGCGATCTCAACTGCTACAACAATAGCAAAGACAAAAGTCTGGCAGTAGAGAAGCAGGGTTCTCAAGACTACTGATCTATACATAGCGACGTCTCCGCGCGCGGAACGAATTCCATATGCACTAACGTCACAGGTGTCATGGGTATGGTGACCGTGGCACATGCCTTAAGCCTGCACATAAACCCATGAGCTGGCCAGGTCCTGGGGTCCTACCTAGCCTATGTTTTACCTAGTCTATATTTTATACTGGTATTTTATCAGCCTACCACTTGAATAATCTTGGTTACATGTAAATGACATGTGTATGTGTGTGTCTTACCTTCAAAAAAGGAACATATATATAAAGTGCGAACCTGATGCAATGGTCTTGCTACAACCACTTGGTCGGTGTTTCAAAGGTAGAGTCAGCCTTGCAGATGTGTATATGATGATGTAGGCTGTATGGTGTGGTCAACACGAAAAATCAGAACAAAACTGAGGCAACTGAAATATGGTTTCTAAGAACAATGTTGAGAGTTCCAAGGACGGCAAAGAAAACAAACGAGACAGTCTTGACGGAGGCAGACACAAGAAGATCATTGATAAAGAAGATTAGGAAAAGACAAGCAACATTTACAAGACATTTTATGAGGAAAGGGGAATTAGAGCACCTGGTCACAACAGGAAAGCTGGAGGGAAAGAGAACACTAGGTAAACCCAAGGTGAAAATGTTGGACGGACTTGCAGGGTGGCTGGAGACAGAGAGGATGGGAGATGTATATGCAGCGACAGGGGATAGATTCGTACGGAGGGCCATGATCGCCAACGCCATGCGGCAGGGCACATGATGATGATGATGATGTACAAGGGCTGTGTCTATCGTAATGCCGTGATTCGGTCTGCATATAGCCAAGCCACTACTCCATCATGCCCTCCTACATTTACGTCTCCCTGTGTGTGGACTGAAAGCCCAGCACATTAAAACACATACGTTTTCCTATTGGTACTTTCTGTCTATCTGTCTGTTGCGCCCTCTCTCTGTTTCAGTGACCATCCAGCCACGCCCATCAGCTTTCATGTGCGTCAGCTGTCTCAAAGACTGACTCGACAGTCAGCTTGTCCAGCCACTTCCTACGCTGAGTCCTCAACAGGTAGCATCCATTGCCCACTCAGACAGATGGAACCATAAACAAACAAACAAACAAACAAACAAACAAACAAACACACAAACAAACAAACAAACACACAAACAAACAAACAAACAAACAAACAAGCAAACAAACAAAAAACACCACAAACACAGCACATACATTTTTCTAATAGAAACTACGCGATTGATCATGAAAATAATTCAGTGGATGCGTATTAAGACAAAATACTTCATGAAAGAAAAACTCTGATTAATCTGAAATTACGCAAATGTTAGAATCAACTATAATTTTGAAAAGAAAAGTTTAAATGTAAATAATATCCTGAAGCAAGTAAAGACATTTGATAATATAAAATACTAATAAAAGTGAGCAACCTTTTCAAAGGATTCTCTAACCAACTTTGTGACGTACCAGTAACCTATTTACCTGATGTGTTCTCTTAGTAACGGTCAGAATCAGTGACTTTGTAGTGAGTTGATGCAGGATGGACAGGCAGACGATGGAAAGTTTGCAGAAGAGAGAGGAATCAGAAGCAGCGAGCACAACGTCCCAAGGCCCGTTCAGTATCAAGCACTTCTAACAGTCGTAACAGCCTGTCATGATATGGGAGGCAACTGCTTTGTACGTTGCAGATGATAAACGAGAATTATCTCACACGATTAAGGTAGGATATTATGAGCAAAGCTTGAGAGTGAGATATGGCTTGCGTCACTGCTGATTTTCTAACAGACATGATTGAAATTGTCTTGTTTACTTGATTTTTTTTTTCTCCTGAGCTTTGTAAAACTTGAAATTTGAAGACGCTTTATTCCATGAAGAGAGTAGCAATATGTCCCGTTGGTCACGTCTTACAGTAAACCTGTTGTTGTACACATGGTTAAATTAATAAACGTACTGACATCGATACACTATGATGAACAGACTATGAATCAAGGTATGAGTCTGGGATTCTGCGTCAACGAGAAACAATATTTGAATATTTGGGGTAAACAAAACAAAGTACACAAAATGGAATAAACCAACCAACAAACTAAGAAACAAACTGACAAACAGATCGACTAATCAGCCAACCAACCAACTGACTAGATATCCTCTACTAACTTGACTAACAACCTAACCATAAACTAAACTAACCACAAGCTAAACTAAACTAAAGTAACCTCAACCTAAACCATACTAAACTAGCCTCAAACTAAACTAAACTAAAACTAAACTAAAACAACTAAACTAAACTAAACTAAACTAAACTAAACTAAACTAAACTAAACTAACTAAACTAAAATTAAACTAAACTAACTAAACTAAACTAAACTAAACTAAACTAAACTAAACTAAACTAAACTAAACTAAACTAAACTAAACTAAACTAAACTAAACTAAAACTAAACTAAACTAAACTAAAATTAAACTAAACTAAACTAAACTAAAACTAAACTAACCTAAACTAAACTAAAACTAAACTAAACTAAACTAAACTAAACTAAACTAAAACTAAAACTAAAACTAAAACTAAACTAAACTAAACTAAAACTAAACTAACCTAAACTAAACTAAAACTAAAACTAAAACTAAACTAAAACTAAAACTAAACTAAACTAAAACTAAACTAACCTAAACTAAACTAAAACTAAACTAAACTAAACTAAAACTAAAACTAAACTAAACTAAACTAAACTAAACTAAACTAAAACTAAAACTAAACTAAACTAAACTAAACTAAACTAAACTAAACTAAACTAAACTGAACTAAACTAAAACTAAACTAAACTAAACTAAACTAAAACTAAACTAAACTAAACTAAACTAAACTAAACTAAACTAAACTAAACTAAACTAAACGCCATTCTCATGTAATCTGTTTTTCAGGTCATTTGTGTAGCTAGTCTTCCAAGTCATTTCTGTATGTTTCCACGTCATTTCTATGTCTTTCATTTTCCACGTCATTTATGTATCTAATCTTCCATGTCATTTTTATGTCTCCTATTATCCACAACATTTCTATATCTTCTGTTGTCCACACGTCATTTTTCTATCTAGTCTTCTGGTTTCAAAGTCATGTCAGTGTCTTCAGTTTTTCACGTCATTTCTGTGTCTCCCGTTTTCCACGTCATTTCTGTATCTTCTGTTATCCACGTCGTGCCATGTCTTCTGTTTTCCACTCATTTCTGTGTCTCCCGTTTTCCATGACATTTCTTTGTCTTTTGTTTTCTACGTCATTTCTGTGTCCCCCGTTTTCCACGTCATTTCTGTATCTTCTGTTATCCACGTCGTGCCATGTCTTCTGTTTTCCACTCATTTCTGTGTCTCCCGTTTTCCATGACATTTCTTTGTCTTTTGTTTTCTACGTCATTTCTGTGTCCCCCGTTTTCCACGTCATTTCTGTATCTTCTGTTATCCACGTCGTGCCATGTCTTCTGTTTTCCACGTCATTTCTGTGTCTTCTGTTTTCTGCGTCATGTCTGTGTCTTCCGTTTTCCACTTCATGTCTGTGTCTCCCATTCTCCATAACATTCCGGCGTCTTGTTTTTCACGTCATTTCTGTGTCTTCTGTTTTCCACGTCATTTCTATGTCTTTTTTTTTTACCACGTCATTTATGGCTCCCGTTTTCCACGTCATTTCTGTGTCTTCTGGTTTCAGCGTCATTTATGGCTCCCGTTTTCCACGTCATTTGTGGGTCTCCCGTTTTCCACGTCATTTATGTTCCCTACCTATCAAGCCATTTCTGGGTTTTCCACTGTCCGCATCGTTTGCCTGTCAACTTCTGTCTTCTGCATCGTGTCTATGTCTTCTCTAGTGACTGCATTTCTACATTGCTGTTGTCAGGTTGTGAATGTGTTCCTTGTGCTTGTCTATTTTCTGTTGTTCTTACTTTGTCCTGACTTACCTGGTAGAGAGAGAGAGACTTCAGACTTCAGACTACTGTATTATTCAAGGATAGTAGCATTATGTCCCATTGGACCAGTTGTACAGCCATTCCTTGCAACTGTACACACAGAATATCAGTATTTGAAAACACACACACACATAAACATACATACGCATAAAATGCAAGATAAGTTATAAAACGAGTTGTGAGTCAACAAGAAACACCATAAGGGTGCGGATGGGACCTGGAGCATCACTGCCTTGAAACTCTCAAGACACTCACCTCCCAAGCTCCCGACACCAATCGACAGTCATTTTTGCGAGCAAAGGGAGGATGTCCATGCGTTGCATGACCCATTCGGACCCAGTCATCAGTTACCTTGTTTACAAACTGAATGCCAAGGTGGGGAGATGACAAACCCCAGGACATAGCCACACAATGCGCACCAACCAGGTCCAGTCCAGCTTCTGGACCAAGAGAGAATGGAAGACCCCTCTCTCACCCCACTCTGGTTTTCATCTTTCTTTCAGGCAGCCCACCCTGCCACCAGCTCGCATAGCTGTCAGCACCTTCCCCCTTACATAGTCTTGACACTTAGCAGTCGGAAGCTCCCAACGTTGTCTTACTTCAACTACAGGGGTTGTTTGAACGGCCGTGAAAGTGGCCAGGCATGATGCTCCAGACACAGCCCATTTTGCTGTTCAGCAAGGTCTGACATGCCCCGAATGGGATCCCAAGTTTGCCGTCTTTCTGAGCAGCCAGCAGGTTTTTCCCTGCGGTCATCAGTCCTGATTCCCTGAAGTCAGTGGCCCCTCTCGGGACACTCAGGAACTTAGAGTTGTGACAATATACTGAGTGTTACATACGCCAATCGTTCGTGCGCTTTACAAAAGCATGAGAGACGAAGGTAGACAATCAATCAAGTGCATTACAAGAGCATGAGATAAAGGCAGATGCAGGTAAAGCATGTTAATCACTAAGTACAACAACAACGTATATTATCAAATACAAAAACATAACCATACGAGAAGAAGAAAGTCCAATATTTTCTCCCTGGGTCTACCCGGTGTTCTCTTGCCCTCCAGCTTTCCTGTTGTGACCAGGTGCTCTAATTCCCCTTTCCTCACATAACATGGCCTATACATGTTGCCTGTCTTTTCCTAATCTTCCTTATCAATGATCTTCTTGTGTCTGCCTCCATCAAGACTGTCTCGTTTGTTTTCTTTGCTGTCCATGGAACTCTCAACATTCTTCTTAGAAACCACATCTCGGCTGCCTCAATCTTGTTATGGCTTTGTGTATTGACTGTCAACGCCTCACAGCCATATAACATTATCGGTTCTTTATAACGTTCAAGAACCCTCTTCCTGATGTTAATTGAAAAGCATTTGTTGGTAAGAATGCCTTTCATCTTCGTGAATGCTGTTTTGGCCTGGCGGATTCTGCTGGCTATTTCTGACGTGCATCGGCTGTCTGGTGCGATGACCGTTTCCAGACATTTAAACTTATAAGCCTGTCTCAAAGTTGAATAATAATAATAACAATGATAATAATGATAATAATAATATCGACGCGCAGTTTGGTTTAACAAGAGTCAGTATCCATCCAATATTAAAATTAATTAACAACAAGTAATTGTGGAGTGCCACCAATGAAGCGCGCATTTTCTGCGCATTTCCGGTAGTTTTGATTCCAACGTGTGTTTGTCGTCTGATGTTGAAAGGCTAGAGTCATTGGCGACTGACTAGAGTTACTGGAGTTTTTCTAACCTTTCTACCAAATGGTTCTGTTGACAAATTTTCCGCCTCCTTCTGAAGGGGTTCGGTGTCAGCAGCCTAATACTGGCTTGAACATAGACGGTGAAACTGTTGGCACTGGAACGTTGTTTATTACAGAAAGGTAGAACCGAACGAACAGTTTTACCACTTTTTAAAAAAAAACCTTTTTAGCATTATTATTATGACAGCTGTAGCCGTTTGTTTATTTGTATTTTATTATTGATATCATGCATGCTTTATTGCTTCAGCTTATTTTGAATGGGCATAACCCATTTCTCTTTTGACGGTCTGAAATATATTTTACCAACGCAGATATACTACTAGTACTACTGGTCTAAGTGGTCTGGGCCTGTTATGTACAGTCACAGTGTATCACTATTGTCACATTGTGTAGAATGGCTCATTCTGTTTAAAAAGATTTTTTTTTGTGGGGGGGGGGGGGGGCTTGTAACACAATGTAAGTTGTATCATTTACCACCTATTGCTGATTTCATGTTATTTTTGATGAACCATGTTTATCGTTATATTGGTATGTGTGTGTAATTGTAAGATACTAGTAGTAGTAGTAGTAGCTGAGGGCTGGCTCGTAGCCTAGGCCTTCTGGCCTTTTAACGCCCTATCTTTTTTGTTTTACGCTTTCTTCTTCGGGGTCTGAAAAGCAGAGTTAATCAATGTGTCATGGTAACCACCCCCCTCCATCACTCCCCCTGCCCTCAGGAATATTTTTTGGTTCCTCTGTGTAGGTCCTAACTGCAACGAACATTGTTGATATGGAGTGTTTGCACTGTACAAATGGAATGATTATCTGTGATAAAACTGATACTGATAGTGATGGTGCTAGCAGTGCTACTGCTGTGGACTCATAGGAGCCTGTAGCTGTGGATGTTGTAATGAATGGTTTTATTCAGGGTAATAATGTACATTTTGAACGTTTATCAGAACAAATTGGATTTTAACTTGTTTGATGGGGAATTTTATGTGTGTCCCGTGCTAAAATGCCAGTTATAGCTTGGTAGATTTACTCAGGCCTGCAAAAACCTGTGAATATGTTTTGGAATGGAGGTGAGGTGAGAGATTTTTGAAACAACAAGCTGACACCACCAGAATGGTTGGAACATTAAGATGAGCATCAAACCGGTAAAATTTTTTTCTGTTCCAGACTGGAACTGAATTCTTAAAGCAGCAAGAAATAAAAAGCCCCCTGAAGAGTTCTTTAACTTTGTAGAGTTGCAGTCAGAGGGGCACAACTTTTTCTTCAAAGCATCCAATTTTCACCAAAGTGAAAAAAATTAACAAAACTCGAGCTAAAACAGAGCACTCACTACAGACATGAACAAACAAACATAACAGACAGAAAGAAGAAATGAATGTTGAAAATAATTTTACTTCAAGCAGATATTTCTGGCAGCTTTATGTTTATTGTTGTAAGTAATCCAAAGAGATATAAATATGTAGGCTGAAAATCAAACACAAAAACTTCTCTACACTCATGGTAATTAACTACCATAACAATTAACATACTACATCCTTCCACGTACATTCAGTACCACATTTATTCAGTTTTCTGCTTTCTCTGTAAATACTGATACTGATAAGGGAATGTGAATCTAATTTTCTTGACTAAATATGTTCACTACACTTCGTATTCATGAATGGAAAATATTTTTATAAATATTTAACCACCCTGGCTGAAATTTGTGTTCTGAGAGAAGGTGTATGAAGGTGATGTGAGAGGAATAATCTCTTAAAATGATGTTTATGACATCTTGGTGATTTCTTTCATGAACATATCAAGTATTTATCAAGTGTTGTCATGTCCTGTCTCTTGACTTTCATTGCCAAGAGCACATATATATGTGCTTTTCCTCGCCCCACTCTTTGATTTTAATGAAGTATGTGTCTTTTCCTTGTCTGTGGTTTCCATTCTTTATTAGATTGTCTATGTTCTTTGAAACTTTTATAGAACAGGAGAACAGTTGCTGATCTGAAAACAATCAGAAGTAAAGCATGGCAGTGGCTTCATTCACTGATACAGTGATAGCTGAATGGAAAGATTGAGTTGCCTTTGCCTAGATGAGCTTCATTTCCACATTATATAGTCTACAGTTACGATAGCAATGACTCAATTGTAGCAGAAGGAATCACTCAACAAATGAGTACAGATACAGGAGTGAAATGTCACTCGCTCTGTGAACTAGTATCTTTTAATTTTGACTCACATGACAAGGTTCCCCTGTGGGGATGCCATGGGTTCTTTCAGTATAAATAGTATCCTCACCTTCTGGAAATTATGTGCTTAGAAATTTCCTCTTTTCTGTCACTCCCTTTGTTTGTGCCTTGCTCCTTTGCTTTCTGTCATTTCTTCCTATTATTTTCTGCCTTGGGGTCCATTCACCTGTATGTGTTCAATAAAGTCTTACATACTTTTTCTTAGGATTGATAATTGGGTACAGGTATTGAGTGCATTTTTGGCTCTAGGAAGGTGAGATATGTGCTAACAATTAAGTAATTTATGCCC
>JAPXFY010000031.1:3930633-3938133 GCA_030674185.1 Monoplex corrugatus | reverse complement strand
TCCTAGATGACCCAGTCATGTTGTGCCTTCTCCTAGATGACCCAGTAATGTTGTGCCTTCTAGATGACCCAGTAATGTTGTGCCTTCTCCTAGATGACCCAGTAATGTTATGCCTTCTAGAGGACCCAGTAATGTTGTGCCTTCTAGATGACCCAGTAATGTTGTGCCTTCTAGATGACCCAGTTATCAGGGCTGTTAGAGTTCAGCGATTTCGCGGAAATCCGTGAATACAGTGATCCCATTTCAGGGAAAGTCAAAGTGCTTCCGCGAAAGAAAGAAAAAAGCAACAAAAAAAAAACAAAAACAAAAACAAAAAAAACCAAGAACCGCGATCGACGGCAGAGCAGAGCAGACGAAAGGATGGTCTTAGTTCAAGGGAAACAACTCCTACCGAAGTTGGCCACGAGTTATCCTTAACCAAGTGCTATATATGTCATGTGGTTTCAGAAAGTTACTCTAAACACAAATTGATCCATTGATTTGTTAATTTTTTGTGAACTAAAAATTACCCAGTTTGCTGCCAGGATAGGCCCTCTGATTGGCTTCAAAATGTCATATTTTCAATTTTCGGAGGGGGGCTTTGCCCCCTACACCCCCCACCGGGGCGTTGCCCCTGGACCCCACCGGGGCCTGGGCGGCCCCTGGACCCCGGCCAATTTTCAGGGAAAAACACATTTTACCACTAACAGCCCTGAGTTATGTTGTGCCTTCTCCTAGATGACCCAGTCATGTTGTGCCTTCTCCTAGATGACCCAGTTATGTTGTGCCTTCTAGAGGACCCAGTAATGTGCCTTCTCCTAGATGACCCAGTAATGTTGTGCCTTCTCCTAGATGACCCAGTTATGTTGTGCCTTCTCCTAGATGACCCAGTTATGTTGTGCCTTCTAGATGACCCAGTTATGTTGTGCCTTCTAGATGACCCAGTAATGTTGTGCCTTCTATATGACCCAGTTATGTTGTGCCTTCTCTTAGATGACCCAGTAATGTTGTGCCTTCTAGTTGACCCAGTAATGTTGTGCCTTCTAGATGACCCAGTTATGTTGTGTCTTCTCATAGATGACCCAGCAATGTTGTGCCTTTTCCTGGATGACTCAGTATCTTATGATGGTGTTTTTTCCTTCCAGTGGCAGACTCATCTTCAGAGGATGACGGTGAAGATGATGATGACGATAAAGACAGTGATGCCGGTCTGACAGAAATCCGATTTATTCCGCCTGACAAGGAGCTGCGTGAGTTTCATTCTGTGTGTGTGTGTGTGCATCTTGTTTTCTTTCTTTTTCATCTTGGTGTGTGTGTGTGTGTGTGTGTGTGTGTGTCTGTGTGGTTTTTGTCTCTGTGTGTTTGTGTTGTGTGTGTGTGAGGTTTTTGTCTGTGTGTGTTTGTGTTGTGTGTTTGCATCTTGGTGAGTGTATGTATTTGTGTTGTGTGCATCTGGTGTGTGTGTGTGTGTGTATGTTGTGTGCATCTTGGTGTGTGTCTGTGTCAGTATGTGTGTATGTGTTTCAGAAATTAACTCTTGTTTATAAGACAATGGGATGAAGATCAAGGGAAATAAACTGTTTTTAAAGCATTGAACTTGTAGCCAAGAACATACCCATGTTTGCAGGTGATGAGATCAAGGAAAATGTATTGCTATATCATATAATGATATAGATTACAGAACAATAATCGGATGCAGCTGATGATATTTGTGTGAACTGTGTTGCAGTGGAGGGCATGTTTGCAGCAATGTCAGAGTGTCAGGCTCTGCATCCTGACCCGGAGGATGTGGACTCTGAGGATGATGCCTATGCCGACTTTGAGGATGAGGATGAAGAATGTTCTGAAAACGGTGAGTAATGTGTGTGTCCTGTGTTTCCTGCGTTATGTATAGTCACAGGACTAAGCACATAGTCGCTGTAATTGCATGTACTGTTCTGTGACTCACAAGTGTTTGCATTCTGTGCAGAGAAATCTCTGGCAGGAGGATTGGAATAAGCAGACAGATAACAAACTATTCCAAATCCGCGCCAATCTGAAAGAAATGTTCCCAAGTGCTACAGGGAACCATAAGAAGGAGATATTGTTGTGTAGGTTACACACGGGTCACACAGCCTACACTCATTCATACCTTTTAAAAAATGAAGAAGTACTGTTGTGTATACCGTGTGATGAGCCATTGAGTCGGACACTACCACCTTGATCGCTGGGATTTGTACAACGTGCAACATAAGCACTACATGGCGAACTCCTTAAAGAACCTCTTCCGAGACATCCCACCTGATGCAATTTTCCAGTTTTTACAAGAGATAATAGATTTCACCTTTATGATTTTATGACTGTGTATGGTTTTCTTTTGCATTGTATGTACTGTGCTGTGACTCACAAGTGTTGATGGACAAAGACTAGCTAGGCCTGACTTACAACATAGTCATTGTATGTACTGTGCTGTGACTCACAAGTGTTGATGGGCAAAGACTAGCTAGGCCTGACTCACAACATACTCATTGTATGTACTGTGCTGTGACTCAAGTGTTGATGAGCAAAGACTAGCTAGGCCTGACTCATAACATAGTCATTGTATGTACTGTGCTGTGACTCACAAGTGTTGATGGGCAAAGACTAGCTAGGCCTGACTCACAACATACTCATTGTCATTGTATGTTCTGTGCTGTGACTCACAAGTGTTGATGGGCAAAGACTAGCTAGACCTGACTCACAACATAGTCATTGTCATTGTATGTACTGTGCTGTGACTCACAAGTGTTGATGAGCAAAGACTAGCTAGACCTGACTCACAACATAGTCATTGTATGTACTGTGCTGTGACTCACAAGTGTTGATGGACAAAGACTAGCTAGGCCTGACTTACAACATAGTCATTGTATGTACTGTGCTGTGACTCACAAGTGTTGATGGACAAAGACTAGCTAGGCCTGACTCACAACATGGTCATTGTATGTACTGTGCTGTGACTCACAAGTGTTGATGGACAACGATGGTAGGTGCTGATGTAAGCATGGTCATCTGTTGTCTGTGTCATGTGTCAAGTGTTGAATAAGAAAGACAGCTAAGACCAGGGAATAAACTTTTTTGCATGTAACTGTAGCCTAGACATCACAAGTGTTGATGGACAAAAGATGCTTAGTCTATGACTATGATTACAGAACATATCATTGTATGATACTGTGCTGTGATAAGTGTTGATGGACACAAAGGAGTGCAGCTCTGACCTGACCCAATTACTCGAATTGTATGTGACTGTGGCTGGATGAAGTCACAAGGGGGTTGTGGGTCCTGTGTTCCTGCTATGAGTCACAGGACTAACAACATAGTCATTGAAATGTGTACTGTGCTGTAAACTCACAAGTGTTGATTGGCAAGACTTGCTAGACTGAACTGCACAAAACAATATTCAATTGTAATGTCATGTGCTGGGACTAAGAAGTGTTGATGTAGTACAAGACACTAGGCCTACACTCATCATACCTTAAATACACTTGTGTGTACCGTGTGTGCATGTGACACTCACCATGTGTTTGTAGTGAACATAAGACTACTAGGCCTGACTCCAAAGATCTTCGTATGTACTGATGACAACAGTTTTACAGAGCAAAGATTCACCTTAGCTGATTTAAACTGACTCATTTTATGTACTGTGCTGTGACTCACAAGTGTTGATGGGCAAGACTAGCAAGGCCTGACTCGACATAGTCATTGTATGTACTGTGCTGTGACTCACAAGTGTTGATGCAAAGACTAGCTAGGCCTGACTCACAACATAGTCATTGTTATGTACTGCACTGTGATTCACAGATGTTGATTTTCAACGACTTAGACAACCTATGCAGTAGTCCTACAGATGAAAATGTTTTTACTACTGTGTGTGTATCTGTGTGTGTGTTATGTATGTGTGCATGTATATGTTTTTTTACTACTGTGTGTGTATCTGTGTGTGTGTGTGTGTTTTGTATGTGTGCATGTATATGTGTTTTTTTACTACTCTGTGTATCTCTGTGTGTGTGTGTGTGTTTTGTATGTGTGCATTATATATGTGTGTGTGTGTGTGCATAAATGTGTCTGTATGTACATATACCAATGTGTGTATGCATGTTACATATGTGTGTGTGTGCATGTGATGTATGTCTGTATATGCCTGTTATGTATGTATGTATGTGCATGTTATATATGTGTGTGTTGTGTGTGTGTATGCATGTTATGTATGTATGAGTATGCATGTTATATATATTGTGTGTGTGCATATTATGTATGTGTGTGTGTGTGCATGTTATGTATGTATTATGTGCATGTGATGTATGTGCGTGCATACCTGTTACATGTTTGTTTGGGTGTTATGTGTGTTTATGCATGTTATGTATGTGTGTGTGTGCATGTTATATATGTCTGTATGTGCATGTTATGTATGTACGTGCATGGCTGTTACATGTTTGGGTGTTATGTGTGTTTATGCGTGTTATGTATGTGTGTGTGCATGTTATGTGTGTGTGTGTGCATGTATGTATGTGTGTAGTATGTACATGTTATGTATGTATGTACATGTGTGTGCAGGTGTGAGTGGCAGTACAGAGGAGGGAGCCTGTGGATTATCAACACAGATGGCAGACCAGCTGTCCCATTTCTCCAACATCCTGCACCTTGGGCAAGGGGACAGACCTAGGCCCTTCACCAGCAGCCATGCTATCGTCGGGCCATCAGGTATGTTGTCTGATGCCCCTGTTTAAAGAATTGGCTTAATATATTTTTCTTCTGCAAAACAACAGAATATTTGTCAGACTATCGATCTGTCGTAGGGGATGAAGAAACTTTGGAAAGGGGGATAAATTGGTATCAATTTTCACTAAAGTCACTTCCTTTTATTTTCTGTCAAACATGGCTCGTTTTCACAGCTAATTGCAAAACTTTTTGAGGTGCGTGACTTTGTCTCGAGCCGATATTCTGGACATGGTCTGCCACAGTAAAAACGTTTGACAAAGACTGCAGATTGACATGAAATGAGTACATGGCTTTCAGAAATAGCGGAGGCTGGCATAGCCTACTGTGTGTTGCAAGCATCCAACAACTTTCAGATCATTTCAAGCTGAAAAAGCAGCAGATAAGGCCCACACAAAAAAAAAAAAAAAAAAAAATGTAAAGAACCAGAAAGATGCTCAGTGTAGTTTGTTATTATATGTTTGTTGGAACATACATTGTTGGAGCATACATTAGAAAAACATACACCAAATTGTTTTCTTGAAATCTGATACCAGTGTGTATAGATTATTTTCTTCTGAACAAAGGGTCATAAACCAGCCCAAACTTGTGCCAGACAGCGTCAGGGTGCACTGTTTTGCATCTATATTGGAAAACATTTTCTGGTTAGCATCTCCATAGACCCCTGCTAGATTTTCAGAGATATTTTTTTTCATTTCCCATTGGGAGGCCTGCAGAAAGATCATACCCTGAGATGTTATAAAGGTCATCCCTTGGCCAAAATATGTTATAAAGATCATCCCCTGGCCAAAATGACATGTCAGAAAGGTTGTCCCCAGGCCAAAATGACATGTGAGAAAGGTTGTCCCCAGGCCAAAATGACATGTCAGAAAGGTTGTCCCCTGGCCAAAATGACATGTCAGAAAGGTTGTCTCCTGGCCAAAATGACATGTCAGAAAGGTTGTCTCCTGGCCAAAATGACATGTCAGAAAGGTTGTCTCCTGGCCAAAATGACGTCAGAAAGGTTGTCCCCTGGCCAAAATGACATGTGAGAAAGGTTGTCTCCTTGCCAAAATGACATGTGAGAAAGGTTGTCTCCTGGCCAAAATGACATGTCAGAAAGGTTGTCTCCTGGCCAAAATGACATGTCAGAAAGGTTGTCTCCTGGCCAAAATGACATGTTAGATAGGTTGTCCCCAGGCCAAAATGACATGTCAGAAAGGTTGTCCCCAGGCCAAAATGACATGTTAGGTTGTCCCTTGGCCAAAATGACATGTTAGATAGGTTGTCCCCTGGCCAAAATGACATGTTAGATAGGTTGTCCCTTGGCCAAAATGACATGTCAGAAAGGTTGTCCCCAGGCCAAAATGACATGTTAGATAGGTTGTCCCCAGGCCAAAGTGACATGTCAGAAAGGTTGTCCCTTGGCCAAAATGACATGTTAGATAGGTTGTCCCCTGGCCAAAATGACATGTCAGAAAGGTTGTCCCCAGGCCAAAATGATATGTCAGAAAGGTTCACCCCAGGCCAAAATGACATGTCAGAAAGGTTGTCCCCAGGCCAAAATGACATGTCAGAAAGGTTGTCTCCTGGCCAAAATGACATGTTAGATAGGTTGTCCCCAGGCCAAAATGACATGTCAGAAAGGTTGTCCCCAGGCCAAAATGACATGTTAGGTTGTCCCTTGGCCAAAATGACATGTTAGATAGGTTGTCCCCTGGCCAAAATGACATGTTAGATAGGTTGTCCCTTGGCCAAAATGACATGTCAGAAAGGTTGTCCCCAGGCCAAAATGACATGTTAGATAGGTTGTCCCCAGGCCAAAGTGACATGTCAGAAAGGTTGTCCCTTGGCCAAAATGACATGTTAGATAGGTTGTCCCCTGGCCAAAATGACATGTCAGAAAGGTTGTCCCCAGGCCAAAATGATATGTCAGAAAGGTTCACCCCAGGCCAAAATGACATGTCAGAAAGGTTGTCCCCAGGCCAAAATGACATGTCAGAAAGGTTGTCTCCTGGCCAAAATGACATGTCAGAAAGGTTGTCTCCTGGCCAAAATGACATGTCAGAAAGGTTGTCTCCTGGCCAAAATGACGTCAGAAAGGTTGTCCCCTGGCCAAAATGACATGTGAGAAAGGTTGTCTCCTTGCCAAAATGACATGTGAGAAAGGTTGTCTCCTGGCCAAAATGACATGTCAGAAAGGTTGTCCCCAGGCCAAAATGATATGTCAGAAAGGTTGTCCCCAGGCCAAAATGACATGTCAGAAAGGTTGTCCCCAGGCCAAAATGATATGTCAGAAAGGTTGTCCCCAGGCCAAAATGACATGTCAGAAAGGTTGTCCCCAGGCCAAAATGACATGTTAGATAGGTTGTCCCCAGGCCAAAATGATATGTCAGAAAGGTTGTCCCCAGGCCAAAATGACATGTTAGAAGGTTGTCCCCAGGCCAAAATGATATGTCAGAAAGGTTGTCCCCAGGCCAAAATGACATGTAGATAGGTTGTCCCTGGCCAAAATGACATGTTAGATAGGTTGTCCCCAGGCCAAAATGATATGTCAGAAAGGTTGTCCCCAGGCCAAAATGACATGTTAGATAGGTTGTCCCCATGGCCAAAATGATATGTCAGAAGGTTGTCCCCAGGCCAAAATGATATGTCAGAAAGGTTGTCCCCTGGCCAAAATGACATGTCAGAAAGGTTGTCCCCTGGCCAAAATGAATGTCAGAAAGGTTGTCCCCTGGCCAAAATGACATGTCAGAAAGGTTGTCCCCTGGCCAAAATGACATGTCAGAAAGGTTGTCCCCTGGCCAAAAT
>JAPXFY010000031.1:3908133-3925633 GCA_030674185.1 Monoplex corrugatus | reverse complement strand
TACTGTCATACATATCCATCAGTGTTCTCTTTTTTCATATTAGATTGAATGGAGCTTGTCATACAAAAACAGGACAGTGTCACATTCATTTTACATTCTTGTATCATAAGTGAAGTTTGGTTGTAGGCGACAGTCTGAGTCTGAAAAGATGTTGATACTTCTAAAGGCTGTTTTATTTGGTTTTAAATACTCATTGTGTGAAAGATGTAAGACACACGGTGCTTCACTGAGGATTGTTCACCACATAGGGGTGCCAGGGGCTCTTTCTGTATAAATAGTATCCCACCTCTGGAAATTCTGTGCTAGAAATTTCCTCTTTTTTGTCACTTTGTTTATGTCTTCTTCTTTTGCTATCTGTCATTCCTTCCTATCATTTTCTGCCTTGTTGGTCCATTCACCTGTATGTGTGTTTGATAAAGCCTTGCATACTTTCTCTTAGGATTGATAATTGGGTACATGTATTAAGTGCATTTTTGGTTGTAAGGAAATGAGACATGTGGCAACAAGTTTAGGTCCATAATTTAGGCTAGTTTTTATATTATGTTTTAGTGCCCTTAGTCATGTTTAAAATTTTAAGTATGTATTCAGGTGTGTTTTTATAATCCTGTGTGATAAATTAGACAGAGTGGTCAGGGTCAGGGGCATTTCCTTAGATTATGTGCGCAAATGCATTGATATGTGTATTTTCTTTTCTCTTTCCTTTTTCCTGTTGACGTATGTTGTGTGTATTGAAACATGATACAGCCCTGATATGGGTCTACGCAATCGGCTGGGCTTTAACCCTACTACTGCCAACTGCCGATCAGATCAGCAGTTAGACAGTGGTCAAACTGTTACTGCCAAGCAGATCGGCAGTTACTAAAATACGAAGCAAAACTTTCTGCTAGTTCAGTTTCGTATTTTCTTAATAATGTGAGCCACAGGGAACCCAGTCTAATCATTGTGAGCTCTTCTGTGTTCAGAAAATTGCTTTAGTGTACTCTTTTTTGGCAAAGTTTACAGTGGAGTTTCAATAGCATCCAAGATGGCTGCTCGAAAGTTCCCTCGTGATAGAAACCTGTTTGAAAACCTTTGAAAACACAGAAAGCGACTCTGAGGGTGATTTTCAATTGGAAGATGCTCAAGATAGAGACAGTTCTAGCGATAGTGATGTTGATCAAGACAATTTTATTTGTTTTGAGGACTCAGTTATCGCCGACAATGCTAGTGTTAACCAACGCCATGAGCAGCGTGAAACTGGGTCATCTGCCTGTGGAGATGGCCCCATCGCCTCTACTAGTGCCAATATTTCTGATGAAAGACCTTCTTCTATTGACTAAATTTAGCCCTAAGTGACTGAAAATAAGTAACAAAGACACTGCCAAATGATTTCAGGTGAATTTATTCACAAGCTTTCAACAAGTTGATTGGAAAACCATACACTGCCTCAGTACATCTGTTTTGGCGAGGGCTGCAAGATTACTACCTGTTGGTTACAAACCTTCGTTTCACACAAACACTGACTAAAAACTACCCCAAACTATGTTTTTGGAAAGTAGACAAACTAAACAATTTATTGATGCAAAAAAAAATGCTTATTCTTCTAAGTATGATTGAGTTGAGGGGTATCTATATTATATATTAGGTAATAAGTTTTGGCCATATTGGATTTTATTGATCATGTGACCCCATTTAGTATTATAATTTTCTTCTTTTTTTGCTTTCTCTGCTTAGTGTAGTCTCTATATATTCTTTATAAAATATATGGGTTGCCAGGGTTTGGGGTGAAATCAATGTCAAAATTCTGCTTTAAACATTGTAACTCAATTCGCAGTTTTCTCCCCTGGCAAAACCATTGTTAACACTGGCAGTAAGTGGGTTAAACAAAGCTAACAGTAACAGTGTAAGAAATAACAGTTTAGGAAAACTAGGGTGTGGAATGTGTAGAGCACCGTGTACAGTGTACAGAAACAGACTGCTAGCAGATTGGGACAGTGGTGTACATAGTAGCAGTAGGTTTTCATTCTGTAGGATATTTAACACCATTATTTCTACAGGCATTTATTTCAGTGAAGTTAAGTAGATACATTTCACAGGCTCTTGTACAATTCAGATGTAGCATGTACAATTCAGATGTAGCATGTACAATTCAGATGTAGCGCTTTAGATATATCAGTACATTCACAAAGGTTCTAACTTTCTGTGGAATGTGTTTTAAAATGTCTTTTATGTCATTCTGTAGTTTAAATTCTCTTGTGTCAGTCTTCCAGTGAGGCTCATGTTATTCTGTCTTGTACAGGTTTGAATGATTTGCGAAATGAATTCATCCCAGCTGGAAATTACGAAAATGCAAGTCTTATTTGTCATTGTGTTTTTTGTCCATAGATTAATGTCATACCAAAAAAACCTTGCAGTGTTTCTGTATGAAATTGCAGACATTTGATGAAATTTCTTTACAAATTTAATTGGTATAATGTTTGTATGTCTGTGTGTGTTGCAACGCAAAGGCCCACTGTGTGACAGCTGCTATGCAGCTGATTTGGAAAAACTGTGAATAAAATGTCTGGTCTTCATAAAGGCCTTAGGGTTCTGGCACTAGTTTAGTTTGTTTCTATGGAAGTCATCCGTCTTCTGCGTGCATGCACACACATATTTACATACACACATGAACGGACACATATTTTTAAGAGTCATCTGCGTGCATGCACACACACATTTACACACACACAAAGCATACACACATGAACGGACACATATTTTTAAGAGTCATCTGTCTGCATGCACTCACACATTTACACACACACAAAGCATACACATATGAACAGGCACATACTTGAATTCACACATAACACTTTTTTTTTCTATCAGATCATTTATTCAATTCAAATCAATTCAAATGCATAGAAGATTAAAGACAACTTCAAGGCGGTTACATTATGCTAAACGTTTTTCAAACATTTTTTTTTACAGAATATTTAGTAATTCAAATTAGGAAAACAAATACATTTTTGGCAACAAACAAATGGGGGGAAAACAAACAAAATATTAAAATAACCGTTAAGTACTAGTCAAACACTCAACCTGTCATTCTATAAAGCTTTACATCCCTCACCCTTTCTGCCACCTTTCAGTAGAAAAGATTACGCAGAGACGTCGATCAAAGGGAAACAGGCTATAGGATACGATTTACAACCATATCATGAGTATCACACATGTTTGACAACGTGTGTGTATTCATTGATTGATCAATGTCAAGTTCAAACGCAGCCCACCACATGAAAATTGGCCTGTTTGCTGCACATCTTAATGCTCCAATCATTCTGGTGGTATTGGTTGAGTGTTTCAAAAGGTTCCCTCAACCTATTCATTTCTACACCTTGCCAGCACGTGCATAGAGTATTGTGCAGGCTCAAGAAGTCTGCCACATAACAGATGGCAGAATGTGTGGAGCGCATATGGGATTGTCCTTGGTGATGAATCCCTCTTAAACTTCTATCTGTAAAACTGCATGGCACACACATTGCACGCCTACCTGTTGTTCATTTTCTGATGTTGATGTCAGTGTGTGGGTGAGAAAGGGATTTTGAACGTTCACACTGTTACCTCCCCTGCTTACCACTGTATGTGTCACTCTTTTGTTCATCATCCAACGCCAGAAACACATTCTCTGGATACACAACCAATCACTCAGGCTCAAAATCGTTAGTTACTGTAGCACCAGTGAAATGAGTTACCTCATATAATTTACACACCCACACACACGCGCACATGCATACACTCGCATGCACATACGCACACGTACTTAAGCACTCATACACACACATGCACACACGCATACTTGCACACACTCGCAGACATACACACAATATTGCACTTTTATTTAGAGTGACAAACCCAGAGCCTGTACTACAGTTAGACAAACAGAACAACTGTAGTCCACCAAAGATACTTTATCCAACACAAACTACACTGATGTCCTACTCCTCTTTCAAAACACAGAGCAGGCAATGACTGCTGCAGTCTATACTCCTTGATATATGGTCGATTCTTCTCCTGTTCTCCTACTCTCCTATTAGTGGTAATCTAAATACCAGTCTTTCAAATGAGACGATAAACTGAGGTCCTGCATGCCTTGCACACGTTTAAGTTCAAGCTATTATGAGGATGGTGACCATCTCGGAATATGTCTGCAGTCTGAGGCCACAGGGCTTTTACTTTGGTTTTGTTGTTTTGTTTTGTTTTTAGCATCTAAGCTGTAGACTTAAGGTCTGATATCTCAAGTTCAGTCCCAGCCTGTGACATGAAAGCTGGCCTGTTTGCTGACCATCTTAAGTTCTGGTGATGTCAGTATAAAAGGTCCTGTTCCCCCACCACCCCTTCACTTCAAGACCTTTGTCCATGTGTATAAAGTTTTGCACAGACTCGATGAGTCTGCCAGATCACATGACAAATTGAGTGCAGCGCATATGGAATTGTCCGAGCGAGATGAATCCTCTTGAATAAATTCAAAACTCAAGAAGCTTTCAACATCTTTATGTTAAAGATCTATAAAACGACAAAAATGTTCGAGCAAAACGGGGTTACAATTTATACAAATTAGCGTCGTTTACGTGAAAAAACGTGGAAAAAGTAATCGAGGAAAATTAAATCACGGCGGGCAGAAATACTATTCAGAATATTAAGACACATGCAAAGTTTTTGCCTCGCAGTGTGCGTCTGAATGATGGAAGAACATGTGAGTCAAAAGAGAGAAAATTGTAATTTTGCCTGGCATGCAGTCTGTGCGTTTAAAATGATACGGTGATGTAGCTATGTCACGTGAGTGGAGCAGAAGATGGACAGGAAGCTAGCTACCTTGTGGTTGACACACAATTAACAATCTGTATTGCTGGTGTCCATTGTCATGTCTTGTCTGCCCAGTAATGCTGTAGTCCTTTCCCTGATTGACTTTGTCTTCACTCATTCACACACAGACCAGATCTGCAGCACAAAGCTGCACAACGTCTCTACTCGCTTGAGAGTGCACATACACAATACACACATATATATCCCCCCCCCCACACACACACACAACACACGTAAGCACACACACAAACACACATGAGCAGTTGTCCACCAGAAACACAGACTCCCATCTCCTGATACCACAGAGCATACCCATACTGAACTCTGTAAAAAGTGATAAATGTGTCCAATAACTGTAGGTAATGCTGAACTCCTGTGACCATTGCCAGCTCATAAGGTGAGTCTGTGAATGGGACCTTAGTAGTTGAGCACACAATTCACACACTCAGGCTGCCTGTTTGTGTCAAGACGATCAGGAGATACAGCCAATGTCCACACAACTAACTGATGACAACTGTTTGCTGTGGAGCTCCCTATGCCTTGAGCACAATTTATTTATGGGGACTGTTCCATGCGACGTGTGTGACCCATCGTTCTGGCTGTGTTGACCAGACAATCTGCTGCAGGACGTTGTGTAATGATATGAGCAAAATGACGACCGCTCTGTATTGATGGTTAAGGAGTCACGACAACCACTCCCGATTGATAGAGTCACGTTCACTACCGTCTTGAGTTACTGGCCTTTCAGTTCACAGTGTTTGCATACAGTCAATTGTTAGTTCCCAGCCTGGTTGGCTGTCCATGTCCACAGACTGGTCAGTGTCATAGGACGTCATTAAGTCCACAGTGTAAGAGATGCTCACACAACGTGATCAGCGCTAGTGGACTGCACAACTCTGTACAGTGTGGCCATGGCTGGCTGCACAACTCTGTGGCCATGGCTAGTTTGCTAATGTCCACTCCAGGCCACCATGACCATACTGGTTAGACCACCATAACCGCGCTTCAGTGACGCACTAGCGACTTGCAAAGGGGAGAAGAATCACACCATCATTGGCAAGTCGTGCAAGTAAAGTCTAGCGACACAGGCGCCGTTTGTTCAACTTGGGGAGCAGGTCGGAGCACGGTACCCCCTCACCTATACCTGCCACAATTGGATCTCCTGCGTGCTCTGTGCCGCGGGTGGAGGGACTGGCGACGAGTTCTGCAAGCTTTTGTCTTCTGTGCTTGGATGAGGGGAGGAGAGAGGCGTGGTGTCACTGCTGCTGCGAGTGTGAGACGTTTGAGGGATGTGTTGGAGCGTCTTCAACGTCTCTTCCTTCTCCGTCAGTTGTGTCTGCAGCTGTTTCACCCTGTGTACAGAACAGGCAACACTCATCAATTGTAAAAATATGATTGGGTACTAGCAGAGCAGTCTTGGAAATTTTACTAGGACTTAGCAATTGTTTCACTAGGATTAGCAGTAAGTTTATTTCATTAGGACTTATTCACTAGGGTTTAATCATTTCACTAGGATTTAAGTCATTTCACCAGGACTTAACATTTCACTAGGACTTAGTGGTCATTTGACAGGACTTAGTGGTCATTTGACAGGACTTAGCAGTCATTTAACTAGGACTTCGCAGTCATTTCAGTAGGACTAAGCAGTCATTTCACTACGATTTAGCAGTCATTTCACTACGATTTAGCAGTAGCAGTCATTTCACTACGATTTAGCAGTAGCAGTCATTTCACTACGATTTAGCAGTAGCAGTCATTTCACTACGATTTAGCAGTAGCAGTCATTTCACTACGATTTAGCAGTAGCAGTCATTTCACTACGATTTAGCAGTAGCAGTCATTTCACTACGATTTAGCAGTAGCAGTCATTTCACTACGATTTAGCAGTAGCAGTCATTTCACTACGATTTAGCAGTAGCAGTCATTTCACCAGGACTTCGCAGTCATTTCAGTAGGACTAAGCAGTCATTTCACTACGATTTAGCAGTCATTTCACTACGATTTAGCAATAGCAGTCATTTCACTACGATTTAGCAGTAGCAGTCATTTCACTACGATTTAGCAGTAGCAGTCATTTCACTACGATTTAGCAGTAGCAGTCATTTCACTACGATTTAGCAGTAGCAGTCATTTCACTACGATTTAGCAGTAGCAGTCATTTCATTATGATTTAGCAGTCATTTCACTAGCACAATCTCTGACAACCGTAGGGAGAAGCTTTATTCCACAGCGTACAGCACTATCCGGAGCATGCGAGGTACAGTGAGGCGCAAGGCCCCAACACCGACCCACCAGGCATACGTGTTTAGATAGGTCGAACCCAGGATCTACCGTTTGGAAGTTCGACGTTTAACCACTTCACAACTATGCCCCTTTGAGGGAAGATATATCGGGCTGGCCTATTTCAACTTCCGTACGTTGCTTTTTTAAAATTTTTTTTTAATGTTTTTGTGTCCCACTACCCCCGCTCCACCCCTCTCTCACAGACATACACCAGTAGGACTGGAATTGGAATGTATTACGATAAAGATATCATTAAACAAGAAACAAGTATACTTTTGCAACATAGTTTCTCGTTGTTCATTAAAAAAAAAGCAACCTGTATTGCCTTTATTCAGGGACGGACACACACACACATACACACTTCACACAACTTACATACATAACTCGCGCACACACACACACCATACATACATAATACCACACACCACACACACACACACACCACATACAAACACACACACACACGCACAAACAACACACACCACACACACACACACACACAAACACACACACCGTCTAATATCACTTATAGTGAAAAGACGTTAATAAAAACAACGAACAATACACACACACACATACATACACAACACAAAGACAAATAAATACACACACAAACACAACACACACAATACACAATACACACACACACACATACACACACAAACACAACACACAATACCAAACACAAACACACACACACAAATACACACACAGAACACAACACACACACACACACACACACACACAACACAACACACACAACACACACACACAAACACACACACACACACACACACACACACACACACACACACACACAGAACACAACACACACACACACACACACACACACACACACACACACACACAACACACACACACACACACACATATTGATAAAGACCCCCAGATAATTTTTTAACGTGACAAAATGACGTACTCTGTTTCCAGTTGAGAGACTCTGGTCTGTGACTGGTGGAGCTGTTCCGTGTGTCTGTGTCTGTCTGTCACTATGTCCTGACTCAGACAGTGGACCACTTGCTGACAACAGGTCTTGTCCCCAACACACGACTGCCCACAGCTGGAACACAGTAACAACAAACACACTACTATTTATACATATATATATATATGTATGTGTGTATGTATGTGTGTATATGTGTGTGTATGTATAGTATAATGTACATAATATAATCCCCTCAAATAGCAAACTTTGAAACAGGTTGACAAGTTTAAATATCTGGGAACGGTCATCTCACCAGACGGCAGATGCACATCAGAAATAGCCAGCGAATCGGCCAAGCCAAAACAGCATTCAAGAAGATGAAAATCATTCTTACCAACAAATGCCTATCAATTAACATCAGGAAGACAGTTCTTGAATGTTATATAGAACCCATAATGTTATACGGTTGTGAGGCGTGGACAGTCAACACGCAAAGCCAGAACAAGATTGAGGCAGCCGAAATGTGGTTTCTAAGAAGAATGTTGAGAGTTCCATTGACAACAAACAAAACAAACAAGACAGTCTTGATGGAGGCAGACACAAGAAGATCATTAATAAAGAAGACAAGGAAAAGACAGGCAACATTTATAGGCCATTTTATGAGGAAAGGGGATTTGGAGCACCTGGTCACAACAGGAAAGCTGGAGGGAAAGAGAACACCGGGTAGACCCAGGGAGAAAATATTGGACGGACTCGCAGGGTGGCTGAGGACAGAGAGGGTGGAAGAGGTGCTTGTGGCGACAAGGGATAGATGCGTTTTCAAAACTGCCTTTGCTGAGTGTTTTCATGTATCAACAAAGCCAAGCATAGAGTGACACGGCCAACGGGATCATTAACGTGCACAGTTGATATTCTATAATGAGGTATCAAACAGAAAGTGGTGCCAACTCACCAGGAGGACGGCAGGTTGTATTCCGTGTGTCTGGTCGCCTGTAGGTCACTGTACTTCTGTTCCCACTGCACACACACACACACACACACACACACACACACACACACACACACACACACACACGCACACGGACGGACGCACACACACATACACATATCATCAGTACATCTGTTGTTCCCATTGTATACACAAACACATACAAATACACACAACCACACACACACAACACGCAAACTGACTACATTCCACTATGTTGTTGCACAGTATACATCATTTGTGGGCGTGCATGTTACATGTGTGTGTGAGTGTGTGTGTGTGCGTGTGTGTGTGTGTGTGTGTGCGTGCGTGCGTGTGTGTGTGTGTGTGTGTGTGTGTGTGTGTGTGTGTGTGTGTGTGTGTGTGTGTATCCATAAGCCAGCTACTGACATGACTTAAGACGACCTTTAACGTGCAAATATGACATTCTGAGTAAAAGAGTAAAAAAAAAAAATCCAGATGACAATCATTTCAGAAAGGTATAAACAAAAGTGTATCGTTTTCTTTTAAAACATTCCTTCAGAAATTCGAAGTATCTTTCTAAACTAAGCTTCAATGGTGATATTAAGAAAGAGAAATCTAACCTATGTGTTTACGAGTAAAGCAAAATCAGCATACTGGGTGGGATTATGCCTGTGCTTAATCCTGTCAACAATGGGATTAAGGGATTATCGTGCAGTCAGCCCCCAAACGGCAAGCTGGTCGGTCAATCTGCCTGGAGGACAAGCAGTCAGGTATGTAACGGCCTGTAGCATTCCTCAGTGTTGGCCAGGTGCACACAATCCCTACACCACGTTCCATACCACTTAATCAGGTCTACACAACACCTACACTTGAGTAGAGCCAAAACCAACAACCAGTGCATACGATTTTAATCAGCCGGTTTTGACTCAAAATAAGAACCAACACACCACACACATGATCATCTATGCGAGATTGTTATTGGTCTTTTTTTAATTAAAAACTTCTTGAAAAGAAAAGAACACTCTACCTATATCGTTATTGTAGGCAACCTAATCCTGCTTTAACCTGTTGACCAACACCCTGCATTGCCAACCGTGCTGACGGAGCAGAAACTTAACCCATTGACTCTCTCACCCTATCCACCAGCTTCATGAAGGAAGCTGGTGATCAGGGTGTGGGAGTCGAAGGGTTAAGTTTTTGCAGTTGGTGTATAGGGTGAGGGAGTCAAAGAGTTAAAAGATACACACGATGTGCCCACGTGAGGCAGGCTGCCTGTTCCCTACAAGGAGGATGAAGGGATGGATGGCTTTGCTAACTGACCTGTTCAACCTGTGACTGCAGGTGCTCCATTCTGGTGTGTTTTTCGTGCAGCAGTAGTCGGAGATTGACCGGGTTGTCCTCGCTCTGTCGGCCTGATCGGCTTTCTGACCTTGACCTCTGAAACACCGCATGGAGGATACAACTTGAGACTGGGGGAGGGAAGGTGTGTTGAGAAGCGAGAGAAATGAAATGAAGGCTAATTGTTATTGTTATTGTTGTTTAAAGCCCAGCCGACTGCGTAGAGCCATATCAGGGCTACAACCGCTTCAAAACATACAAAACTTCAACAGGAAAAAAAAGAAAAGAAATTTAAGTACACATATCGATACATTCGCGCATACAATCTAAGGACATGCCTCCGGCGTTGACCACTCCGTCTAATTTATTGCACAGGGGATTTAAAAAACACACCTGAATACAAACTGAAGCATACCTAAGGACACCGACACGTACATAAAAACGGGCATAAATTACCTAAAATTGCTTCCGCATATCTCACCTCCCTAGAGCCAAAAATGCTCTTAAAACGTGTACCCAATTTTCAATAAACGCATACAGGTGAATGGACCAGCAAGGCAGAAAATGATAGGAAGAAATAACAGAAAGCAAAGGAACAAGGCAGAAAAAAAGAGAGTGACAGAAAAGAGGAAATTTCTAGCACACAATTTCCAGATAGATAGATAGACAGAGAGACAGACAGACAGACAGATAGATAGATAGATAGATAGATAGATAGATAGATAGAAAGAAAAATAGATAGATAGGTAGGTAGATAGATAAATAGATAGGTAGGTAGGTAGATAGATAGATAGATAGGTAGGTAGGTAGATAGATAGATAGATAGGTAGGTAGGTAGATAGATAAATAGATAGGTAGGTAGGTAGATAGATAAATAGATAGGTAGGTAGGTAGATAGATAGATAGATAGGTAGGTAGGTAGATAGATAAATAGATAGGTAGGTAGGTAGATAGATAGATAGATAGGTAGGTAGGTAGATAGAAAAATAGATAGATAGGTAGGTAGATAGATAAATAGATAGGTAGGTAGGTAGATAATAGATAGGTAGGTAGTAGATAGATAAATAGATAGGTAGTAGGTAGATAGATAAATAGATAGGTAGTAGTAGATAGATAAATAGATAGATAGGTAGTAGATAGATAAATAGATAGTAGGTAGTAGATAGATAGATAGATAGGTAGATAGTAGATAGATAAATAGATAGATAGATAGATAGATAGATAGATAGATAGATAGATAGATAGATAGATAGATAGACAGACAGACAGACAGATAGATAGATAGATAGAAAACAGACAGACAGACAGATAGATAGATAGAAAAATAGATAGATAGGTAGGTAGATAGATAAATAGATAGGTAGGTAGGTAGATAGATAGATATAAAAGAAAAGAATTAGTTAAATCAGAAACACCCAACTCACCTGTTTCTTCGCTGATCCTGCCTTTTTCACTTGAGCTAAAACAGATGGAAAAGAAAAATACAAGTTGAAGCTGACTGTCACAAATCAAATAATCAACAATCATAACAACAACAACAACAACAACAACGATTATATCAACAGCTAAACAAACGAAAAAACAAAACAAACAAACAAAAACAAAACAACTACAAATACCATATCAACAAAGGAAATACCGACTCTGAAATGGGGAATAACACACAACTGAGGCAAAACCACATTCTTCACTGAACATGAGAACAACAGACAGGGAGAGAGGGAGGCGGGAGTGAGGGAAGTGGAAAGAGAGGGAGGTGGGGGAAAGGACAGGCAGGGAGGGAGGGAGGGAGAGAGATATGGAGAGAAGAACAGTGGGGAGGGGAAATAATGTATGACACGGGGGGGAAAGGGTGGGACTACTTTTGTATATCTGACAAGACCGCTGTCGCCGTTTTCATTTTCTTTCTTTTTTTTTTTCTTCACTTTTTTTTTAAGAGTACATTTTTCTTGAGCTACGTAAAAAAAGATCCACTACATAGCTGGCGTTGTTGATGTCTGTGCGGAACTGAATGAAAAGAATGGGAGCTGGGGATGTAACGGAAAGAGAAGGTCACACCCCTAGTGTCGGCACGTCCGTGTTGTTTAACCCTTTGACTCCCGCACCCTGTCCACCAGCTTCCCGGGTTGCCCTACCATGCTCGTAAAGCAAAACCTTAAACCCTTTTGATTCCCTTACCCTATCCACCAGCTTCCTGCAGCAAAGCAAAAAGTTAATCTTTGACTCCCTCACCCTATCCACCAGCTTCCTGCAGCAAAGCAAAAGCTTAACCCTTTTGATTCCCTTACCCTATCCACCAGCTTCCTGCAGCAAAGCAAAAACTTAACCCTGTGACTCCCTCACCCTATCTGGAGGAGGGAGTCATAGGGTTAAGTTTTTGCAGTTGGTGGATAGGCCGTGGGAGTCAAAGGGTTAAATCTTGCCCCCTATTATTCATTCGCCTCTCCCTTTTAAATCTACTTCTGCCATTCATCTTCCGATCTGGCGACAAGCAAAGCATCTGCCTCAGTGTTAAAATGTATTCCTTTCTTTTTCGAGGCTTGAGGGAGGGGTTCCTTTCTTTTTACAGCGGCCCTTCCTCCAGCTTTAGTCCCGTCGTGGTCACAGCACACACACACACACACACAATGCACGCACGCACACACACACACACCCCAACTACACACACACGCGCACATACACACACACACACAAAAACCACACACATACACACACACACATCCGTCTAATATCACTTATAGTGAAAAGACGTTAAATCAAAGAACGAACGAACACACACACACACACACACACACACACACACACACACACACACACACACACCAAAAACACACACACACACACACACACACACACACACACACACACACACACACCACGCACGCACATTCCTTTCCTGGCTCCCTGACTGAGCTCCGTACGTCTCTTCGCCGCATACTTTTTGTTTGGTGTACGTGTGTGTGTGTGTGTGTGTGTGTGTGTGTGTGTGTGTGTGTGTGTGTGTGTGTGTGTGTGTGTGTGTGTGTGTGTGTGTGTGTGTGTGGTGGTTTGTGTGTGTGTGTGGTGTTTTGTGTGTGTGTGTGTGTGTGTGTGTGTGTGTGTGTGTGTGTGTGTGTGTGTGTTGTGTGGTTGTGTGTGAGTGTGTGTGTGTGTGGGCGACGATGTGTTGTCTGTGGTGTTTTGAAATTCTTGTTGAACTAGGCCTAAGTATTTCAGACATACGTATTACGTATTGCTCAAGAATGGGACATGTTGTAATAACGCTGCCGACTGTATAAACCGTGGAAGTAGACCTACCCCAAACCCAAACACCGTTATTACTCCACACCCGCCCCCGGGCCCCCCACTCCCCGCTCCCTCCAACCAAAACACCGCCCACCATAAAACCAACACCGCTGGGGTCGGTTTTTGGTTAATCCCTAACCCAAATGTACCACACACACACACACACCTCCACCCTTTTCCCCCCTCTCCCTTTTCCATCTGTTACCCTTTCACCCCACCCCACGCTATCCCCCTTCCCCACACCACTACCCCCACCTTGGTTGCCGTTTGTTCCAGCATTGATCGATCGACCGAGCTTATTGTCGTCCACACCCACCTGCCATCATGTTGAACCTTTTCCCTTACAAACCAACCGGACAGAGAGGGATTGATATCCGAGTTTAACTAATCGCAGCCCTCAGTGTCAATTTCAGTTGAAGTTTCTCAAGATGACGTCTCCGCGCTCGGAACGAATTCCATATGCACTAACGTCACAGGTGCCATGTGTATGGTGATCATGGCACAAGCCTTAAGCCTGCACATAAACCCATGGGCTGGCCAGATCGTGAGGCCCTACCTAACCTATGTTTTACCTAGTCTATATTTTATACTGGTATTTTATCAGCCTATCGAAGAGCCCTTAAGTTTATGAACTGTCTGTTTTTTTGCCTGTCTTATTAATGTTTCCATCATTCTGGTAATGTCAGGTTTGCCTTTTATGGGTCCGTTCCCCTCTACCCCTCCCCATTTGAAGACTTGATCATCGCCAGAGTTGTACACGTTAGACCACCCAGGCATTTTGGACATGAGGTCGGTTGACTGTGATAAGGCGCTGTGTGTGTGTGTGTGTGTGTGTGTGTGTGTGGTGTGTGTGTGTGTGTGTGTGTGTGTGGTGTGTGTGTTGTGTGTGTGTGTCTGTCAGTGTATGTGAATATGTGTGTGTGTGTGTGTGTGTGTGTGTGTGTGTGTGGTGTGTGTGTGTGTGTGTTGTGTGTGTGTGTGTGTGTGGTGTGTGGTGTGTGTGTGTGTGTGTGTGTGTGTTGTCTGTCTGTCTGTCAGTGTATGTGAATATGTGTGTGTGTGTGTGTGTGTCTGTGTGCGTCAAGTGTAGCGCACCCTGAACGACCAGTCAGTGTGAATGAGACACACACAACTTGGCTATCCCTCGGGTACCTAGCTACCCGTAAGCCACTGACTCAACTGACTGTCTGGGGGGTCGCTGACGAGCAGGGGGTATGGTCAACCCTCGCTAATACTCCTATCAGCAAACGGCCTCGTTGTGTTTGGACATCTTGACTGAGTCAAGACGGATTCATCGCAAGACAATTCCATATGCGCTTCACCAAATCTGCCACCTGTTATCTGGCAGACTTCTTTAAGCTGCGCAATACTCAAGCGCTGGTAAGGTTTTGAAATGGAGAGAAGGTTAGAGATTGGGGGGTGGGGGGTGGGGAGGAGAGGGGTTGACCTGTGAAACACAAAGCCGACACGAACATCCAGAACGATTGATGCATTAGGATGGGCAGCCAACAAGCCAGCTTTTAACCCTTTTAACTCCCAATCATGACAGCAGAGGAAAAATAGTATAACCTCTTTAATTCCCTCCACCGTATCCACCAGGAAGTTTTTGCAGTTGGCGGATAGGGTGCGGGAGTTAAAGAATTGTTTGTGCAGGTGATGGATTGGGTGAGGGAGTCAAAGGTTAAATTTTTGCTGGTGGTGGATAGGGTTGCGGGAGTCAAAGGGTTAATGTTGCTGGGGGTTGGGTGGGTAGGGGGTGAACCCGAAACATAGAGCTTGGGTCTTTCGGCTCTGTTGCAAGAACTAGCCAACCCGCCATGGTGACCTATGCATGTATGCATGTAGGTATGTGTATATATAATAATGTATGCGTGTGGGATTTTGCTGTTATGGTCGTTGTCATTGTTGTTGTAAGTTTCCAAGAAAAACAAGTTTCATAAACAAGTTATTTTTAAAGGTGTAGGGATGTGATTTGAGGTTTAGTTCTCACCCTAGGCCTAACCGTAATTCAAGAGCGGCTTGATTTAGGGATATAGGATAAGAGTTCAAATCCTAAACCTAGCATTAAATGAAGATCCTGCCAAAAGCTGACCCGTTCATTTTATCTTGGGTCAAATATTTGGCGTTTCTGCTAATTCTTTTTTTGAGTTCCTTCCACCTCCAACTGACTTATTTTCCCTCAATTAACCGCTACGTTGGTATCGGTCCTGTATTTAGGTCAGCTAACTGACTGAGTTTGCTGCAGTTTTCATCTCTTACTTAGGTTAGTTAACTGACTGAGTTTAGCGGCATTTTCACCTATCGTATACATTTGCTGAAATAGGATTTTGTCGGCTTACAGAACAAATGACGTCAATTGTCGCCAATCAGGTTATGTCGTCATAATCGAGTTCGTTCCGTCAATCATCGACAATTTGGACTCTGTCTTAATCTTGTTGTACACACTCACGTATGCAGGCAATTAATGAAGCCTAATAATTATGGTGTGCATAACTGTGTATGAGAGTCTGTGAGTGTTTTCCTACTTTCTGACCGGCAGATGAAGAATGCTGAGGCAGTGTCGCACTGACGTCATAGGATTAACAGTATATTAGTCGGGGGTGGTGGTGGTGGTGGTGGTGAGGGTGGTACACTTTGTTTCTTTAGCGGATTTGTTTGCTTATTTTGATTCAAGATCTGATAATTATGTATGTATGTCTCTCTCTCTCTCTCTCTCTCTCTCCATCATTCTTCTTATTCACTCCTCATCACTCTCTCACACATAACACATGTATATATACACACACACACACAACAGACACACTAAACAGACCACACACACACACACACACACACACACACACACACACACACACACACACACACACACACACACACACACACACACACACACACACACACACACCACACACAAAACACAAAACACACACACACAACACACACACACACACACACACAACACAACACACACACACAGAGTCACACACACACACACACACACACACACACACACACACACACACACACACACACAAACACAAACATTGACATAAAGGATGGTAAAAGACTCACCCTTCAGGCCATCGTTCTGACACTGTAACTTGAGCACCTCGTCCTGCAGTCTGTCTTGATGGCCGACTCCAGCGTTCCCGTTTGTCTGTGGATCTGACCAGGGACTGGTAGCCCTCCTGTACCTGTTGGATCTCCTGTTCCAGCTGTAACGTCATCATCATCATCGTCATCAATGTTGTCATCATCATTTCATCAATGTTATTCATCATCGTCATTCATCATCATCATCAATGTTGTCATCATCGTCATCAACGTTGTCGTCATCAACATCATTGACATCGTCGTCGTCAACATCATCAGCATCAGCATCATAGTCATCATCATCATATTCATCATCGTCGTCGTCGTCATCATCATGTCTGTGGTCGGCATCATCATCATATTCGTCATCGTCGTTGTCGTCATCATCGTGACCTTTTAAGAGGGTCACGTACCTGACCTTCGAGCTGGTCCAAAAATTATGGTAAAACCCGAAACCCTGTCTTTTATTGTGTTCAAGTTTTTTCCTTCCATGTAACAAATGTCCCTATACGTGAGAGTCAAAATCAGCCACCATTGTCCATCAATGGCTATCTTTTGTACCTTACCAATCTACATATAACAGTCATGCAATCGCCACCACTGTCTTTTGTACTTTACCGATATAATATATATATATATATGTGCATATATATACATAGATACAACACACACAACACACACACACACACACACACACACACACACACACACACACACACACACACACACACACACACACACACACACATACACATACACACACATACCACACAGATATG
>JAPXFY010000031.1:3900633-3903133 GCA_030674185.1 Monoplex corrugatus | reverse complement strand
CAAAAATAGCAGTACTAATAGTTGTAATAACATAACATGATAACATAAGTTGTAGGAATAGTAGTGGTGGTGGTGGTGATGGTGGTGGTGGCGGTGGTAGTGCCTCCGATCCTCTGACTTTTCGCTTTCCACGCACTAAGCTCAATACCTATGGTCCACGAGCCTTCTCTGTTTCTGGTCCGCTCTCCTGGAACAAACTTCCTCTCTCAGTCCGTCAGCAACCTACTTTTGTCTCCTTCAAGTCCGCTCTCAAAACTCACCTTTTCTCCTCTGCATAAAATCCTGACCTCACTCAATCCCCTCTGCAGCCTGTCTCCACTCGGAGGGGAATCACATTGCAATATATATAATTGTATATAATATGCTCTATAATTTTCCATTGTTTTTATTCTTTCTCCCCATTTATAGCCGTGTGTGTGTGTGTGTGTGTGTGTGTGTGTGTGTGTGTGTGTGTGTGTGTGTGTGTGTGTGTGTGTGTGTGTGTGTGTGTGTGTGTGCGCGCGCGTGTGTGTGTGTGCGTGCGTGCGTGCGTGTGTGTGTGTTTCAGCGCTTAGATTTGATTTTATCAAGATTTTGCGCTATATAAATATTGTAATTATTATTATTATTATTATTAATTATTATTAGTAGTAGTAGTAGTAATATAAATAATATAACAATTGTTGTACCAACCTGGCTGGTTGCTGAACACAGACTGGGAAGTGCCTGGATAAGGTGGTGGAGGGTCGATGCCGTACTGCTGCTGTTGCTGTTGTTGTTGTTGTTGTTGTTGTTGATGGTGGTGGTGGTGGTGGTGGAGATGGAGGTCCGCCATGGTCGTGGTGAGGGAGAGGGGAGGGGAGGGGGACCAACGACTGTGAGTGGAGGTCGTATGGCCACAACTGTCGTAGACCATGCCTCGATCTGTGTGTGAAGGCAACTCAGGTAAATTACATGAAATGACACTTTACAGGAAACACAGGTAAATGACATGAAATGAATCTTTAGAGGAAACACAGGTAAATGACATGAAATGAAACTTTACAGGAAACACAGGTAAATGACATGAAATGAAACTTTAGAGGTAACACAGGTAAATGACACGAAATGAAACTTTAGAAGAAACACAGGTAAATGACACGAAATGAAACTAGAGGAAACACAGGTAAATGACACGAAATGCAACTTTAGAGGTAACACAGGTAAATGACATGAAATGAAACTTTAGAGGTAACACAGGTAAATGACACGAAATGAAACTTTAGAGGAAACACAGGTAAATGACACGAAATGAAACTTTAGAGGTAACACAGGTAAATGACACGAAATGCAACTTTAGAGGAAACACAGGTAAATGACACGAAATGAAACTTTAGAGGAAACACAGGTAAATGACATGACATAAAACTTTAGGTGAAACACAGGTAAATGAACAATGTAAAAAAAAAGTGTATCTACTTTATATACATATATGCATGTATAATGAAACGGGTCCACGTAGACCCCTATTCCCCTCGCCAACACACATACATTAACACACACACACAAGCAAGCAGCGCGCACACACACACACACACCACCACACACACACACACACACACTATACACGAAACGTGAACAAACTCAGAAACCGCGACAGAAAACGGAAGGCGTGATGTAGCCAACCGGCGCCCCAAGCAATGCGACACCAAAGATTAAATTTGACATCAGCCGCTTACATTCCTAACGCTTTCTCTCCTCTCACCCTACCCAGCAGCTGCCTACAGGGGGCAGCCAAAGGGTTAATGTCTCCAGGAACAACCAGGACAGGTGTTCAGATCAGACAAAGACCACTCCTCGCGCTGACTAACAAAAGGCTGAGCCAGCCTCCCTCCCTCCCTCTGTCTTCTCCTTTCAACAAAGAACCGAGGGTTGGTCGAGCGTCCAGCAGATGTTCTGCCTGACGTTCTTTGTGCCCGGGTGAGAGAGACCGAAGCCCGATGTTCATCCCTATTTCCGCACCAACACACGAAGTGCCCCTGCTCTGATATCAGACGAGGAAGGCAGTTAGTGGACACTGCTCTCCTGTTGCCATAGCAGACGTGGTCAGTGGTTATGGATGGCAAAGGGAGTGTTTGACTTGACTGACCAGACCCTCACAACTCTCTGAAAGGTGGACACAATGACAAACCACCTTTTGCAAAGTCTACGGATATGGTGACGATTGTTTGTCTTCCATGTTTCCCCCCCCCCCCCCCCCCCCCCCGCTAGTGGTCATAATCTGAAGCTGATTGTTCTTTGTGGTCTATTTATTGACTGGCAGTGGTTCGATTTCTTCGGCGAATAGCACGTCGACCTTCTCCGACTGATGAAATACATGGTAAACATATTGACAGATGCCGCACATTCCGTTTTCTTTGGCTTTCTGCACGGTAGTGATAACCTCATCTGGCCAGTTTTTATAATATATGCCATGCATTCTCTCCTTTGGTGAGAAAGTATCTGATACTAGCTGACGTCAAGTCATGCACGTGCAGCCACG
>JAPXFY010000031.1:3885633-3898133 GCA_030674185.1 Monoplex corrugatus | reverse complement strand
ATATCAAATGATCCTGTTCAACATCATGTCTGTTGATGGATTATGGAAACATGGATACACCCGGGGTACATGTTCACTGAAGACGAAGTATGCAGACTGTGCAGCAATAATTATATTGCCTGCACAGAGTGGGCCAAACAACCTGAACACACGCATCCGAAAAAAAAAATCGGAACAAAAAAAACAAAATAAAAAACAAAAAACAAAAAAAAAGATTGATTTACACACTGCCATATAAGGCGAAGGAAATGCGACAGAGGGGAAAGACCTCTCTGTATTTATAGCGAACTGTCAGACATGCCAAAGGCTCTATTCTACTAAGCTCAAGACTATACACTAATACACGTACTCTATAATGCCCATGGAGGGTCTACACTAATACACGTACACCATAATGCCCATGGAGGGTCTACACTAATACAAATACCCCATAATGCCCATGGAGAGTCTACACTAATAGTAGTAATACAAATACCCCATAATGCCCATGGTGATTCTACACTATTTTATGACCATTGTTTTGTGAAATTATAATAGGCACAATCTTATTATAATTTACACATATATCACGCCTAAACGAATATTATCCATCAAGGAATTTCACTTACTTTTTGTTAGGCCTGATCGGTTCAGCGAACCCTCGTCAGACAAAAAGTAAGTGAAATTCCTTGATGGATAATATTCGTTTAGGCGTGATATATGTGTAAATTATAATAAGATTGTGCCTATTATAATTTCACAAAACAATGGTCATAAAATTAAGTAACGCCTATATGGCTGAAACAAGAAAACTCTCAGCATGGATTCTACACTAATAGTAGTAATACAAATACCCCATAATGCCCATGGAGAGTCTACACTAATAGTAGTAATACAAATACCCCATAATGCCCATGGTGATTCTACACTAATAGTAGTAATACAAATACCCCATAATGCCCATGGAGAGTCTACACTAATAGTAGTAATACAAATACCCCATAATGCCCATGGAGAGTCTACACTAATAGTAGTAATACAAATACCCCATAATGCCCATGGAGAATCTACACTAATAGTAGTAATACAAATACCCCATAATGCCCATGGTGATTCTACACTAATAGTAGTAATACAAATACCCCATAATGCCCATGGAGAGTCTACACTAATAGTAGTAATACAAATACCCCATAATGCCCATGGAGAGTCTACACTAATAGTAGTAATACAAATACCCCATAATGCCCATGGAGAATCTACACTAATAGTAGTAATACAAATACCCCATAATGCCCATGGAGAATCTACACTAATAGTAGTAATACAAATACCCCATAATGCCCATGGTGATTCTACACTAATACAAGTACACCACAATACCCATGGCGGATCTGCACTAGTACAAGTGGGCCATAATAGCGTAAGGCATCAAACTCATGCAAAGACAGAGAGTGTAAGACTAAGAGGGTTAAAAGCGCGCCTTAATACGACATGCACAGAACGTTCGCGGTGTTTATCACAAAAATTATTCATTCGACCCGCTTTCAATCGATCTCAATTTTTGTTTAACCCTTTGGCTACTACCCCTATCCACCAACTAGCTGCAAAAACTTAACCCTTTGATTCCCTTACTTAATCCGCCTGCTTCCTGCAAGAAACCGGTGGATAGGGTAAGGGAATCAAAGGGTTAAGTTTTTGCTTTGCTAGCATGGTTGGCAAAGCAGGGTGTTGTTGGACAGGGTGCGGGAATCAAAGAGTTAATGTGGCACTATGTAACACACTGTGTGTAGGCCTAATTTGATTTTAGAAAGAAATAAACAAAGGTTACGGATACTCATACAAAGTACTTACGATTTACGCATACAGGTAAATACAGGTAACTCTAAATCAGTTTAGTGCTTAATTCTCTTGCAACATCCTATCTTCTGTTGCTGTAAAATAAATTGATTGCCTGCGTGCTAAAAGCTATAGCCTACCGCTGGAAATAAAATTTCACATAATTTCATAGTGTGCATACCTGGAACTCCCATTGTCACGGTTGGATATCCAGTCACGTGGTACAAGAGGTCACTATCCCACACACACCTTGAAATGGCAAATACCTCACAAAACAGATGGCATGTAGACTTTGTAAACTGGTCACAATCGGCTCACTCAAACCTATTTTACTCGAAACGACAGACGGAAGAATGAAAAAAAAAAGGTATTATTGATCACAAAATCCAAGTGGTCCAAATCAGTACAACCTAACTGCACAGATGTGAACTGTATATCAGCAGAGATAACAAACGTACAGTGGAATTTCACATGTCCGCGTGCTTCTGTTGAACCATCAAGGCCAGGTAACGAACAGTTTCTCAGTGAGAAAATACAAATCAACACAAAATAATTATGCCAAAAGCAAAGACATTCACAAAGTGAGGAACACACACACGCTTCCTCTAGTACTGAAGTTGTTCTATCAACTGCCGCACAACCCTCACTATCAGTTTTTTTTCCCGTCGTCTGCTTCGCAAGACTGAACAATGAGTTCGCTCCCCTGAGCGCCCGTGCGTCAGAGAGAGGAATTCTTGACACGGCACGTTGGCGCGCGCTGCTCGAGGCGGCGGAAAATGGAGGGAAAGGAATGTTGTGTTCAGGCCTCGCTGCTACCGTAGATTCCGATCCCCTCTCTCACTCCCGGCCCTCACCCCCCCCCCCCCACCTTTCCACCACACACTTCCCTCACCCCGCGCCTGTTTTGCCTCGCATTCCTGAACGTCGACCCCCATTCTTAATTCTTTCTTTTCTTCCTCACCGGTCGTTCGCTCTACCTGTAAGGTGTTGGAATGTAAGGGAGTCCTGCAAGGATTGCTGGTTCGCGGCTTAAGACAAGCTTGTACTCGCTACTGTTAGGGGCTGCCGTGTTAATGCAGGACTTGAGCGAGTGTATGTGGTAACGCATAGTTTACAGTCTGTTAAGACATTGCCAAGTACTGTTGAACTGTGACGGCATAGCTTGCAGTCCTGCGAAGAAATTGTGTTAGTTGATTTCAACTGGTAAATATTTTGTAGTCGCGGGGGGGGGGGGGGGTGGGGGGTGGGGGGTTTGAGGAGTTTGATCGAGAAGGATTCATCTCACTCAGACAATTCCATATCCATATGCGCTCTGACCTAGATTTGCCAGCAATTATCTGGCAGATTCTCTCAACCTGCGCAAAAAAACTTCATGCTGTGCACTGGCTATGAAATGGGGAAGACGAGGGAGGAAGAGACCATTGAAACGGTAAGTTGACACCACCAGAATGATGGAAACCTTGTCCACCAGCATCCTGCGTTGTCAACCATGCTGGCAAAGCAAAAACGTAACCCTCTGACTCCTTCACCCTATCCACCAGCTTCCTGCAGGGCACTGGTGGATAGGGCAAGAGTCAAAGGGTTAAGTTTTTGCAGTTGGTGGATAGGGTGCGGGAGTCAAAGGGTTAAGATGGGCAGTGAACAGGGCAGTTTTTACACCCTTGGACTCCCTCACTCTTTCCACTAGCATCCCGTACTGTCTGCCAACCATGCCAGCAAAGCAAAACCTTAACCCTTTGACTCCCTCATCCTATCCACAGCTTCCTGCAGGAATCTGGTGGATAGGGTGAGGGAGTCAAAGGGACACGTTTTTGAATTTGGTGGATAGGGTGAGGGAGTAAAGGGTTAATTTTTTGCAGGAAGCTGATGGATAGAGTGAGGGAGTCAAAGGGTTAAGTTTTTGCTGTTGGTGGATAGCGTGAGGGAGTCAAATGGTTAAGTTTTTGCAGGAAGCTGGTGGACAGGGTGAGGGAGTCAAAGGGTTAAGTTTTTGCAGGAAGCTGATGGATAGGGTGAGGGAGTCAAAGGGTTAAGTTTTTGCGGTTGGTGGATAGGGTGAGAGTCAAAGGGCTGATTTTTTTTGCAGGAAGCTGGTGGACAGGGTGAGGGAGTCAAAGGGTTAAGTTTTTGCAGGAAGCTGGTGGATAGGGTGAGGGAGTCAAAGGGTTAATGCTGCAGGCTGGGAATGAACTAGACATCAGATCTTGAGTCCACGGCTGTGTCAAAAGAACCCAATCAGCCCGCGAAAGGATGAAAGCAGTGCTAATGACAGCGATGAGTGAATGACTGAGAGAGAGAGAGAGAGAGAGACAGACAGACAGACAGAAAGAGAGAAAGAAAGAGACAGAGAGACAGACAGAAAGAGAGAGAGAGAGACAGACAGACAGACTGACAGAGAGAAAGAAAGAGACAGAGAGACAGACAGAGAGAGAGAGACAGACAGACAGACAGAAAGAGAGAGAGACAGACAGACAGAGAGAAAGAAAGAGACAGAGAGACAGACAGAAAGAGAGAGAGAGAGACAGAAAAAAAGAGAGAGACAGACAGAGAGACAGACAGAAAGGGAGACAGACAGAAAGAGAGAGAGAGAGAGAGACTGAGAGAGAGAGAGACAGACAGAAAGAGAGAGAGACAGACAGTTAGACAGAAAGAGACAGACAGAAAGAGAGAGAGACAGAAAGAGAGAGAGAGTCAGAAAGAGAGAGAGAGAGAAACAGAAAGAGAGAGTGAGAGACAGAAAGAGAGAGAGAGAAAGAGAGGGGGAGAGAGAGAGAGAGACAGACAGACAGAAAGAGACAGAGACAGAAAGAGAGAGAGAGAGAAACAGAAAGAGAGAGACAGAAAGAGAGAGAGAGAGAAAGAGAGAGGGAGAGAGACAGACAGACAGAAAGAGACAGAGACAGAAAGAGAGAGAGAGAGAAACAGAAAGAGAGAGAGAGACAGAAAGAGAGAGCGAGAGGGAGAGAGACAGACAGACAGACAGAAAGAGACAGAAAGAGAGAGAGAGAGAGAAACAGAAAGAGAGAGAGAGACAGAAAGAGAGAGAGAGACAGAGAGATAGAAAGAGAGACAGACAGACAGACAGAAAGAGAGAGACAGAAAGAGAGAGAGACAGAGACAGAAAGAGAGAGAGGGAGAGAGAGAGAGAGTAGGACCGGGATGGGGGAGAACCAGTGACATTTAGCGGAAGATCAAGGAGGCAACATGGACTCTCTGGAAGACTGAATACAAAACTAAATGCAACTCTACATAACTGACCAATTCAAGACTGTCAAGGCGAAACCACAGCTACTCTCTTTGCCAACCTTACTTTACTTTTACTTTTTCCTTCCGCTTGTACCGGTGGGCGTCGCGGGGAGATACAGTCGTCTGTCAGCAGCAAGGCGGGTGGCCTGGAGAAGGGACATCTCGTGAGCTCTGAGGGTGTCTGCCACGGAGTCGCTCCATCGTCGTCTTGGTCTTCCTCTGGCTCTCCAGCCAGAGTATCTGGTGTATGCCCGAAGAGCTGGTTGGTTTAGGGGCATACGTGTGAGGTGTCCGAACCACTTGATCCTCATATGTTCGATGTGTTGTAGGATTGGTGTTGCTCCTACCATGTCTCGTATCACCTCATTTCTGATCTTGTCCCGCCTTGTCTTGTTTACTGCTTTCCTCAGGCATTTCATTTCACAGGTGACCAGTTTTCTCTCGAGGAATCCATGTCTTTGCCAACCAACCTCCACATATCGCTCATCTGATGTCCAGGATAAGGACTAACACATGGACAACCAAGTTCACTCCAGTTAGGTGTCCCTGTTTGAAGGATTTCGTCTCCTTCCAGCATTGTCTTTTCAATTGCCTGACCTTAAGCGACCACCTTCAGCCTCTAAGAACTCTCTTCACAGGGCAAACAAACCCTCTTCAGCTGCTTCAACAAACTAATTGCCAAAGGGTCTTCTGGATGGAGCAGTCGACTGGGAGTGTACAGCAGACCTCCCAGAGTGGAGAAATTACCCAGATGTCATCAGCAAGACAGGCATGAGACCAGACATCGCTCTCCACTCTGACTCCTCGAAACAAGTGATTCTGATAGAACTCACTGTGCCATACGAAAGCAGAATGGAAGAAGCACATATCTACAAGACCGAAAAATACGCCGGTCTTGCCAGCACCCTGAAGAAAGCAGGTCTGCGGGTCAAAATCTTCGCCATAGAGGTCGGGGCAAGAGGGTTTGTGGGCACCTCCGCTTATGATCTCATGAAACAACTCGCCATTTCTGGGAAGAAGAGGACTAGAGCCCTTAAAGCGATGGCAGAGGCAGCAGAAAGGAGCTCAAGCTGGATCTGGGCAAGGAGGAACCAAAAAAGTGAACTTCATAAGGATTAAATTCCCTACAGATGATGTGTGCCCCGTTAGCACATTGGTAAAACCGCGTACCGCAGTTCTGAAGCGCAGAATCGCCCAGGTTCGATCCCCGGCGTGGGGAAAAAAAAAAAAAAAAAAAAATAGACAACAGCAGAAGGGCATCCAGGAGTCATGACCTGGATGTGGCCCGGCCCCCCGAGAGTGTAAGGAATTCAGGGCCGAAACACTTGTCTAAAGGGGGTTACTTCTCTGAAGACCTTCTGTTGTCTAGCTTTCCCTAGAGTTTCTTTCTACCTGCACATGGTCAGTCCATTGACTTCCGGGAATAGTTCGGAGGACATTCGGGAAAGACCGAAGGACACTGGGAAAGACTAGATCTGCGGGCTTTGTGGGTTGGCTTCCCACCTTGCCTTTGATAACATGCCACGAGTTTTCCAAATGAAAGATGCTCCAGGATTCACCGAAAGGGGGAGAGAATGATGAATCCATCGGCACTGACTCCATCACGACTGGAAACGCACAACGGACCATGATTGATGACCAGTTGGAATTTCCGTGTGCGTGTGGAAGGAGATTCACCACCAAACGCGGCATGAAGATCCACAGGACAAAAATGGGCTGTTTGAAGACACATACGAACCAGCAGCAGCGCACTGCGATAGCAGGTGAGACGTTGGATGACCAAGGCCAGGAATTAAACCATAGTGCCAAGGACATCCACGCTGACGGTTCTGATGCGGATTTTGCACAAGCTCTTAACGCCAAACGTGGAAAACTCAATTTGCCGCCTGCCGGTGCAAAAGAACAATGGGAGAAATTAGATGAGGAACTTGTCCTTAAGCTGAATGCGCTAATAGGGAACAGTACGCTGGAACACAAACTTGACACATACGGAGACATCATATACTCTATCTGCAGGGACACTTATGGAGTGAAGCAGCCAAAGACAAAAACGCCTCCCCAGAAATCCAGAAGACAGCAACAGATGGAGAGCATCCGGAGGGAGAAAAGGAAGCTTAAAAAGCGAATGAAAACTGCCTCAGAATTCGAGAAGCAAGGGCTCCTGGAACTCTGGAAAGATCTGAAGGCCAAACACAATGCTCTCAGCAAAGTGGAATCAGCAAGGCGAAGAAAGAGCAAAAAGAAGAAGACTCAAGATCGTTTCTTCAAAGATCCCTTTGACTTTGCAAGAAAGCTGTTTGAACAACCCAAATCAGGGACTCTCACAGTGGGCAAGGAAACCCTACAGCAGCATCTCAGGGAAACATATTCCGATTCTCAGCGCGAGGCACCACTTGAAATCCAAAATCTGGTTTGGCCTGCAGCGCCAGAAGGAAAATTCAATAACAAACCACCAACACTGGATGAAGTGAAGAACGTAGTAAAGAAAGCCAGAGCCAAGTCAGCTGAGCCAAGTCAGCACCTGGACCAAACGGAATACCATACCTGCTCTACAAGAAATGCCCAAAAGTGCTCGAGTGGCTCCACAAGATGATTCGATCAGCATGGAGGAACCAGAAGATCAGCGACCAATGGATGAGAGCTGAAGGAGTGTACATTCCGAAGGAGCAGAACTCCAGCAGCATCAATCAGTTCAGGCCAATATCACTTCTGAACGTCGAGGGGAAAATCTTCTTCTCTGTTATGGCAGCAAGATTGACAAAATACCTGACTGAAAACAAGTATCTGGATATGTCAGTCCAAAAGGGAGGCATACCAGGAATGCCTGGATGCTTGGAACATGCCACGTTGATTTGGGATGCCATCCAAAAAGCAAGAACAGAGAAGAGAGACATTGACGTAGTTTGGCTTGATCTGGCGAATGCATATGGATCAGTTCCACACGATATGATCCAGCTGGCTCTTGAAATGTATCACATCCCAGAAAACATCCGAACAATGCTGAGGAAGTATTTCCAAGGGTTCTCAATGCGGTTCTCTACCAAAGAATACACCACGGACTGGATAGACCTAGAGGTGGGCATTGCAATGGGCTGTGCAATCTCTCCCATACTGTTCGTGTTGGCAATGGAAGTCATCTTGAAAGCTGCAATGAAGAGTTCAGGTCCAGTGAATCTGGGAGATGGATACCAGATGCCTCCTCTGAAAGCTTTCATGGATGACACAACAGTCTTGTCCACGGATGAGGAAGAGACACACCAAATCTTAAAGCAGCTGGATGAGCTGGTGGCCTCTTCAAGAATGAGGTTCAAACCTAAGAAATCCCGAAGTCTCTCACTGCGAAAAGGAAAAGTGGCAGATTCAGTCAAATTCATGGTAGCCAACCAAGCCATCCCCACTGTCACAGAAGAGCCAGTAAAAAGTCTCGGAAGATGGTATGATGACTCCCTGAAAGACACACAAAGGGGATGTGAAACCAAGCAAACAGCAGAAGAAGGCCTGAAGAAAATAGATAACTGCGGACTGCCAGGCAAATACAAAGTCTGGTGTCTACAGTTCATGCTGATACCAAAGCTGCTGTGGCCACTGCTAATCTATGACATTTGCAAGACTGTTGAGCATGCTGGAGGAATCGGAGGACAATATCGTGAGAGCAGTTCATCCAAAGCTGAGAACTGGCAGAAAGTGGAAAGTCCAAGAGGCTGTAAACAATGCCAAGAGAAACCTCAGCATCAAAGAAATAATTGGACACACGCAAACCAACAGACAGGGACTGGGAGCAACAAAAATGCAGTGGTGGTCCAAAGCCAAAGGGAAGGAAAAAAGAGACATGATCATACAGGAGTTGAAGGAAGAAGAAGATGTCAAAAGAGTGCAGAAGGCAGTCCAGCTGCTTCAACAAACTAATTGCCAAAGGGTCTTCTGGATGGAGCAGTCGACTGGGAGTGTACAGCAGACCTCCCAGAGTGGAGAAATTACCCAGATGTCATCAGCAAGACAGGCATGAGACCAGACATCGCTCTCCACTCTGACTCCTCGAAACAAGTGATTCTGATAGAACTCACTGTGCCATACGAAAGCAGAATGGAAGAAGCACATATCTACAAGACCGAAAAATACGCCGGTCTTGCCAGCACCCTGAAGAAAGCAGGTCTGCGGGTCAAAATCTTCGCCATAGAGGTCGGGGCAAGAGGGTTTGTGGGCACCTCCGCTTATGATCTCATGAAACAACTCGCCATTTCTGGGAAGAAGAGGACTAGAGCCCTTAAAGCGATGGCAGAGGCAGCAGAAAGGAGCTCAAGCTGGATCTGGGCAAGGAGGAACCAAAAAAGTGAACTTCATAAGGATTAAATTCCCTACAGATGATGTGTGCCCCGTTAGCACATTGGTAAAACCGCGTACCGCAGTTCTGAAGCGCAGAATCGCCCAGGTTCGATCCCCGGCGTGGGGAAAAAAAAAAAAAAATAGACAACAGCAGAAGGGCATCCAGGAGTCATGACCTGGATGTGGCCCGGCCCCCCGAGAGTGTAAGGAATTCAGGGCCGAAACACTTGTCTAAAGGGGGTTACTTCTCTGAAGACCTTCTGTTGTCTAGCTCTCCCTAGAGTTTCTTTCTACCTAATCAAGACAGCTCCCATGGATGGGCACCTCTAGTCCTGGCAGACAATCTTTCTCACTCATCGGCAGTTGGACCATATCTCTAAAGACCCCCCAACCACCTCCAGACTCACCTTCATCTCTAACTTCTTGAAACCCCTCCTATCTTAGACATGGAAACTACAAGACATCGCTCTCCTTCTTTAATTATATGACACGGTTCATCTTCAAGACAGTCCCTAATCGTGAACACGCTGGGATGACGATACAAAACAACAACAAGAAGAAAATGGGGAGAGAGAGAGAGATGAGGGTGTATGTATTGTAGGCGTACATCAGCGACAGGTCCTTGTATAAATGACGAAAGATGCAGGAAGAAAGAGCGAGACAAGAGTACAAAACACGAGTGATTTATTTAAGTTGGGGTAGTTACACGTAGATATGATGAAGTACATTTCACTTAATACATGTCATTCACCAAACAAAGCACAACGAATCCATCAATCACATGGCACTGTAGTGGCGTCAGCGCATATGGAATTCGAAGTTCTGAGGGCGAAGGCGTGATCTTGACAAACTGACACTAAACTGAATCAGTAAATGATATCTAAATGTATCTGGATTATAAAAAGAGACAGGAGGGAGACAGAGCGAGAGAGAGAGTAGTAGAGAGGGAGTGGGAGAGACAGAGACGAGAGAGAGAGAGAGAGAAAGGGAGAGAGAGAGAGAGAAAGAGAGAGAGAGAGAGAGAGAGAGAGAAAGGGAGAGAGAGAGAGAGAAAGACAAAGAGAGAAAGAGAAAGAGAGAGGGAGAGAAAGAGAAAAAGAGAGAGAAAGACACAGAGAGAAAGACAGAGAGACAGAGACAGAGAGAAAGACACAGAGAGAGACAGAGAGAGAGAGAAAGACAGAGAGAAAGAGAGAGACAGAGAGACTGAGAGTAAGAGAGAGAAAGAGAGAGAGAGAGACAGAGACAGAGAGAGAGAGAGAGACAGAGAGAGAGACAGAGACAGACAGAGAAAGACAGAGAGAGAGAGACAGAGAGAGAAAGACAGAGAGAGAGAGAGACAGAGAGAGAGACAGAGAGACAGAGACAGACAGAGAAAGACAGAGAGAGAGAGAGAGAAAGACAGACAGAGAGAGAGACAGAGAGACAGAGACAGACGAGAAAGACAGAGTAGAGAGAAAGACAGAGAGAGAGATACAGAGAGAGAAGAGAAAGACAGAGAGAGAAAGACAGAGAAGACAGAGAGAGCAGAGAGAGCAGAGAGGACTGAGCGTAAGAGAGAGAGAGAGAGAGAAAAGACGAGAGAGAGAACAGAGACGAGAGAGAGAGAGAGGAGAGACAGAGAATCGAATTTTTTTTAATGTACATCGGCCTAGGCCACATACAATATTCAATGGAGTGGGGGAAATAGGCTTTTGTGATTTATACAATTTTGCAAAACCGAAATTGTTATTTCAACGCATTCCTCAGTTTATACTTCATCGTGTGACAGTCACAGATCCTTTTCTGCCGACCATCAACATTTCATGGAGGAACAAGCAATCAGTACTTGATATCATCAAGCTATCATGCATTAAAGCGTCAGAAAGTCTAAACATTTAATGTATACAAATCGATCATTCCTCAATCTGTGGTCAAATATTTAGGAGGGGGGAGAGAGGAGAGAGAGAGACAGAGACAAGAGAGAGGAGACAGAGACAGAAGACAGAGAGTGAGAGATGACACACGAGAGATTGAGAGAGAGAGACAGACACAGAGAGAGAGAGTGACAGACAGACGAGACAAGAGAGAGAGAAGTGTTGTGTGTGAGAGAGAGAGAGACAGACAGACAGACAGAGAGACAGACAGAGAGAGAAGTGTGTGTGTTTGTGTGTGTGGTGTGGTGTTGTGTGTGGTGGTGTGTGTGTGTAGTGTGTAGGTGTGGAGAGAGAGAGACAGACAGACAGACAGACAGAAGACAGAGAGAGAAAGTGTGTGTGTGTGTGTGTGTGGTGTGGGTGTGTGGTGTATGGTGTGTGTAGTGGTGTGTGAGAGAGAGAGAGAGACAGACAGACAGACAGAGAAAGATGTGGTGTTGTGTTTGGTGTGTGTGTGTGTGTGTGGTGTGTGTGAGGTGAAGAGAGAGAGAGAGAGAGAGTGAAGAGACGAGGGAGGAGGGAAAGAGAATATAAACCATTTGGGGGGGGGGGGGTAGTGATACAGTATGCATGTTTTAAGCATTTCTTTTCCATCCAGCCCTCACCCACGGACAGTCTCTTTAAAAATACAAATACAGTATGTATAGTGCTCAGAGAGAATCTATGTTAATACAAAACTGCAATGATATAAAATCTTCAGGGGCAGAGAAATAGCGACAGACAGGGAGACAGAAAGAAGCATTCAAGATAGACAAAGAGACAGAAAGACAGTCAGAAGTCACAGTACTGAGACAGAGACAGAACATAAAGAGAGTCAAGAGAGAAAGAGAGAGGGGGAGAGAACGGAGGGAGAGAGACAGCGAGAGACAGACATAGACAAAGAAAGAAAGAAAGATAGATAGATAGATAGATAGATAGATAGATAGATTGATAGATAGATAGATAGATAGATAGATAGATAGATGGATAGATAGATAAAGAGACAGACAGACAGATAGATAGACAGATAGATAGATGATAGACAGACAGATAGATAGACAGACAGACAGATAGATAGACAGATAGATAGATAGATAGATAGATAGATAATAGATAGATAGATAGATAGTTTAGATAATGATAGATCGATAGATAGATAGATATAAAAGATAGATAGATAGATAGATAGATAGAAGAGAGATGACAAGAGAGAGACAG
>JAPXFY010000031.1:3878133-3880633 GCA_030674185.1 Monoplex corrugatus | reverse complement strand
ACATATGTATCGGTGTATCTTACCTGTGCATAGAACATAAAGATCATATTTGTGTATGGTTTGACGATCATGTATGTAATTCACTCCTGTATACAATAATATAAACATCACAATTATTCATCTGTGATGTGATTGTGAATGTAATCCACTTCTGTACAGAAGAATATAGGCCTAAACATCATAATTATTCGTCTGTGACGTGGTTGTCATGAATGTAATCCACTTTTGTACAGAAGAACATAAACATCATATTTGTGTGAGGTGTGGCAACCGTATAATATCCACTTCTGCAAAGAAAGACAGCTTAGTATGGTGTGATTGCATCAGCTCCACCTTCAGTGGAAAACGAGGCTCGTGTGTCTGCATACTATCAGGATAATCAGCAGTGGTAGCGTGAACTTGATAGGAATGAAAATGACATTTTATCTTCCTACGGCAGAAGTTGTGAAGTATACTCTGGGCCTGCGGGCTTGTTGCTTCTCTTCATGGTGTTATGAACTGAAGATCTGAAATCCAAAACAAGTGTGACTGCCCGCGTTCAAGCAAACAGGAACCAGAAAAAAAAAAAACACGAAAAAAAAGAATAAGAACGGTATTTAATACAACAAGACAAGACAGGCGCAAATTTTCAGCCAACTGGCCTTTGTCAAGCGTAAGATCACAAAACAAACAAACACCACATACAAAAATTAGGAGAAAAAGGCTGAAAGTTCCCTGCTGCTCCTTCTAGAGTGAGAAAAGGAATAAAACTAACTAAACCGAAAATTTGAGTCTGTCTTGTTTTGTCTTGTCTTGTCTTGTCTTGTCTTGTCTTGTCTTGCCTTGTCTTGTCTTGTCTTGTCTTGTCTCGTCTTGTCTTGTCTTGTCTTGTCATGTATGTCTTGTCTTGTCTTCGTTTATCTGTTGTCTTGTCTTGTCTTGTCTTGTCTTGTCTTGTCTCGCGTTCTTATTCCTTTTTCGTGTTTTTTGCTGGTTTCTGAAGATCTGAAGATGGCGAGTTTAATCCCAGCTCTCAACATTTACCACTGACCTGTTCATTGGCCCTCAATGTCCTTCTATCAGATTCTGCCCCATCTTTTCTTTTACATCAATCATGTTGCAATTTTTTTGTGGATAGAACCCCGGACCCAAGGTTTGATACCTCGAGTTCAATCCCTGCCCACAATCTTAAAAACTGGCCTGTTCCCTGCCCATCTTTAAACGTTTCCATCATTCTGGTGGTGTCAGCTTAGTGTCTCATACGACCCTTCTCCTCTCCATCCTGGCCCCCTCCCCATTCTAAGACCTTGCCAGAGTATGGGGATTCCCACACGCCCTGGGAGTTTGCCAGATAATCACTGGAAGGTTTGGGTCCATGGAGCATGTTTGAAATTGTCCGAGTGTGATGTATCACTCTTGAACAGACTCCAAATTCCAAACTCTAAAGTCCTTCCTGAAGCTGGTAACAGGGTGAGGGAATTTATCTTTTGTCGCTGCAAGTATACGTCTTACCATTTCTGTCTTCATCTACTCCCAAATCCATCCAGTATTTTCTCTATGGGTGTTCTCTTCAGCTTTCTTGTTGTGACAAGGTGCTCGAATTTCTCTTGCCTCATAAAATGTTCTATAAATGTTGTTTGGCTTTCCTTAATCTTCTTCATTGATGTTCATTTTGTATTTGCCTCTTTCAAGACTGTCTTTGTTTGCTTTCCTTGTTGTCCATGCAACTCTACTTCTTCTTAGAAGTCACACTTTACATGTAGCTGCCTCAATCTTGTTTTCTGGACTTTGCGTGTTTGACTGTGCATGTTTCGCAAAGGTGCAACAGTATCGGTTCTATGTAACACCGAAGAACTCTCTTCCTGGTGTTAATTGATAGGAATTTGTTGGTAAAGAACGCTTTTCATCTTCTTGAATGCTGTTTTAGCTTGGCCAATTCTGCCGGCTATTTCTGATGTGTTCTGCCGTCTGGTGAGATGATTGTTCCCAGATATTTTAACTTATCAACTTGTCTCAGTGTTGTGCGTGCCAGTTGATTTTATTTTGCATGAAGGATTTTTTTTTCTTTTTTTTTTTTTCAAACTGGTTACCATGACTTCAGTCTTCTTGCTATTTAGTTCTGGCCCTTTATGTCTGCTTCTATTTCTATTATGTTTACAAGATTTTGTTGATTTTTTTCATTTTGTGCAGTTAGAACGGTGTCATCAGCACAACGGAGATTGTTTATCATTTTTCATCGAACCTTTATCCCAGTGAATTCTTCTAATTTTCTCATGATGGTTTTTGCTGTAAAGTGAAAAAAAAAGTCTGGTGACAGAACACATCCCTGCCAAACCTCTTTTCATATTTTGTAAAGAGGGTGCATCATTTTCTACTCTCATTGCTACTGTTTATTCCCAATACACATTCCTTATCATTTTTAGATCTTGTCCACCAATACTGCGCTTTCCCAGCTGGTTTATCATTTCTTTGTGCCTTACCCGATCAAAAGCCTTGGTATAATCAACAAAACATAAGTACA
>JAPXFY010000031.1:3858133-3873133 GCA_030674185.1 Monoplex corrugatus | reverse complement strand
AAATATTGGACGGACTTGCAGGGTGGCTAAAGACAGAGAGGGTGGGAGATATACTTGTGGCGACAAGGGACAGATTCGTATGGAGGGCCATGATCGCCAACACCACGCGACAGGGCACATCATGATGATGATGATGATGATGATGATGATGATGATGATGATGATGATGATGATGATGATGATGATGATGATGATGATGATGATGATGATGATGATAGTTGTGCCAGCTTTTTGCTTCATGTCTTGGGCAAGAAGGCTTCATGTAATCCCTTGGTCACCTTGGTTGGTTGGCTAATTGGTTGACTAAGTTGGTTGACTGCTTGGTTGGTTGGCTGATTGGTTGACTAGTTGGTTGGCTGATTGGTTGACCAGTTGGTTGGCTGATTGGTTGACTAGTTAGTTGGCTGATTGGTTGGCTGATTGGTTGACTAAGTTGGTTGACTAAGTTGGTTGACTGCTTGGTTGGTTGGCTGATTGGTTGACTAGTTGGTTGGCTGCTTGGTTGACCAGATGGTTGGCTGATTGGTTGACTAGTTGGTTGGCTGCTTGGTTGGTGGCTGATTGGTTGATCAGTTGGTTGGCTGATTGGTTGACTAGTTGGTTGGCTGATTGTTGACCAGTTGGTTGGCTGATTGGTTGACTAGTTGGTTGGCTGATTGGTTGGCTGGTTGGTTGGCTGATTGGTTGATCAGTTGGTTGGCTGTTGGTTGACCAGTTGGTTGGCTGCTTGGTTGACTAGTTGGTTGGCTGATTGGTTGGTTGGCTGCTTGGTTGATCAGTTGGTTGGCTGATTGGTTGGTTGGCTGCTTGGTTGACTAGTTGGTTGGCTGATTGGTTGATCAGTTGTTTGGCTGATTGGTTGACCAGTTGGTTGGCTGATTGGTTGACTAGTTGGTTGGCTGATTGGTTGGTTGGCTGCTTGGTTGACAGTTGGTTGGCTGCTTGTTGATCAGTTGGTTGGCTGTTTGGTTGCTTGGCTGCTTGGTTGACCAGTTGGTTGGCTGATTGGTTGACTAGTTGGTTGGCTGATTGGTTGACTAGTTGGTTGGCTGATTGGTTGACTAGTTGGTTGGCTGATTGGTTGACTAGTTGGTTGGCTGATTGGTTGACCAGTTGGTTGGCTGCTTGGTTGACTAGTTGGTTGGCTGCTTGGTTGACCAGTTGGTTGGCTGCTTGGTTGACTGATGGTTGGCTGCATTGGTTGGCCAGTTGGTTGGCTGATTGGTTAACTAGTTGGTTGGCTGATTGGTTGACAGTTGGTTGGCTGTTGGTTGACCAGTTGGTTGGCTGCTTGGTTGACTAGTTGGTTGGCTGCTTGGTTGACTAGTTGGTTGGCTGCTTGGTTGACTAGTTGGTTTGGCTGCTTTGGTTGACTGATTGGTTGGCTGATTGGTTGACCAGTTGGTTGGGGCTGATTGGTTGACTGATTGGTTGGCTGCTTGGTTGACTAGTTGGTTGGCTGATTGGTTGACTGTTGGTTGGCTGATTGGTTGACAGTTGGTTGGCTGATTGGTTGGGCTGCTTTATTGGTTGACTGATTGGTTGACTAGTTGGTTGGCTGATTGGTTGGTTGGCTGATCGGTTGACTAGTTGGTTGGCTGATTGTTGGTGGCTGTTTGGTTGGCTGATTGGTTGGCTGTTGGTTGACTAGTTGGTTGGCTGATTGGTTGATGATTAGTTGGCTGATTGGTTGGTTGGCTGATTGGTTGGTTGGCTGATTGGTTGGTTGACGAGTTGGTTGGCTGATTGTTGGTTGATAGTTTGGCTGATTGGTTGGGTTGGTTTGACTGATTGGTTGGTTGACGTTGGTTGGCTGATTGGTTGGTTGACTGATTGGTTGACTAGTTGGTTGGCTGATTAGTTGCTGATTGGTTGGCTGATTGATTGATGGCTGATTTGGTTGGCTGATTGGTTGACTGACTGACTGGCGAGGTAAACTACAAACACAATGTTTATCTGGTTAAAACAATAGACAATATTACGTCAGGTAAACTACAAACACTGCTATGTACTGGTTAACAATGACAATATTAGCCAGGTAAACTCAAACAACTGTTACCTGGTTAACAATGACATAGTACGTCAGGTAAACTACAAACACAACTGTTACCTGGTTAAACAATAGACAATATTACGTCAGGTAAACTACAAACACATAAGTTACCTGGGTTAAAACAATAGACAATATTACGTCAGGTAAACTACAAACATGTAAGTTACCTAGTTAAAACAATAGACAATATTACGTCAGGTAAACTACAAACATGTAACGTTACCTGGTTAAACAATAGACAATATTACGTCAGGTAAACTCAAACACATGTTACCTGTTAAACAATAGACAATATTACGTCAGGTAAACTACAACACAATGTTACCTGTTAAACAATAGACAATATTACGTCAGGTAAACTACAAACATGTAAGTTACCTGGTTAAAACAATAGACAATATTACGTCAGGTAAACTACAAAACATGTAAGTTACCTGGTTAAAACAATAGACAATATTACGTCAGGTAAACTACAAACATGTACGTTACCTGGTTAAAACAATAGACAATATTACGTCAGGTAAACTACAAACATAATGTTACCTGGTTAAAACAATAGACAATATTACGTCAGGTAAACTACAAACACAATGTTATCTGGTTAAAACAATAGACAATATTACGTCAGGTAAACTACAAACAAACTGTTATCCTGGTTAAAACAATAGACAATATTACGTCAGGTAAACTACAAACACAATGTTACTGGTTAAAACAATAGACAATATTACGTCAGGTAAACTACAAACACAATGTTATCTGGTTAAAACAACAGACAATATTACGTCAGGTAAACTACAAACAGAACTGTTACCTGGTTAAACAATAGACAATATTACGTCAGGTAAACTACAAACACAACTGTTTCCTGGTTAAAACAATAGACAATATTACGTCAGGTAAACTATAAACACAACTGTTACTGGTTAAACAATAGACAATATTACGTCAGGTAAACTACAAACAAACTGTTACCTGGTTAAACAATAGACAATATTACGTCAGGTAAACTACAAACATGTAAGTTACCTGGTTAAACAATAGACAATATTACGTCAGGTAAACTACAAACACAACTGTTACTGGTTAAACAATAGACAATATTACGTCAGGTAAACTACAAACATGTAAGTTACCTGGTTAGAACAATAGACAATTTACGTCAGGTAAACTACAAACATCAACGTTACCTGGTTAAAACAATAGACAATATTACGTCAGGTAAACTACAAACACAACTGTATCTGGTTAAAACAATAGACAATATTACGTCAGGTAAACTACAAACAACTGTTACCTGGTTAAAACAATAGACAATATAACGTCAGGAAACTACAAACATGTACGTTACCTGGTTAAAACAATAGACAATATTACGTCAGGTAAACTACAAACACAAGTGTTACCTGGTTAAACAATAGACAATATTACGTCAGGTAAACTACAAACACAAGTGTTACCTGGTTAAAACAATAGACAATATTACGTCAGGTAAACTACAAACAGTACGTTTACCTAGTTAAAACAATAGACAATATTTCGTCAGGTAAACTACAAACATGTAAGTTACCTAGTTAAAACAATAGACAATATTACGTCAGGCGAACTACAAACATGTACGTTACCTGGTTAAAACAATAGACAATATTATGTCAGGTAAACTACAAACACAAGTGTTACCTGGTTAAAACAATAGACAATATTACGTCAGGTAAACTACAAACACAAGTGTTACCTGGTTAAAACAATAGACAATATTACGTCAGGTAAACTACAAACACAAGTGTTACCTGGTTAAAACAATAGACAATAATTACGTCAGGTAAACTACAAACACAACTGTTACCTGGTTAAAACAATAGACAATTTTACGTCAGGTAAACTACAAACACAAGTGTTACCTGGTTAAAACAATAGACAATTTTACATCAGGTAAACTACAAACACAAGTGTTACCTGGTTAAAACAATAGACAATTTTACATCAGGTAAACTACAAACACAACTGTTACCTGGTTAAAACAATAGACAATATTACGTCAGGTAAACTACAAACACAAGTGTTACCTGGTTAAAACAATAGACCATTTTTAATTCTTGAAATCAGACGGAAGACAGAAAGACAGAGGAAGGCGAAAGCAGGGAACTGTTTCAGCCAATACCATTTCAGTCCGTTTCTCACACTGGACGAAGCAGCAGGGAAGTTTCAGTCTTTTTCTCCTAATTTTTGTATTTGCTGTTTGTTTGTTTGTTTGTGATCATACGTCTACGCTTGACAAAAGGCCAGTTGGTCGAAAAAGTGCGCCTGTCCTGTCTGGTTGTATTAATTATATACACGTTCTGATTCTATTTTTGTGTGTGTTGTTGTTGTTGTTGTTGTTGTTGTTGTTGTTGTTGTTGTTGTTGTTGTTGTTGTTGTTGTTGTTTTCTTCTGGTTCCTTCTTCTTTCACCAGTACCTTCAAGTCCGCTCTCAAAACTCACCTTTTCTCCTCCGCATAAAATCCTAACCTCACTCAACCCCCCCCCCCCCCTCTCTGCAGCCTGTCTCCGCTCGGAGGGGAATCACATGGTTATAATATATAATTGTATATGCTATGCTCTCTATAATTTTCCATTGCTTTTATTCTTGCTTTTATTGCTTTTATTCTTTCTCCCCATTTATAGCCATGCGTGTGTGTGTGTGTGTGTGTGTGTGTGTGTGTGTGTGTGTGTGTGTGTGTGTGTGTGTGTGTGTGTGCGTGCGTGCGCGTGCGTGCGTGGCGTGCGTGCGTGCGTGCGTGCGTGCGTGCGTGTGTGGCTGCTTCAGTGCTTAGATTTGATTTTATCAAGATTTTGCGCTATATAAATATTGTAATTATTATTATTATTTATTATTATTATTATTATTATTATTATTATTATTATTACCGTCAAGCTGTGAGAATAGGCCACAGCAATCCTGCAGGACAGTGGCACAGGCCCTGACGTATGAGGTTTACACTAAGTCTTTACACTTTACATCTTACGGTTTACAGTCTGTGTCTCTTTACACTTACATTGATTGAATAGGAAGGACACATACAGTGCCCTGTAAAGTGTTAATGTAAGTGTAAAGACACCACGCGTGTAACGTGTAAAGGATGTGAATGGAGTATACAGACCCACACCCCGTGCAAACTATAACGGTTGATTATGTACTGTACATAGTCGGTGTGAACGGCGTTCCTTAGGGCAAGGCTTTTCATTTCACTGTCTGGGTTGTTTTCTTGTCCTGCAAGATTGCTGTAGTCTATGCTCTCTGAACAATGCTGTTGTTCACGTGAAACCCTTTCCTTGCTATCGCCTTTTTCGATTTTATTTCTTTACTCTGTGTTTTTTAAAAAGAAAAATCAAACAACATGCATCAACAAAACCCGTTAAATAGTCGATTGTTTTTAAAATAACTAAGGATACCTTATGTTCGTATTTCATCTGACGCAAAATTGTCTGTCGCTTTAACCAGGTAACATTTGTGTTTGTAGTTTTCCTGACGTAATATTATCTATTGTTTTTAACCAGGTAATACTTGTGTTTGTAGTTTACTTGATGTAATATTGTCTATTGTTTTAACCAGGTAACACTTGTGTTTGTAGTTTCCTGACGTAATATTATCTATTGTTTTTAACCAGGTAACATTCATGTTTATGGTTTACCTGACGTAATATTGTCTATTGTTTTAACCAGGTAACATTCATGTTTGTAGTTTACCTGACGTAATATTATCTATTGTTTTTAACCAGGTAACACTTGTGTTTGTAGTTTACCTGACGTCATATTGTCTATTATCTTAACCAGGTAACATTTACGTTTGTAGTTTACCTGACGTCATATTGTCTATTATCTTAACCAGGTAACATTTACGTTTGTAGTTTACCTGACGTCATATTGTCTATTATCTTAACCAGGTAAAATTTACGTTTGTAGTTTACCTGACGTCATATTGTCTATTATTTTAACCAGGTAACATTTGTGTTTGTAGTTTACCTGACGTCATATTGTCTATTATCTTAACCAGGTAACATATGTGTTTGTAGTTTACCTGACGTCATATTGTCTATTATCTTAACCAGGTAACATTTGTGTTTGTAGTTTACCTGACGTCATATTGTCTATTATCTTAACCAGGTAACATATGTGTTTGTAGTTTACCTGACGTCATATTGTCTATTATCTTAACCAGGTAACATTTGTGTTTGTAGTTTACCTGACGTCATATTGTCTATTATCTTAACCAGGTAACATATGTGTTTGTAGTTTACCTGACGTCATATTGTCTATTATCTTAACCAGGTAACATATGTGTTTGTAGTTTACCTGACGTCATATTGTCTATTATCTTAACCAGGTAACATATGTGTTTGTAGTTTACCTGACGTCATATTGTCTATTATCTTAACCAGGTAACACTTGTGTTTGTAGTTTACCTGACGTCATATTGTCTATTATCTTAACCAGGTAACATATGTGTTTGTAGTTTACCTGACGTCATATTGTCTATTATCTTAACCAGGTAACACTTGTGTTTGTAGTTTACCTGACGTCATATTGTCTATTATCTTAACCAGGTAACACTTGTGTTTGTAGTTTACCTGACGTCATATTGTCTATTATCTTAACCAGGTAACATATGTGTTTGTAGTTTACCTGACGTCATATTGTCTATTATCTTAACCAGGTAACACTTGTATTTGTAGTTTACCTGACGTCATATTGTCTATTATCTTAACCAGGTAACATATGTGTTTGTAGTTTACCTGACGTCATATTGTCTATTATCTTAACCAGGTAACACTTGTGTTTGTAGTTTACCTGACGTCATATTGTCTATTATCTTAACCAGGTAACATTTGTGTTTGTAGTTTACCTGACGTCATATTGTCTATTATCTTAACCAGGTAACATATGTGTTTGTAGTTTACCTGACGTCATATTGTCTATTATCTTAACCAGGTAACACTTGTGTTTGTAGTTTACCTGACGTCATATTGTCTATTATCTTAACCAGGTAACACTTGTGTTTGTAGTTTACCTGACGTCATATTGTCTATTATCTTAACCAGGTAACACTTGTGTTTGTAGTTTACCTGACGTCATATTGTCTATTATCTTAACCAGGTAACACTTGTGTTTGTAGTTTACCTGACGTCATATTGTCTATTGTTTTAGCCAGGTAGCATTTGTGTTTGTAGTTTACCTGACGTCATATTGTCTATTGTTGTAACCAGGTAACATTTGTGTTTGTAGTTTATCTGATGTAATATTGTCTATTGTTGTAACCAGACAACATTTGTGTTTGTAGTTTATCTGACATCAAAATTGTCTATTGTTGTAACCAGACAACATTTGTGTTTGTAGTTTACCTGACATAATATTGTCTGTTGTTTTAACCAGGTAAGACATATGTTTGTAGTTTACCTGACATAAAATTGTCTATTGTTTTAACCAAGTAAGACATGTGTTCGTGTTTATCTGACATAAAATTGTCTATTGTTTTAACCAGGTAAGACATGTGTTCGTGTTTATCTGACATAAAATTGTCTGTTGTTTTAACCAGGTAAGACATGTGTTCGTGTTTATCTGACATAAAATTGTCTATTGTTTTAACCAGGTAAGACATGTGTTCGTGTTTATCTGACATAAAATTGTCTATTGTTTTAACCAGGTAAGACTTGTGTTTGTAGTTTACCTGACGTAATATTGTCTATTGTTTTAACCAAGTAAGACATGTGTTCGTGTTTATCTGACATAAAATTGTGTAGTGTTTTAACCAGGTAAGACTTGTGTCTGTAGTTTAAACTGAGGATCATCATGACATGTGTGTATGAGTGTGTTTGTGAGTGTGCGTGTATGTATGTGTGTGTGTGAGTGTGTTTGTGAGTGTGCGTGTGTGTGTTTACGTGTGTGTGTGTGTGTGTGTGTGTTTACGTGTGTGTGTGTGTGTGTGTTTACGTGTGTGTGTGTGTGTGTTTGTGTGTGTGTGTTTACGTGTGTGTGCGTGTGTGTGCGTGCGTGTGTGTGTGCGTGTGTGTGTATGTGTGTGTGTGTGTGTGTGTGTGTGTGTGTGTGTGTGTGTGTAAGTGCACGCGCGTGTGTGTATGTGTTTGGATTCTGCATGTCTGTGTGGACGTGAATGGACGTGTGTGTGTATGTGTTTGTGTCTGTGTGTGCATGTGTGTGTGTGTGTGGGTGTGCGTGCGCGTGTGTGTGAATATTTGTTTGTGTGTGTAAGTGTATGTGTGCTTTGTTTGTGTGTTTATGTGTGTCCATATGTGTTTGCTTGTTTGTTTGTTTCGTTTGTTTGTGTGCGCGTGTGTGTGTATGTACGTGTGTGGTGTATAATTGTGTGTGTATTTGCAGGTGTGTATGTGTGTAAGTGAGTGTGTTTATGTGTGTGTATGTGTGTGTGTGTATTTGTATGTATGTGTGTATATGTGTGTGTGTGTGTATGTGTGTGCGTGTGCACACGAGCATGCATGTGTTGTGTGTTACTGTGTGTATGTAAGTTTCTCAGTGTGTGTTTGTATATGTATGTATATGTGTGTATGTGTGTGTCTGTGTGTGTGTGTGATTTGTGAATGTCAATATGTGTCTATCGTGATCGTGTGTGGGTGTGAGTGTGTACGCGCGTGCCTGCGTGCGTGTGTGTGTGTGTGCGGGCGCGCGGGTGTGTGTGTGTGTGTGTGTGTGTGTGTGTGTGTGTGTGTGTGCGTGTGTGTGTGTGGGGGGGGGGGTGTGAGAATGTATCAAAGTGAGTGTGTAGGCTATATGTATGTGTCATTTGAGTGTGTTGTGCATACGTGTTTGTGTGTGTGTCCGCGCGCTGTGTGCGTGCATGCATGCATGTACGTGTGTGTGTGTGCGCGTAAGTACACACGCGCCCGCGTGTGTGTGTGTGTGTGTTCGCGTGCTACCATGCACGTGGTCGGTTAGGTAAACGTTTGTGTGTCTGTGTTCCGATTATGGTTCCTAGACTGCTTTGGTTGTAGCAGGATTCTTAGGTTCCAGGCGCTCCACACACCCCCTCTCCTCCTTCCCCCATCCCCACCCCCCAACACACACACTCACCACACTCATCTTTCCTACCATAGGCATGAAACTGATCCGCATTGTACTACAGAAAGAAAAAAAAAGCAGAAAAAAGCAGAAGAAGGAGAAGAGGAAGAAGATACAGAAGATACAGAAGATACAGAAGAAGAAGATACAGAAGAAGATACAGAAGAAGAAGAAGAGGAGGAAGAAGTAGACGACGACGACGAAGAAGAAGATGGAGAAGGAGGAGGAAAACGAGGACGACGAGGAGGAGGAGATGAAGAGAAGATACAGAAGATACAGAAGATGAGAAGATACAGAAGATGAAAGATACAGAAGATGAAGAAGATACAGAAGATGAAGAAGAAGATACAGAAGATACAGAAGATACAGAAGAAGAAGATACAGAAGATACAGAAGATGAAGAAGATACAGAAGATGAAGAAGATACAGAAGATACAGAAGATGAAGAAGATACAGAAGATACAGAAGATGAAGAAGAAGATACAGAAGATGAAGAAGATACAGAAGATACAGAAGATGAAGAAGATACAGAAGATGAAGAAGATACAGAAGATACAGAAGATGAAGAAGATACAGAAGATACAGAAGATGAAGAAGAAGATACAGAAGATGAAGAAGATACAGAAGAAGAAGATACAGAAGATACAGAAGATACAGAAGAAGAAGATACAGAAGATACAGAAGATACAGATGAAGAAGATACAGAAGATACAGAAGAAGAAGATACAGAAGATACAGAAGAAGAAGATACAGAAGATACAGAAGATACAGAAGAAGAAGATACAGAAGATACAGAAGAAGAAGATACAGAAGATGAAGAAGATACAGAAGATGAAGAAGAAGATACAGAAGAAGATACAGAAGATACAGAAGATACAGAAGATGATGAAGAAGATACAGAAGATACAGAAGATGATGAAGAAGATACAGAAGATACAGAAGAAGAAGATACAGAAGATGAAGAAGATACAGAAGATGAAGAAGAAGATACAGAAGATGAAGAAGAAGATACAGAAGAAGATACAGAAGATACAGAAGATGATGAAGAAGATACAGAAGATACAGAAGAAGAAGATACAGAAGATGAAGAAGAAGATACAGAAGATGAAGAAGATACAGAAGAAGAAGAAGAAGATACAGAAGAAGAAACAGAAGAAGAAGAAGAAACAGAAGAAGAAGAAGATACAGAAGAAGAAGAAGAAGAAGAAGAAGAAGAAGAAGAAGATACAGAAGAAGAAGAAGATACAGAAGAAGAAGAAGAAGATACAGAAGATACAGAAGAAGAAGATACAGAAGAAGAAGAAGATACAGAAGAAGCAGAAGAAGATACAGAAGATACAGAAGAAGATACAGAAGAAGAAGATACAGAAGATACAGAAGATACAGAAGAAACAGAAGATACAGAGGACGAAGATACAGAAGATGAAGAAGAAGATACAGAAGATGAAGAAGAAGATACAGAAGATGATGAAGAAGATACAGAAGATGATGAAGAAGATACAGAAGATGAAGAAGAAGATACAGAAGATACAGAAGAAGATACAGAAGATGAAGAAGAAGATACAGAAGATACAGAAGAAGAAGAAGAAGAAGAAGAAGAAGATACAGAAGAAGAATAAGAAGAAGATACAGAAGAAGAAGATACAGAAGTTGAAGAAGAAGAAGATACAGAAGAAGAAGAAGAAGATACAGAAGATACAGAAGAAGATACAGAAGAAGAAACAGAAGATACAGAGGACGAAGATACAGAAGATGATGAAGAAGATACAGAAGATGATGAAGAAGATACAGAAGATGATGAAGAAGATACAGAAGATGATGAAGAAGATACAGAAGATGATGAAGAAGATACAGAAGATGATGAAGAAGATACAGAAGATGATGAAGAAGAAGGGGGAGAAGGAGGAGAAAAAGGAGGAGGAAGAGAAGAAGAAGAAGAAGGAGAAGAAGAAGAAAAGAAGTAACAGAAACAGAAGAAGAAAGCAGAAAAAGAAGAAAGAAAGAAAGAAGAAAAAGACGAAGACAAAGGAAGGAAAAAGAAGAAAAAAGAAGAAGAAACAAGAAGAAGAAAAAGAAAGGGGAAAAAGAAGAAAGAAAGAAAGAAAAAGAAGAAGAAGAAAGAACAAGAACAACAAGAACAAGAAGAAAACAAATGAGCCCCAGCAAAATGTGTGGGAGGGAAAAGTACAATTTCTCAACCAGTGTCAGTCAGAATTCTGTACATAGCCGGCAAACATACCACGAAGCTGGTTATAAATAGATTACTATGTTATTTTCAGAGCTCTACGGGAGACCAGACTCGTTAAATCATTCCTCTGAAATTGGTTCAACACTGATTTATAGACATTCACTCAGTTCCACGCGTGGTTCAGGATGAAAATTGATGCATGGATACATGTGTATATATGTGTCTGTATGTATGTATTATCATGGATACATGTGTGTATATATGTGTCTATATGTATGTATTACCATGGATACATGTGTATATATGTGTGTCTATGTATGTATTATCATGGATACATGTGTGTATATGTGTCTGTATGTATGTATTATCATGGATACATGTGTATATATGTGTCTGTATGTATGTATTACCATGGATACATGTGTATATACGTGTCTGTATGTATGTATTATCATGAATACATGTGTATATATATGTCTGTATGTATGTATTATCATGGATACATGTGTATATATGTGTCTGTATGTATGTATTATCATGGATACATGTGTATATATGTGTGTCTATGTATGTATTATCATGGATACATGTGTGTATATGTGTCTGTGTGTATGTATTATCATGGATGCATGTGTATATATGTGTCTGTATGTATGTATTATCATGGATGCATGTGTATATATGTGTCTGTCTGTATGTATTATCATGAATACATTTGTATATATGTGTCTGTATGTATGTATTATCATGGATACATGTGTATATATGTGTCTGTATGCATGTATTACCATGGATACATGTGTATATATGTGTCTGTATGTATGTATTATCATGAATACATGTGTATATATGTGTCTGTATGTATGTATTATCATGGCTACATGTGTATATATGTGTCTGTATGTATGTATTACCATGGCTACATGTGTATATATGTGTCTGTATGCATGTATTATCATGGCTACATGTGTATATATGTGTCTGTATGCATGTATTATCATGGCTACATGTGTATATATGTGTCTGTATGTATGTATTACCATGAATACATGTGTATGTTACGGATTGTGACATGGAACGTAGTGATTTTGTCTAAAGTTTCACGTCATTATTGATTATATTGAAAATAATCTTTGTTATTACTTGAAATGTTATAGCTCTGATACGGCTCTACATAGTCGGCTGGGTTTTAACCCTTTGACTCCCGCACCATATCCACCAATTGCAAAAACTTAACCCTTTGATTCCCTCACCTTATCCTTCAGCTTCCTGCAAGATGCTGGTGGACAGGGTGCGGGAATCAGAGGGTTAAGTTTTTGCTCGGCTAGCATGGTTGACAATGCAGGAAGCTGGTGGATAGGGTGAGGGAGTCAAAGGGTTAAACAACAATAACAACAATAACTTGAAAATGTTCGTGTTTAGTAAGTAATGATTACATCTGAACTTGTGTACTTCTAGTGTGTGTGTGTGTGTGTGTGTGTTTTTTGTTTTTTTTTGTTTTGTTTTTTCAATATTTTTATATGTTCTTTCGTTTAAAAGACTTTCAGCGAGTAATCAGACACGAACCCAGAAAAATACAAGAATAGATTTACAATGCGTATTTCAAATACCAGAACAGACAGACACAAATGTTCGGCCAGCTGGCCTTTGTCATGCCTGTACAAAGATCAAGGAAGAAAACATACACAACACTTAGCAGGAAAAAATATATATACATGTACAGTAAACAGTTTCCCACCACGGGGTTCGACTGGAAAAAAATGGCAGATGTTCCAGATTTCAGTGGTTAGATTTTCGTAAATATTCTCGTCCATTGCATGATGTGGTGTGTGTGTGTGTGTGTGTGTGTGTGTGTGTGTGTGTGTGTGTGTGTGTGTGTGTGTGTGTGTGTGTGTGTGTGTGTGTGTGTCTGTGTGTGTGTCTGTGTGTGTGTCTGTGTGTGTGAGTGTGTGTGTGTGTGTGTGTGTGTGTGTGTACATACTTACATACAGACATACATACATACATACATACATACATACATACATACATACATACATACGTACATACATATATACATACATACATACATATATACATACATACATACATGCACACATACAGACATACGAACGTACATACATACATACATACATACGTACATACATACATACATACATACATGCATGCATGCATGCATACATGCATATATTCATACATTAATACACACATACATATATTATACATACATACATACATACATACATACATACATACATACATACATACATATATATATATATATATATATATATATATATATATATATACATATATACATACATATGTATACATTGCAACGAATGCCTGTTTTTTTCTACACTTATTTATATCTGTTGATTATGCCTTGTATACATTTCAAGATGTTTGTAAATGTTATGTATTTGAAAATGAATAAAAATAAGTCAAATAAAATTCTTGTCTGTTGCTTTGACATTTCGTGCATTCTAGATCCATCAAGTAAATTTTGACAATTGCTGATACAGACAATTGACCAAACACTGATGCATTGTGTCAATGGTTATACACAGCTCGAAAACGAATACTGATCAATCAACCAATCAATCGATCAATCAATCAACCAATCAATCAATCGATCGATCAGTTAATCTAGGCTTTCTAAAAGACATTCACAGCCACTTGTTGAACAAGAGGTTTGGTGTCAGTTCACGAACTGCTGAACAACACTTATTGAGACATTCCGTTCACCTGTGCACACACACACACACACACACACACACACACATACACACATACACACATACACACACACACACACATACACACACACACGCACACACACACACATACGCACGCACGCACACATGCATACACACACACACGCACGCACGTACGCACGCATGCAAACATACACTTACACACACACACACATACAAATACACATACACACACGTATACACACACACACACACGTACTCACACACACAGACGTACAAACGCGCGCATACACACATAGACATCCACACATACACATTCACACATACAAACACACACGTACACATACACACATGCACGCGCACACAGAAGCACATACACATACACACATACACACACACACGCACACACACATACACATGCACACACGCACATACACATACACATACATACACTCTCATTGAAAACAGCTTACACTGCTAACAGTCGAAAGCTCTGAGGACCGGACTCTGGCGTGGAGATCATCAGGAGAGAATGCGTCGCTGTTTCGGGCTCTTCCTCTCTACAGCTTCAATGACGCACCGAGCCCCCTCACCGATGTGAGGTCTCCCTGCCAGATCGACTGTATGCCTTTGCCATCAACCGTCAGGACTCGCTCCAGGAGGTGTCCTCTCTCTTCAACCAGATCCAATGACTTGCTTTCTCTACGGTCCTCTGTAGAGCTTTTGTCATGGTTTTCACTTTCTTCGGACCAAGTCCAGCCACTTTCATCCACTTTCTGACGCTATTTGCGATGTAACCTCTGCAGCCGACTTCGACTGGGAAGTGCGTTGCTATCCATCCCGCCTCCTCGCATTCATCGACAAGAGCCTCGTAGCGATTCTCCTTCCGCTCGTGTGCAGCCCTGATATTGTCTTCGTGGGGCACCGTCAGCTCCACAAGGTGCACTTCTCTCTCTTCCTTGTTCCATACC
>JAPXFY010000031.1:3850633-3853133 GCA_030674185.1 Monoplex corrugatus | reverse complement strand
GGGATGTCGGGGGTTTCTTTCAGTATAAATAGTATCCCCACCTTCTGGACATTCTGTACTGGAAATTTCCTCTTTTCTGTCTCTCTCTTTGTTTCTGCCTTGTTCCTTTGCTTTCTGTCATTTCTTCCTATCGTTTTCTGCCTTGCTGGTCCATTTACCTGTATGTGTTCGATAAAGTCTTTCGTTCTTTCTCTTAGGAATGATAATCGGGTACTTGTATGAAGTGCATTTTTTTGGCTCAGGGGAGGTGAGATATGCGGAAGCAAATTTGGGTAATTTATGCCTGTTTTTATATATGTTTTGTTGTCCTTAGGTATGCTTATATTTGTGTTCAGGTTGTCTTTTTAACTCCCCTGTGGGATAAACTGGACAGAGTGGTCAACGCCAGGGGCATGTCCTTAGATTATGTGGCGAATGCATTGATATGTGTACTTCATTTTCTTTTCTGCTTTTTTCCCCTGTTGAAGTTTTGAATGTTTTGAAGCGGTCATAGCTCTGATATGTACACTCGAATATACGACTGGACGTTATCCTGCATGGACGTTCTGTGTGTGTGTATGTGTGTGTGTGTGTGTGTGTGTGTGTGTGTGTGTGTGTGTGTGTGTGTGTGTGTTGTGTGTGTGTGTTGTGTGTGTCTGTGTATGTGTATGTGTGTCTGTGTGTGTGTATGTGTGTATGTCTGTGTCCTGTGTGTGTCTGTGTGTCTGTGTGTCTGTGTGTGTGTGTATGTGTGTATGTGTGTGTGTGTGGTGGTGTCTGTCTGTCTGTTTGTGTGTGTGTCTGTGGTGTGTGTGTGTGTGTCTGTTTGTCTGTGTGTGTGTCTGTGTGTGTCTGTGTGTGTGTGTGTGTGTGTCTGTGTGTGTGTGTGTGTGTGTCTGTGTGTCTGTGTGTGTCTGTTTGTCTGTGTCTGTGTGTCTGTGTGTGTCTGTGTGTGTGTGTGTCTGTGTGTCTGTGCGTCTGTGTGTCTGAGTGTGTGTGTGTTCGTGTGTGCGTGCGTGTTTGTGTGTGCGTATGTGCGTGTGTGCGCGCCCGTGAGTTTGTGTGTGTGAACTCCGCCATCAAGGCAGCCATACTTCGTGTTCAAAGGGTACCCACGCTGGCTGTTGACGTGTTTTCATAGCCACCGGATACTGACATTCCTTCCAGGATCTTTAACGTGTGTAACTGAAGGTCATCGTGCCAATGCAGACCAAGGTGCTTTGGGCACTCGCTGGTCCAGACAGATAACTCACAATTGACGAAATCCTCTTCTTGCCGGGCACGGTAGGCAAGTGGGTTAACGTCGGACTTCCAGTCCCGAGGTCCTCAGTTCAGTCTCCCTAGACATCTCCTGGTGGGTAAGAGGTGGGGATTTTTCCCATCTTCCAGGTCAACGTGTGTGCAGACCAACCTGACGTCCCTTCATCTGTGTGTACTCATGCAGAATATCAGGTCTCACCTGTCTCACCCGTCGGCGTCACCGGGTTCGGTGTTGGTCGCTGCACGCCTGGACACCACCATCTCCCTCCAGGCCTGTCTGTGTTGACTTTTGTGGACAATTTCATCATCATCATCATCATGACATGCCCTGCAGCATGGCGTTGGCGATCATGGTCCTCCATATGAATCTGTCCCTTGTCGCTGCAAGTACATCTTCCACCCTCTCTGTCCTCAGCCACCCTGCAAGTAGGTTCAATATTTTCTTCCTGGGTCTATATGGTGTTCTCCCTCCCTCCAGCTTTCCTGTTTGATTACGTCCTGATAAATAAAAGATTTAAAAATTCTTTACTGATAGCAAAAACATTACAAGGCAACAGCAGTGACCACAGTCCTGTAATGGGAAGATCTAGGCTGGAACTTAAGAAAAGAAAACAGACGAAAAGTAACGTCAAACTAAATACTGGACTCTTAAAGACAGAGGAATCAACTCGTCCAAAATTTAACGTAAATGTGTGATGGACGTCGGTGACAGTGAGGAAACAATGAACAACGTTGAGAAACTCGATAAAAGAAGCTTGTGAAGAAATCCCTAGAGTAGAAAGAAAAGCGAGAAACAACTGGGTGACAGAAGAAATTTTAGGCTTAATGGAAAAAAAAAACGGAGGAGGGTGAATGGAAAAGAGGAAGAATACAAAACGATACATAAGGAAATCAGGAATAGGTGCAATGAAGCTAGGGATTCTTGGCTGGAAACAAAGTGCAAAGAAATAGAAGACGACACAAAAGATCCTACGTTTATGGACAGAAACACTGAAGACATTGTCCACAGGAAAAAGACGTGCACATCAACTGGTTGCTTAAAATCAAAAGATGGTACGATTATTAAGGAAAAAGTCAAAATGTTAGGTAGATTGTCAGAGCACGTTAAAGACCTTTTTGACGATGACAGAAAAGGAGGAACACGTCGTAAGAAAGAACACTGAAGGACCACCCGTAATGAAAGATGGAATGGAATGGATGGAATCTTTATTTTATTTAATCACAATAGTGATTTTAGACACACACAACACACACACACACA
>JAPXFY010000031.1:3810633-3845633 GCA_030674185.1 Monoplex corrugatus | reverse complement strand
GTTAGTTGGTTAGTTAGTTGGTTAGTTAGTTAGTTAGTTGTTAGTTAGTTAGTTGTTAGTTGGTTAGTTGGTTAATGGTTAGTAGTTGGTTGTGTTAGTTGGTCTGGTTAGTTGGTTGGTTAGTTGGTAGCTGGTTGGTTAGCTGGTTGGTTAGTGGTTACGATTGAGTTAGCTGGTAGTTAGCTGGTTAGTTACCTGGTTAGTTAGTTTGGTTACTAGTTGGTTAGTTAGTAAGTGAGTCAATCAGTCAAGTCATAGTCAGTAGTATCAGTCAGTTAGTGTAGTCAGTATAGTCTAGTTAGTTAGTTAGTTAGTTAGTTAGTTGTTTGTAATCAGTTTGTTAGTCAGTCAGTCAGTAAGTCAGTCAGTTAGTTAGTTAGTTAGTTTAGCTAGCTAGCTAGTTAGTTAGTTAGTTGTTTGCTTGTTCGTTTATTTGTTTATTTGTTTATTTATTTAGTTCTATTTTTTAACATTAGTTATAACTGATTTATTTGTTTGCTCGTCAGAGGTTGTTGATCATTCTTATTCCAAAACTTTATCCTTATGTTGTGCTTTTTACCAATTTGCTTTGCTGAACTGAGTTCCACCCCCACCCCCCCCCCCCCCACCCCCGCTTCCCCCGAAACCACCTCTTTCTCCCACCTACCGGAGACAAATTTTGAAGACATTTGACATTTCATTCATGCACGTCATGTTGAGTGTGTACCAATTTGTTTGCTTAAGTGATTTTCCCCCTTTCTTTTTCACTTTACGGGAGACGAATTTAGAAGACATTTGACGAGTCATTTATGCATGTTATTTATGCATGTTTGTTATAACTGTTCCGTTCTGCTGGGGATCCGGGTTCGGCCGATGGACCAAGGGAGTGAGTTTGTCTCTGCATTGTCATGGGCAACACTAATGTTGTCTCTTCTTTTGTTATGGTCTGCCTTGCCAGTCTATTCATCTGTACGTGTTTCGTAAAGCCTTGTATATGTTGTCTGTAAGGAATGATGATTACCCCCCGTGGTGATGCCGGGGGATCTTTCAGTATAAATAGTATCCCCACCTTCTGGAAATCCTGTGCTAGAAATGTTGTCTTTTCTGTCATTCTCTTTGTTTCTTTCTTCCTCTTTTGCTTTCTGTCATTTCTTCCTATCATTTTCTACATTGCTGGTCCATTCACTTATACGTCTTCGATAAAGTTTTACGCACTTTCTCTTAGGACTGATAAAAGGGTATATGTGTGAAGTGCGTTTTTGGCTCTGGGGAGATGAGATCTGCGGAAGCAATTTTAGGTAATTTAGGTCCGTGTTATATATATCTTGTCTCCTTAGTTATGTATAAATTTGTATTCAGGTATGTAATTGTTTTGTTTCAGTGTCCTTAGTCACGTATACATTTGTATTCAGGTACGTTTTTCTAGCCCCCTGTGTGATAAATTGGACGGAGTGGTCGGCGCCAGGGGCGTCTCCTTAGATAATTGCGCGAATACATAATTGTGTACTTCATCTTCTTTTCCTTTTTTTTCGGTCTTGTTGAAGTGTTGTGTGTGTTTTGAAACGGTTATAGCCATGATATGGCTCTACGCAGTCGGCTGGGCTTTAAACAAGAATAACAGTAACTGGCTGATTGTATTTTTGCATGTATGGAAATGTTAACTGCTTAATGGCAACCTTAAGTTATCTGAGCCAGTTTGTATCTAAGCTTTGGAATACTTATTCTTGTCTACACATTTTTTGTCAGGTTTTTTTCTTTTTCGTTCCTTGGTGATCTGTTCCGACGAATGGCCAACGCTTGGTACAGACCCTCAGATTATTCACGTAAATGTGATGTTATAGTACTTAATTTTCTTTATTGTTTTCATTTTTTTCCGTGGTCATTGATGTTTCAAGATGAGTGTGCTTTGTTTGAGATGTTTATAGCCCTGACATGGCTCTGAGCAGTTGGCGTGGGCTGTAAACACTAATTGTGATAATAAAATAAGTAATGTCAGTCAAAAGTCTGTCCCAAATGTACGGTACAACAGTACTTGTTGTAAACGGCTAACAGACGTACATAATGAACTTAGAAAGCATGCCTGTTGGTGCAATGTAACAGTGTCGTTGAGAAAGCATGCCTGTTGGTGCAATGTAACAGTGTCGTTGAGAAAGCATGCCTGTTGGTGCAATGTAACAGTGTCGTTGAGAAAGTATGCCTGTTGGTGCAATGTAACAGTGTCGTTGAGAAAGCATGCCTGTTGGTGCAATGTAACAGTGTCGTTGAGAAAGCATGCCTGTTGGTGCAATGTAACAGTGTCGTTGAGAAAGCATGTATGCCTGTTGGTGCAATGTAACAGTGTCGTTGAGAAAGCATGCCTGTTGGTGCAATGTAACAGTGTCGTTGAGAAAGCATGTATGCCTGTTGGTGCAATGTAACAGTGTCGTTGAGAAAGCATGCCTGTTGGTGCAATGTAACAGTGTCGTTGAGAAAGCATGTATGCCTGTTGGTGCAATGTAACAGTGTCGTTGAGAAAGCAAGCATGCCTGTTGGTGCAATGTAACAGTGTCGTTGAGAAAGTATGTATGCCTGTTGGTGCAATGTAACAGTGTCGTTGAGAAAGCATGCCTGTTGGTGCAATGTAACAGTGTCGTTGAGAAAGCAAGCATGCCTGTTGGTGCAATGTAACAGTGTCGTTGAGAAAGTATGCCTGTTGGTGCAATGTAACAGTGTCGTGTAACATCACTGGCACACACAGATGTTGCACAGGTAACTCCACACCTGGCTGTTCACATGGTAAATTGGACATGTTGACAATGACCAGGTAAATTGGACATGTTGATAATGACCAGGTAAACTGGACATGTTGACAACGACCAGGTAAATTGGACATGTTGACAATGACCAGGTAAATTGGACATGTTGACAAGGACCAGGTAAGATGGACGTGTTGACAATGACCAGGTAAACTGGACATGTTGACAATGACCAGGTAAGATGGACGTGTTGACAATGACCAGGTAAGATGGACGTGTTGACAATGACCAGGTAAGATGGACGTGTTGACAAGGACCAGGTAAGATGGACGTGTTGACAATGACCAGGTAAGATGGACGTGTTGACAAGGACCAGGTAAGATGGACATGTTGACAATGACCAGGTAAGATGGACGTGTTGACAATGACCAGGTAAGATGGACGTGTTGACAATGACCAGGTAAGATGGACATGTTGACAATGACCAGGTAAGATGGACGTGTTGACAATGACCAGGTAAAGATGGACGTGTTGACAATGACCAGGTAAGATGGACGTGTTGACAATGACCAGGTAAGATGGACGTGTTGACAATGACCAGGTAAGACATGTGGACTTGAAGTAATGATGTGACAATGACCAGGTAAGATGGACGTGTTGACAATGACCAGGTAAGATGGACATGTTCACAATGACAGTAAGATGACGTGTTGACAATGACAGGTAAACTGGACATGTTGACAATGACCAGGTAAGATTGGACATGTTGACAATGACCAGGTAAATTGGACATGTTGACAATGACCAGGTAAGATGGACGTGTTGACAATGACCAGGTAAACTGGACATGTTGACAATGACCAGGTAAATTGGACATGTTGACAATGACCAGGTAAATTGGACATGTTGACAATGACCAGGTAAATTGGACATGTTCACAATGACCAGGTAAATTGGACATGTTGACAATGACCAGGTAAATTGGACATGTTCACAATGACCAGGTAAATTGGACATGTTGACAATGACCAGGTAAATTGGACATGTTCACAATGACCAGGTAAGATGGACGTGTTCACAAGGACCAGGTAAGATGGACATGTTGACAATGACCAGGTAAGATGGACGTGTTGACAATGACCAGGTAAATTGGACATGTTGACAATGACCAGGTAAGATGGACGTGTTGACAATGACCAGGTAAGATGGACGTGTTTGACAATGACCAGGTAAACTGGACATGTTCACAAGGACCAGGTAAGATGGACATGTTGACGATGACCAGGTAAGATGGACGTGTTGACAATGACCAGGTAAGATGGACGTGTTGACAATGACCAGGTAAGATGGACGTGTTGACAATGACCAGGTAAGATGGACGTGTTGACAATGACCAGGTAAGATGGACGTGTTGACAATGACCAGGTAAGATGGACGTGTTGACAATGACCAGGTAAGATGGACGTGTTGACAATGACCAGATAAGATGGACGTGTTGACAATGACCAGGTAAGATGGACGTGTTGACAATGACCAGGTAAGATGGACGTGTTGACAATGACCAGGTAAGATGGACGTGTTGACAATGACCAGGTAAGATGGACATGTTGACAATGACCAGGTAAGATGGACGTGTTCACAAGGACCAGGTAAGATGGACGTGTTGACAATGACCAGGTAAGATGGACGTGTTGACAATGACCAGGTAAGATGGACGTGTTGACAATGACCAGGTAAGATGGACATGTTCACAATGACCAGGTAAGATGGACGTGTTGACAATGACCAGGTAAGATGGACGTGTTGACAATGACCAGGTAAGATGGACGTGTTGACAATGACCAGGTAAGATGGACATGTTGACAATGACCAGGTAAATTGGACATGTTCACAATGACCAGGTAAGATGGACGTGTTGACAATGACCAGGTAAGATGGACGTGTTGACAATGACCAGGTAAGATGGACGTGTTCACAATGACCAGGTAAGATGGACATGTTGACAATGACCAGGTAAGATGGACATGTTGACAATGACCAGGTAAGATGGACATGTTGACAATGACCAGGTAAGATGGACATGTTGACAATGACCAGGTAAGATGGACGTGTTGACAATGACCAGGTAAGATGGACATGTTGACAATGACCAGGTAAATTGGACATGTTGACAAGGACCAGGTAAGATGGACGTGTTGACAATGACCAGGTAAACTGGACATGTTGACAATGACCAGGTAAGATGGACATGTTGACAATGACCAGGTAAGATGGACGTGTTGACAATGACCAGGTAAGATGGACATGTTGACAATGACCAGGTAAGAATGGACGTGGATTTCACAATGACCAGGTAAACTGGACATGTTGACAATGACCAGGTAAATTGGACATGTTGACAATGACCAGGTAAATGGACATGTTGACAATGACCAGGTAAGATGGACGTGTTGACAATGACCAGGTAAACTGGACATGTTGACAATGACCAGGTAAATTGGACATGTTGACAATGACCAGGTAAATTGGACATGTTGACAATGACCAGGTAAATTGGACATGTTGACAATGACCAGGTAAATTGGACATGTTGACAATGACCAGGTAAATTGGACATGTTGACAATGACCAGGTAAATTGGACATGTTACAATGACCAGGTAAGATGGACGTGTTGACAAGGACCAGGTAAGATGGACATGTTGACAATGACCAGATAAGATGGACGTGTTGACAATGACCAGGTAAATTGGACATGTTGACAATGACCAGGTAAGATGGACGTGTTGACAATGACCAGGTAAGATGGACGTGTTGACAATGACCAGGTAAACTGGACATGTTGACAATGACCAGGTAAGATGGACATGTTGACAATGACCAGGTAAGATGGACGTGTTGACAATGACCAGGTAAGATGGACGTGTTGACAATGACCAGGTAAGATGGACGTGTTGACAATGACCAGGTAAGATGGACGTGTTGACAATGTCCAGGTAAGATGGACGTGTTGACAATGACCAGGTAAGATGGACGTGTTGACAATGACCAGTAAGATGGACATGTTGACAATGACCAGGTAAGAGTGGACATGTTGGCAATGACATGACCAGGTAAGATGGACATGTTGACAATGACCAGGTAAGATGGACGTGTTGACAATGACAGGGTAAGATGGACATGTTGACAATGACCAGGTAAACTGGACATGTTGACAATGACCAGGTAAGATGGACATGTTGACAATGACCAGGTAAGATGGACGTGTTGACAATGACCAGGTAAGATGGACGTGTTGACAATGACCAGGTAAGATGGACATGTTGACAATGACCAGGTAAGATGGACATGTTGACAATGACCAGGTAAGATGGACGTGTTGACAATGACCAGGTAAGATGGACGTGTTGACAATGACCAGGTAAGAGATGGAGACGGTGTGTTTGACAAGGACCAGGTAAGATGGACGTGTTGACAATGACCAGGTAAGATGGACGTGTTGACAATGACCAGGTAAACTGGACATGTTGACAAGGACCAGGTAAGATGGACGTGTTCACAATGACCAGGTAAGATGGACGTGTTGACAAAGACCAGGTAAGATGGACGTGTTGACAAAGACCAGATACAAGGACCAGGTAAGATGGACGTGTTGACAAAGACCAGATACAAGGACCAGGTAAGATGGACGTGTTGACAAAGACCAGATACAAGGACCAGGTAAGATGGACGTGTTGACAAAGACCAGATACAAGGACCAGGTAAGATGGACGTGTTGACAAAGACCAGATACAAGGACCAGGTAAGATGGACGTGTTGACAAAGACCAGATACAAGGACCAGGTAAGATGGACGTGTTGACAAAGACCAGATACAAGGACCAGGTAAGATGGACGTGTTGACAAAGACCAGATACAAGGACCAGGTAAGATGGACGTGTTCACAAGGACCAGGTAAGATGGACGTGTTCACAAGGACCAGGTAAGATGGACGTGTTCACAAGGACCAGGTAAGATGGACGTGTTGACAATGACCAGGTAAGATGGACGTGTTCACAAGGACCAGGTAAGATGGACGTGTTGACAATGACCAGGTAAGATGGACGTGTTGACAATGACCAGGTAAGATGGACGTGTTGACAATGACCAGGTAAGATGGACGTGTTCACAATGACCAGGTAAGATGGACGTGTTGACAATGACCAGGTAAGATGGACGTGTTGACAATGACCAGGTAAGATGGACGTGTTGACAATGACCAGGTAAGATGGACGTGTTGACAATGACCAGGTAAGATGGACGTGTTGACAATGACCCGGTAAGATGGACGTGTTGACAATGACCAGGTAAGATGGACGTGTTGACAATGACCAGGTAAGATGGACATGTTCACAATGACCAGGTAAGATGGACGTGTTCACAATGACCAGGTAAGATGGACGTGTTCACAAAGACCAGGTAAGATGGACATGTTCACAAGAACCAGGTAAGATGGACGTGTTCACAATGACCAGGTAAGATGGACGTGTTCACAAGGACCAGGTAAGATTGACGTGTTGACAAGGACCAGGTAAGATGGACGTGTTGACAAAGACCAGATACAAGGACCCGGTAAGATGGAGGTGTTGACAAGGACCAGATACAAGGACCAGATAAGATGGACGTGTTGACAAGGACCAGATACAAGGATCAGATACAAGGACCAGATACAAGGACCAGATAAGATGGACGTGGTGACAAAGACCAGATACAAGGACCAGATACAAGGACCAGTTAAGATGGACATGTTGACAAGTACCAGATACAAGGACCAATAAGACGGACGTGTTGACAAGGACCAGATACAAGGACCAGTAAGACGGACGTGTTGACAAGGACCAGATACAAGCACCAGTAAGACGGACGTGTTGACAAGGACCAGATACAAGGACCAGATACAAGGACCAGATACAAGGACCAGATACAAGGACCAGATACAAGGACCAGATACAAGGACCAGGTAAGATGGACATGTTGACAAGGACCAAGTAAGATGGACATGTTGACAAGGACCAGATACAAGGACCAGATACAAGGACCAGGTAAGATGGACATGTTGACAAGGACCAAGAAATTTGGACATGTTGACAAGGACCAGATACAAGGACCAGATACAAGGACCAGATACAAGGACCAGGTAAGATGGACATGTTGACAAGGACCAGATACAAGGACCAGATACAAGGACCAGATACAAGAACCAGATACAAGGACCAGATACAAGGACCAGGTAAAATGGACATGTTGACAAGGACCAGATACAAGGACCAGGTAAGATGGACATGTTGACAAGGACCAGATACAAGGACCAGGTAAGATGGACATGTTGACAAGGACCAGATACAAGGACCAGGTAAGATGGACATGTTGACAAGGACCAGATGCAAGGACCAGATACAAGGACCAGATAAGATGGACATGTTGACAAGGACCAGATACAAGGACCAGATACAAGGACCAGATACAAGGACCAGATACAAGGACCAGATACAAGGACCAGGTAAGATGGACATGTTGACAAGGACCAGATACAAGGACCAGATACAAGGACCAGATACAAGGACCAGGTAAGATGGACATGTTGACAAGGACCAGATACAAGGACCAGGTAAGACGGACATGTTGACAAGGACCAGATACAAGGACCAGGTAAGACGGACATGTTGACAAGGACCAGATACAAGGACCAGGTAAGATGGACATGTTGACAAGGACCAGATACAAGGACCAGGTAAGACGGACATGTTGACAAGGACCAGATACAAGGACCAAGTAAGATGGACATGTTGACAAGGACCAGATACAAGGACCAGATACAAGGACCAGGTAAGATGGACATGTTGACAAGGACCAAGTAAGATGGACATGTTGACAAGGACCAGATACAAGGACCAGATACAAGGACCAGATACAAGGACCAGATACAAGGACCAGATACAAGGACCAGATACAAGGACCAGATACAAGGACCAGATACAAGGACCAGGTAAGATGGACATGTTGACAAGGACCAGATACAAGGACCAGATACAAGGACCAGATACAAGGACCAGATACAAGGACCAGATACAAGGACCAGGTAAGATGGACATGTTGACAAGGACCAGATACAAGGACCAGATACAAGGACCAGATACAAGGACCAGATACAAGGACCAGATACAAGGACCAGGTAAGACGGACATGTTGACAAGGACCAGATACAAGGACCAGGTACAAGGACCAGGTAAGATGGACATGTTGACAAGGACCAGATACAAGGACCAGGTAAAATGGACATGTTGACAAGGACCAGATACAAGGACCAGGTAAGATGGACATGTTGACAACGACCAGATACAAGGACCAGGTAAGATGGACATGTTGACAAGGACCAGATACAAGGACCAGGTAAGACGGACATGTTGACAAGGACCAGATACAAGGACCAGGTAAGATGGACATGTTGACAAGGACCAGATACAAGGACCAGGTAAGACGGACATGTTGACAAGGACCAGATACAAGGACCAGGTAAGACGGACATGTTGACAAGGACCAGATACAAGGACCAGGTAAGACGGACATGTTGACAAGGACCAGATACAAGGACCAGATAAGATGGACATGTTGACAAGGACCAGATACAAGGACCAGTTAAGATGGACATGTTGACAAGGACCAGATACAAGGACCAGATAAGATGGACATGTTGACAAGGACCAGATACAAGGACCAGATAAGATGGACATGTTGACAAGGACCAGATACAAGGACCAGATACAAGGACCAGATAAGATGGACATGTTGACAAGGACCAGATACAAGGACCAGATACAAGGACCAGGTAAGACGGACATGTTGACAAGGACCAGATACAAGGACCAGTTAAGATGGACATGTTGACAAGGACCAGATACAAGGACCAGATACAAGGACCAGATACAAGGACCAGTTAAGATGGACATGTTGACAAGGACCAGATACAAGGACCAGATAAGATGGACATGTTGACAAGGACCAGATACAAGGACCAGATACAAGGACCAGGTAAGACGGACATGTTGACAAGGACCAGATACAAGGACCAGATAAGATGGACATGTTGACAAGGACCAGATACAGGGACCAGATAAGATGGATATGTTGACAAGGACCAGATACAAGGACCAGATAAGATGGATATGTTGACAAGGACCAGATACAAGGACCAGATACAAGGACCAGTTAAGATGGACATGTTGACAAGGACCAGATACAAGGACCAGATAAGATGGACATGTTGACAAGGACCAGATACAAGGACCAGATAAGATGGACATGTTGACAAGGACCAGATACAAGGACCAGATAAGATGGACATGTTGACAAGGACCAGATACAAGGACCAGATAAGATGGACATGTTGACAAGGACCAGATACAAGGACCAGATAAGATGGACATGTTGACAAGGACCAGATACAAGGACCAGATAAGATGGACATGTTGACAAGGACCAGATACAAGGACCAGATAAGATGGACGTGTTGACAAGGACCAGATACAAGGACCAGATAAGATGGACGTGTTGACAAGGACCAGATACAAGGACCAGATACAAGGACCAGATACAAGGACCAGATACAAGGACCAGATACAAGGACCAGATAAGACGGACGTGTTGACAAGAACCCGCCACACCTCACTGCTGGCCCATCGTTCAATCGTACCTCACATTATACAGGTATTGATTTGCTCTGCTAGGGTTTCCTATGGCGTCCTGACAGTGTTAAAGTAAGATAGACAATAATTCTTTCAACGAGTAAACATTGCTTGAACAAGAGGATTGTCATTGTGGTAGTAGTAGCAGCACTAGTAGTAGTATTGGTAGCAGCAGCACTAGTAGTAGTACTAATAGTAGTAGCAGAAGCAGCAGTAGCAGTTGTAGTAGTAGTAGTATAATAGTAGCAGCAGTAGCAGCAGAAGCAGCAGCAGTAGCAGTAGTAGTAGCAGCAGAAGTACTAATAATAGTAGTAGTAGTAGCAGCAGTAGCAGCAGAAGCAGCAGCAGTAGCAGTAGTAGTAGTAGTAGCAGCAGAAGTACTAATAATAGTAGTAGTAGTAGCGGCAGAAGAACAGCAATTGTATAGCAGCAGCAGCAGCAGCAACAGCAGTAGTATTAGTAATAGCAATAGTAATACCAACAGTTGTAGTAGTAGCAGTAGCATCAAAAGCAGTAGCAGTAGCAGTGGTTATAGTAGTAGTAGTAGCAGCAGCAGCAGAACCTGTTACATTTGTATTGGTAATAGTGGTTGTAGTGGTGGTGGTCGCGGTAGTAACAGTTGTTGTAATAATAATAGTATCAATAAGACTAACAACAGCAGTATGTAATAATTGTATTAATAAGACTAACAACAGCAGCAGTAATAATAGTATTAATAGGACTAACAACAGCAGTAGTAATAATTGTATCAATAGGACTAACAAGAGCAGTAGTAATAATAGTATTAATAAGACTAACAACAGCAGCAGTAATAATAGTATTAATAGGACTAACAACAGCAGTAGTAATAATTGTATCAATAGGACTAACAAGAGCAGTAGTAATAATAGTATCAATAGGACTAACAAGAGCAGTAATAATAGTATCAATAGGACTAACAACAGCAGTAGTAATAATAGTATTAATAAGGACTAACAACAGCAGTAGTAATAATAGTATCAATAGGACTAACAAGAGCAGTAATAATAGTATCAATAGGACTAACAACAGCAGTAGTAATAATAGTATTAATAAGACTAACAACAGCAGTAGTAATAATAGTATCAATAGGACTAACAAGAGCAGTAGTAGTAATAGTATCAATAGGACTAACAAGAGCAGTAATAATAATTGTATCAATAGGACTAACAAGAGCAGTAGTAATAGTATCAATAGGACTAACAACAGCAGTAATAATTGTATCAATAGGACTAACAAGAGCAGTAATAATAATTGTATCAATAGGACTAACAAGAGCAGTAGTAATAGTATCAATAGGACTAACAACAGCAGTAATAATTGTATCAATAGGACTAACAAGAGCAGTAATAATAGTATCAATAGGACTAACAAGAGCAGTAGTAATAATAGTATTAATAAGACTAACAAGGCAGCAGTAATAATAGTATCAATAGGACTAACAAGAGCAATAGTAATAATAGTATCTAATAGGACTAACAAGAGCAGTAGTAATAATTGTATCAATAGGACTAACAAGAGCAGCAGTATATAATAGTATCAACAGGACTAACAACAGCAGTAGTAATAATAGTATCAATAGGACTAACAACAGCAGTAGTAATAATAGTATCAATAGGACTAACAAGAGCAGTAATAATAGTATCAATAGGACTAACAAGAGCAGTAATAATAGTATTAATAAGACTAACAACAGCAGCAGTAATAATAGTATCAATAGGACTAACAACACAGCAGTAGTAATAATAGTATCAATAGGACTAACAACAGCAGTAGTAATAATAGTATCAATAGGACTAACAACAGCAGTAGTAATAATAGTATCAATAGGACTAACAACAGCAGTAGTAATAATAGTATCAATAGGACTAACAAGAGCAGTAGTAATAATTGTATCAATAGGACTAACAAGAGCAGTAATAATAGTATCAATAGGACTAACAAGAGCAGTAATAATAATAGTATCAATAGGACTAACAAGAGCAATAGTAATAATAGTATCAATAGGACTAACAAGAGCAGTAATAATAGTATCAATAGGACTAACAAGAGCAGTAATAATAATAGTATCAATAGGACTAACAAGAGCAATAGTAATAATAGTATCAATAGGACTAACAAGAGCAGTAGTAATAATAGTATCAATTAGGACTAACAAGAGCAGTAATAATAGTATCAATAGAACTAACAAGAGCAGTAATAATAATAGTATCAATAGGACTAACAAGAGCAATAGTAATAATAGTATCAATAGGACTAACAAGAGCAGTAATAATAGTATCAATAGGACTAACAAGAGCAGTAATAATAATAGTATCAATAGGACTAACAAGAGCAATAGTAATAATAGTATCAATAGGACTAACAAGAGCAGTAATAATAATAGTATCAATAGGACTAACAAGAGCAATAGTAATAATAGTATCAATAGGACTAACAAGAGCAGTAATAATAGTATCAATAGGACTAACAAGAGCAGTAATAATAATAGTATCAATAGGACTAACAAGAGCAATAGTAATAATAGTATCAATAGGACTAACAAGAGCAGTAATAATAGTATCAATAGGACTAACAAGAGCAGTAATAATTGTATCAATAGGACTAACAAGAGCAGTAATAATTGTATCAATAGGACTAACAACAGTAGTAATAATAGTATCAATAGGACTAACAAGAGCAGTAATAATTGTATCAATAGGACTAACAAGAGCAGTAATAATAGTATCAATAGGACTAACAAGAGCAATAGTAATAATAGTATCAATAGGACTAACAAGAGCAGTAATAATAGTATCAATAGGACTAACAAGAGCAGCAGTAATAATAGTATCAATAGGACTAACAAGAGTAGTAGTAATAATAGTATTAATAGGACTAACAAGAGCAGTAGTAATAACAGTATCAAGAGTAGTAGCAACAGTAGCAGCAGCGGTAGTGTATCAATAGTACTAACAGCAGCAGAAGTAGTACTAATAATAGCAGTAGTAGTAGTAATAGCAGCAAATATTGTTGTAATAACAGTAGTAGTAGTAATAGCAGCAAATATTGTTGTAATAACAGTAGTAGTAATAGCAGCAAATATTGTTGTAATAACAGTAGTAGTAATAGCAGCAAATATTGTTGTAATAACAGTAGTAGTAGTAATAGCAGCAAATATTGTTGTAATAACAGTAGTAGTAATAGTAGCAGAAATACTAGTAGTAAAAAGAGCAGTTGCAGCAACGGTAGTGGTAGAAGTAGTAGCAGTAGCAGCAGCAAAAGTAGTAGAAGTATCAGTAGTAGCAGCTGAAATAATAGCAGTAGAAGCAGCAGACTTAGTAGTAGAAGTAATAGTAGTGACAATAGTAGTAGTAGTAGTAGTGACAGTAGTAGAAGTAGTAGTAGTGACAGTAGTAGTAGTAGTGGCAGCAGCAGCAGTAGTAGTAGTAATAGTAGAAGTAGTGGTTGTAGCAGCAGTAGTAGTAGTAGCAGCTGCAGCAGTAGTAGTAGTAGCAGCTGCAGCAGCAGAAGCAGTAGTAGTAGTAGTAGTAGCAGTAGCAGCAGTAGTAGTAGTAGTAGTAGTAGCAGCAAACGTAGTAGTAGTAATAGTAGAAGTAGTGGTTGTAGCGGCAGAAGTAGCAGCAGCAGTAGTAGTAGCAGCAGCAGCAGTAGTAGCAGCAGCAGTAGTAGCAGCAGTGGTACTTGTGGCAGCAGTAGTAACAGCAGCAGCAGCAAAAGTAGCAGCAGCAGAAGTAGCAGTAGTACCAGTAGTAGTATCAGCAGTAGCAATTGTAGCAGTAGTAGTAATAGCAGCAGCAGTAGTAGTTCGTAGCAGCAGTAGTAGCAGTAGCAGCAGCAGTAGCAGCAGAAGCAGAAGTAGCAGTAATCACTGAAATGTGGGTTGCTTCCACTGGGAAAACAAGTCGCCATAGTAGTGTGTCGCCATTTTTTGTGTATGCGGGAATGTGTGTTAATCAAGCATCTGTATGCGGGAATGTGTGTTTATCAAGCATCTGTATGCGGGAATGTGTGTTTATCCAGCATCTGTATGCGGGAATGTGCGTTTATCAAGCATCTGTATGCAGGAATGTGTTTATCCAGCATCTGTATGAGGGAATGTGTGTTTATCCAGCATCTGTATGAGGGAATGTGTGTTTATCCAGCATCTATATACGGGAATGTGTGTTTATCCAGCATCTATATACGGGAATGTGTGTTTATCCAGCATCTGTATGAGGGAATGTGTGTTTATCCAGCATCTATATACGGGAATGTGTGTTTATCCAGCATCTATATACGGGAATGTGTGTTTATCCAGCATCTATATACGGGAATGTGTGTTTATCAAGCATCTATATACGGGAATGTGCGTTTATCAAGCATCTGTATGCAGGAATGTGTTTATCCAGCATCTATATAGGGAATGTGTGTTTATCCAGCATCTATATACGGGAATGTGTGTTTATCCAGCATCTATATACGGGAATGTGTGTTTATCAAGCATCTAGGTACGGGAATGTGTGTTTATCAAGCATCTAGATACGGGAATGTGTGTTTTATCAACATCTAGATACGGGAATGTGTGTTTATCAAGCATCTAGATACGGGAATGTGTATGTCGTTCAAAACCTGCGAACTGGATCCTCTTCCAGGTTCTCTCTACGCCGACTGTCTCCCTACTCTCCTCCCATTCATCACTGACATCATCAACACTTCTCTTCAAACTGGAACTGTCCCAGATTCTTTCAAGTCTGCTATTGTTCACCCTCTCCTCAAGAAACACAATTTAGATCCAAATGAACTGAAAAATTACCGGCCTATCTCTAATCTCTCTTTCTTGTCAAAACTCCTTGAAAAAGTCGTCCTCAACCAGCTGAACTCTCACCTGTCTGCCAACAATCTCCTCAATCCTTTCCAGTCAGCCTACCGCCAGTGCCATAGCACTGAAACTGCCCTACTACACATTCTCAACAATCTCCTCCTTGCAACTGATACTGGCAAAGTCTCTCTCCTCACACTCCTTGATCTGTCTGCAGCCTTTGATACCATTGATCATGGTATTCTCCTTTCTAGACTTCATCATACTTTTGGCATCTCTGACATTGCTCTGTCTTGGTTCACTTCATATCTATCAAACAGAAAACAAACCGTTCTCATCAATGGCACTTACTCTCAACCTGCATACCTGACCTGTGGTGTTCCACAAGGATCTGTCCTTGGCCTGTTCTTTTCACTCTTTACACCTCCCCCCTGTCCACCATCATCAACTCCCATTCTATAAAACACCACTTCTATGCTGATGACACCCAACTTCAAGACAGTGACTCACCTGATAATATACAGCGCCTGTTGACTCGCACCACTGAGTGTTACTCGGACATTAAGAACTGGATGACACACAATAGACTTCAGCTTAATGACGACAAAACAGAAGCTATCCTCATTGGCACCCGTCAGAAACTTTCTCAGCTGCCTCCTCTTTCTCTCCCATTATGTAACACATCAGTCCCAATTTCTGATTCAGCTAAAAACCTTGGTGTCTGCATTGACTCTACCCTCTCCATGAACAACTTTGTTTCTCAAACTGCCAGATCCTGCTACTATCATCTCCATCGTATAAGGCTGATCAGGAAGTATCTCTCTGTCGAAACAACTGCAAAACTCGTTCTCTCCTTCATAATGTCTCGCATTGACTATTGCAATTCACTCCTGTCTGGTCTTCCTGCCTCCACCATTCACATCCTACAGCGCATTCAAAACAATGCTGTACGCCTTGTACTCAAAAAGAAAAAAGCTGACCACATATCTCCTCTTCTGGCACAACTTCACTGGCTCCCTGTATCAAAGCGCATACAGTACAAACTAGACAAAAGCCTCAATAACGCAGCCCCCGATTACCTGTCAAGCCTACTTGAGATCTATGTTCCCTCACGTACCCTCCGCTCTGCCTCTGATCCTCTGACTTTTCGCTTTCCACGCACTAAGCTCAATACCTATGGTCCACGAGCCTTCTCTGTTTCTGGTCCACTCTCCTGGAACAAACTTCCTCTCTCAGTCCGTCAGCAACCTACTTTTGTCTCCTTCAAGTCCGCTCTCAAAACTCACCTTTTCTCCTCCGCATAAAATCCTAACCTCACTCAACCCCCCCCCCCCCCCCTTTGCAGCCTGTCTCCGCTCGGAGGGAATCACATGGTTATAATATATAATTGTATATGCTATGTTCTCTATAATTTTCCATTGCTTTTATTCTTGCTTTTATTGCTTTTATTCTTTCTCCCCATTTATAGCCATGCGTGTGTGTGGTGTGTGGTGTGTGTGTGTGTGTGTGTGTGTGTGTGTGTGTGTGTGCGTGCGTGTGTGTGCGTGCGTGCGTGCGTGCGTGCTTGCGTAGTGTCTGCTTCAGCGCTAGATTTGATTTTGATCATGATTTGCGCTATTAAATTTGTATTATTATTTTATTATGATTTTATACATCTATATACGAATTGTGTTTATCAGCATTAGATAGGAATTAGTTTTATCAACATCTAGTTACGGATATGTGTGTTTATCAAGCATCTAGATACGGGAAATGTCTTGTATTTGATATTGTCATCTAAAAGGATTGCATTGAGATTACCTCCGTGGGGATGCCGGGGCTCTTTTAGTACAAATAGTATATACTAGAAATTTCCTCTGTTCTGTCACTCTCTTTGTTTCTTTCTTCCTCCTTTCCTTTCTGTCATTTCTTCTGATCATTTTCTGCCTTGCCGGTCCATTCACCTGTACGTGATCGATAAAGTCTTGCGTACTTTCTCTCAGGATTGATAATTGGGTACATATATTAAGTGCATTTTTGACTCTAGGGGTGTGAGATATGTGAAAGCAATTTTAGGTGATTCATGCCCGGGTTTTTTTTTTAATATGTTTTGATGTTCTTAGGTATGCTTAAATTTGTATTCAGGTGTGTTTCTTTAAATCCCCTGTGCGATAAACTTGACGGAGTGGTCAACGTCAGGGGCATCTTCTTAGATTATGTGCACGAATGCACTGATATGTGTACTTAATTTTCTTTCTTTTTTTTTTTCCTGTTGAAGTAGTGTGTATGTTTTGAAGCAGTTATAGCCCTGATATGGCTGTACGCAGTCGGCTGGGTTTTAAACAAAAATAATAATAACAATTTATCAATCTGTCTCTTTATCTTTGTGTCTGTCTATTTCTCTCGCTCTCTCTCTCTCTCTCTCTCTCTCTCTCTCTCTCTCTCTCTCTCTCTCTCTTTATGCACACACACACACGTGTGTGTGTGTGTGTGTGTGTGTGTGTGTGTGTGTGTGTGTGTGTGTGTGTGTGTGTGTGTGTGTGTGTGTGAAAGTGTATGACCCACACTTTAACAAAGCCTCCGACAATAAAGGCATTCTGTTTTCATTTTTTGTAACAGTCCTCCATTGTCTTGCTTCATGTCAAGTTTTAGTTTACGAGATAATATTTTGTCAGGAGGGGAAGGGGACCTTAATGACCTTGAAGGTACAAAATCTGGATTTGTGGGTAGGACGCACACAATTTTTTTTTTTTTTTAATTCTTTTTAGTTGTTTTGTATTGAACAACTTTGATAGATTTGATCTTTGGCAGAATGCTGTGCACACATAATTTATAATAGCGTTATAGGAAAAATGGTCATGACATATAAATAAAGCTCTTTTATGTTGTGGGTTATAGTAACATTTATGTGAGCAACAACATCATCTCTATTTTAGAAAAAAAGTGAACGTAATTGATGTTATCGTTTCTGTAGCGCCTTGAGTCGGTCTTGTGAATGGCAAACTTTGGACGACCTTGGCCTCATCTCAAGGTCAGGGCCACAAGATTGATAAGCTGGTTGACCTTCTCGGCCTCATCTCAAGGTCAGGGCTACAAAATTGATAAGCTATGTCCTTTATGTTATGGCTTTTACATCTTTATCACCGACTGTGTTTATGAATAGCCAACATCATCATCATCATCATCAGGTTACCTGCCGCATGGCGTTGGCGATCATGGACTTCCATCTGCCTCTATCTCTCGTTGCCCCTAGCATCTCCCCACCCTCCCCGTCCCCAGCCATTCCGTAAGTCCGTCCAGCATTTTCTCCCTGGGTCTACCTGGTGCTCTCTTTCCCTCCAGCTTTCCTGCCGTGACCAGGTGCTCCAAATCCCCATTCCTCATAAAATGGCCTATAAATGTTGCCTGTCTTTTCCTAATCTTCCTTATGAATGATCTACTTGTGTCTGCCTCCATCAAGACTGTTTCGTTTGTTTTCTTTGCTGTCCATGGAACCCTCAACATTCTTCTGAGAAACCACATCTCGGCTGCCTCAATCTTGTTCAGGCTTTGTTTGTTGACTGTCCACGCCTCGCATCCGTACAACAGTATTGGTTCTATATAACATTCAAGAACTCTCTTCCTGATGTTAATTGATAGGCATTTGTTGGTAAGAATGCTTGTCATCTTCTTGAATGCTGTTTTGGCTTGGCCGATTCTGCCAGCTATTTCTGATGTGCATCTGCCGTCTGATGAAATGATCGTTCCCAGGTATTTGAATTTAATCAACCTGTGTCAAGGTTGTGCCATTTGCTGTTATTTTGCATGAGGGGATTTCATGTTTTTTACTGATCACCATGACTTCAGTCTTCCTGCTGTTTAGTTCCAGGCCCTTACCTTTGCTTTCTATTTGAATAGCCAACACCAGGGGCATATCCTTAGACTATTTGTATGAATGCACTGATATGTGTACTAGATTTTTTTTCCACGTTTTCTTTTTTTCCCAGGGTGATCGATTTGTTTAGACTTTTTTTTTTAAAAGATGGTTACAGCCCTGAACATGGCACCGAGCTGTCGGGTGGACTTTAACCCTTTGACTCCCTCACCCTATCCACCGACTGCAAAAACTTAACCCTTTGACTCCCGCACCCTATCCACCGACTGCAAAAACTTAACCCTTTGACTCCCTCACCCTATCCACCGACTGCAAAAACTTAACCCTTTGACTCCCTCACCCTATCCACCGACTGCAAAAACTTAAAACCTTTGCCTCCCTCACCCTATCCACCGACTGCAAAAACTTAACCTTTTGACTCCCTCACTCTATCCCGACTGCAAAAACTTAACCTTTGACTCCCTCACTCTATCCACCAGCTTCCCGCAAGAAGGCGGTGGATAGAGTTAGGGAATCTAAGGATTTAGTTTTTGCTTTGGAAGCATGGTTGACAATGCAGGATATCAGTGAACGTAGTGCGGGAGTCAAAGGGTTAAACATAGAAAAAAAATCCTCTTTCTCTCGTCTGTTCATTTTTTATGTTCTGTCTTTCAAACTAGAAGTGAAAACAAATTCTTTCTCTCTGTCTTTCCCTTTCTTGCTTGCTTGCTTGCTTTTTTTTTTTTTTTTTTTTTTTTTTTGCTTGATGCACAAGCAGTGTGCCATAGAGCAGCAAGGTTGCAATGCAAGCCTTACATAAAGCGCGCACGACACTCAATCCCTGCATTCCACACTTCAGCAAGCAAGCGGAGGATTACAACACTGAGATATGTATGAGAGACCACCAGTGAGACTCACTGAGGTTGACATGATTTATTCATTCAGTTCTTAACGTGTTGAAAGGCTGTGAAATACAAAGCTTGGCCATTTGAGAAAGGAGATGGGGGGGGGGGGGGGGGGGGTAAGGGTGGTGAAGGTTACAGGGAGGGGGGGAGGGGGAGAGGAAAGAGGCAGGTACATTCCTCAGACCAACAAACCGGCTTGCAACACACACACACACAAGAAGACATAGACGATTTTTCACAGAGGGATAAAAAAAATAAAAAATCCGAGGATCAGTGTTAGTTTTTTTCTTATGGGACTTGAAGCTTGAAGTTTAGTGTATTCAAGAGAGATTCACCACACTCGGGCAACTCCATATGCGCTCCACTCCATCTGCCATCTGTTATCTAGTTGACGCTTACAGCTTGCACACAAAATCTTACGCGTTGGCTTGGTCTTGAAATGGGGGGCGGGGGAGGGGGAGGGGGAGGGGGCGGATCTATGAAACACTAAATTGACACCACCAGAATGATGGAAACATTCAAATAGGCAACGAACAGGTTCAGTTTTCAATGTGCGAGGCTGGGATTGAACTCGAAATATATCAGATTTTGAGTCTACGTCTCTTTTTTTTACAGGAGCCCGCCATGGCGTGAACAAAAAACAAACAACAAACAAACAAAAAAGGACAGGAAGGCGACGAGCTCAATAGTCAAGTGGTTAAGACTACAGGCTGTAGACTGCAAGGTCGAGGTTCGATCCTGCATGGGTAACCCCAGCCTGGTGGGTAAAAGGTGGAGATTTTTCCCATCTCCATGTGTGCGGAGCTGTCAGTGTCTGATCCTAAACCTTGTGTTGTACACGCACGCAGAACATCACCTATGCACGTTAAAGATCCTGTGAGTCATGTCAGTGGTTGGGTTATAGACACAGGGGAACACCCAGCATGCACACCCACCACAGACTTGTGTGTACAGACTGTTCAGCGACATATTGCCTGCGTAGTGTGGGCAAAGCGATGTTGACACACGTACCTCAGAAACATTGGAATGCTAAAAAAAATTATTTTAAAAACCAACCGACCAACCAGCCAACCTACCAACCAGTCAACCAACCAACTAACCAACCAATCAACCAGCCAACCTACTAACCAGCCAACCAGCTAACCTATTAACCAGCCAACCAGCCAACCAACCAATCAACCAACCAACAGCCAACCAGCCAACCTATTAACCAGCCGACCAGCCAACCAACCAATCAACCAACCAACCAGCCAACCAGCCAACCAACCAACAACCAACCAACTAACCAACCAACCAACTAACAACCAACCAACCAACCAACCAACCAACCAACCAATCAACCAGCCAACCTACCAACCAACCGAACAAACAACCAATCAACCAACCAACCAACCAGCCAACCAACCAACTAACCAACCAACCAATCAACCAACCAACCAAACCAACCAAACATCCAATCAACCAACACAACACAACCAACCAAACAACCAACCAAACCAACCAACCAACCAAACAACCAACCAAACCAACCAACAACAACCAACCAACCAAACCAACCAAACAACCAACCACAACCAAAACCAACCAAACAACCAACCAACAACCAACCAACAACCAAACAACCAACCAACCACAACCAACCAACAACCAACCAACCAAAAACCAACCAACCAAACCAACCAACCAAAACAACCAACCAACCAAACAACCAACCAACCAACCAAACCAACCAAACAACCAACCAACCAACAACCAACAACCAACACAACACAAACAACCAAACAACAACCAACCAACCAACCAACCAACAACCACAAAACAAACAAACACACAAACAAACAACGAACAGAAAATAAAGGAAATAGAAAACTAAGCTGTGTACAGCCGTGCTGTGTGGTGATATGACGGATGACAGATTGTTTCGAGAATCCAACGATAATTATGGATCTTTCAGTTCAATTCTGACAATGCTCTGAAGAACACAGTCACAAGAAGCCTTGTGTTGTTACACTGCTATGAACAACACTGAGTACTTGTAAGGTTTTCTCGAAGTCAGAAGGTTTCCTTAACCCTTTCATTCTCGCACCCTGCCCACCAGCTTCATGCAGGAAGTTGGTGGATAGGGTGATGGAGTCAAAAGGTTAAGTTTTTGCAGTTGTGGATAGGGTGCGGGAGTCAAAGGGTTGGACTAAAGTAATAAAGTTTCTTGGTTTCCTCACAATAATAACTTCTTCGAAGTAAGATTTTTTTTTGGGGGGGGGGGGGGGGGGTTCTCGAGTAAGAGTTCCTCGAAGTAACAAGATGCACAGACTGCCTCAAAATAAAGTTTCTGGGTTTCCTCAGAGTCATGATTTTTACTCAAAGTAATGATGTTTTCTCTAAGTAATGATGCAAAGCCAGAACAAGATTGAGGCAACCGAGATGTGGTTTCTAAGAAGAATGGTGAGAGTTCCATGGACGGCAAAGAAAACAAACGAGACAGTCTTGATGGAGGCAGACACAAGTAGATCACTCATAAGGAAGATTAGGAAAAGACAAACAACATTTATAGACCAGTCTATGAGGAAAGGGAAATTAGAGCACCCGGTCACAATGGGAAAGCTGGAGGGAAAGAGAGCACCAGGTAGACCCAGGTAGAAAATATTGGACGGACTGGCAGGGTAGTTGAGGACAGAGAGTGTGGAAGATGTGCTTGTGGCGACAATGGATAGATGCATATGGAGGACCATGATCGCCAATGCCATGCGGCTGGGCACATGATGTTGATGTTGAATGATGCATTCTGACCCTTCACGGTATACTGACCCCTACTGTATACTGACCCCACTGCATACTGACCCTACTGTATGACCTACTGTATAGACCCCTTATGTCACTGACCCCTACTGTATACTGGCCCCTACTGTATACTGACCCCTACTATACTGACCCCTACTGTATACTGACCCCACTGCATACTGACCCCCTACTGTATACTGACCCCTACTGTACACTGACCCCTACTGTATACTGCCCTACTGTAACTGACCCCACTGATACTGCCCCCTACTGCATACTGACCCTTACTGTATACTGATCCCTTACTGTATACTGACCCCTTACTGTATACTGACCCTTACTGTATACTGACCTATTACTGTATACTGACCCCTTACTGTATACTGACCCCTTACTGTATACTGACCCCTCACTGTATACTGACCCCTACTGTATACTGACCCCTACTGTATACTGACCCCTACTGTATACTGACCCCTACTGTATACTGACCCTTACTGTATACTGACCCCTTACTGTATACTGACCCCTCACTGTATACTGACCCCTTACTGTATACTGACCCCTTACTGTATACTGACCCCTTACTGTATACTGACCCCCTACTGTATACTGACCCCTTACTGTATACTGACCCCCTACTGAATACTGACCCCTTACTGTATACTGACTCCTTACTGTATACGACCCCTTACTGCATACTGACCCCTTACTGCATACTGACCCCTTACTGCATACTGACCCTTTACTGTATACTGACCCTTACTGTATACTGACCCCTACTGTATACTGACCCCTACTTAACGACAGTAATCGTTGAATGGTGGATGCAGACTGTGAGCGATGCCCAGGGGCCCAGCACGTTGTCTGGTGAACTTGCTGATGAGCAACACTGAATGTCCTGACCTCCGCTTTAAGTTTATTAACCCTTCAACTCCCGTGCCCTGTCCACCAGCATCGTGCGTCGTCAACCATGCTAACAAAGCAAAAACTTAACTCTTTGACTCCCTCACCCTGCAGGAAGCTTGGTGGATAGGGTGAGGGAGTCAATGGGTTAAGTTTTCTGCAGTCGGTGGATAGGGTGAGGGAGTCAAAGGGTTACATTTTTTGCAGTTGGTGGATAGGGTGCGGGAGTCAAAGGGTTAAGTTTTGCAGTTGTTGGATGGGGTGCGGGAGTCAAAGGGTTAAGGTTTTGCTGTTGGTGGATGGGGTGCGGGAGTCAAAGGGTTAAGTTTTTTGCAGTTGGTGGATAGGATGAGGGAGTCAAAGGATTAAGTTTTTTAAGTTGTTGGATGGGGTACGGGAGTCAAAGGGTTAAGTTTTTTTGCAGTCAGTGGATAGGGTGCGAGAGTCAAAAGGTTAAGTTTTTGCAGTCGGTGGATAGGGTGAGGGAATCAAAGGGTTAATTTTTTGCAGTTGGTGGATAGGGTGCGGGAGTCAAAGGGTTGTGTTTTTTGCAGTCGGTGGATAGGGTGAGGGAATCAAAGGGTTAATTTTTTTGCAGTCGGTGGATAGGGTGCGGGAGTCAAAGGGTTAAGGTATTGCTGTTGGTGGATAGGGTGCGGGAGTCAAAGGGTTAAGGTATTGCTGTTGGTGGATGGGGTGTGGAGTCAAAGGGTTAAGTTTTTTTTACAGTTGGTGGATAGGGTGAGGAGTCAAAGGGTTAATTTTTTTGCAGTTGGTGGATAGGATGAGGGAATCAAAGGGTTAAGTTTTAGCAGTTGGTGGATGGGGTGCGGGAGCCAAAGGGTTAAGTTTTTGCAGTCGGTGAAAGGGTTAATCACGTATTTATACCTTGGGGGTGATGGATGAACTGGAATGACCGGCGCTCTAAGACCCCTCTCTCCCAACGGAAGGAGACATTTTCCTTGTGTTCTTCTTTTGTTGCCCGTTTCTTTTTTTGTTTTGTTTTGTTTTGTTTTGTTTTGTTTCATTTTGTTCTGTTTATTGAGACTGTTACAATATGTGTTAAAATATGTATTTTCTTGAGTCAACTTTCCACTGTTTTTTTTTTTTTTCCTTTTTTTTTTTTTTTTTTTTTTTTTTGTGTGTGTGTGAAGGAAAATTTCAAACTTGTCTTTTACAGTGTAGAGCTGTAGATGTGATGTAGTCATGACTCATTTGTTGGGCTTAGCTTCCCACAATCCGCGAAGCTCATCAACGAGACACACGAAAAACATCCTGTCTCCCGACATCATCTATCTTACATTCTTCTGGCCTCTCTCTGTCTCTTTGTCTCTCTGTCTATTTGTTCTCTCTCTCTTCTCTCTGTTCTCTCTCTGTCTCTCTCTCTCTGTCTCTCTTTTGTCTCTTCTCTCTCTCTGTCTCCTGTCTCTCTCTCTGTCTCTCTCTCTCTGTCTCTGTCTCTCTCTCTGTCTCTCTCTCTCTCTGTCTCTGTCTCTCTCTCTGTCTCTCTCTCTCTGTCTCTGTCTCTCTCTCTGTCTCTCTCTCTGTCTCTGTCTCTCTCTCTGTCTCTCTCTCTCTGTCTCTCTCTCTGTCTCTCTCTCTCTGTCTCTGTCTCTCTCTCTGTCTCTCTCTCTGTCTCTGTCTCTCTCTCTGTCTCTCTCTCTCTGTCTCTCTCTCTGTCTCTCTCTCTCTGTCTCTCTCTCTGTCTCTCTCTCTCTCTGTCTATCTGTTATATCTCTCTGTCTTTCTGTCTTTGTCTCTCTCTCTAGCTCACTCTCTCTCTGTCTCTGTCTCTGTCTCTCTCTCTCTCTCTCTCTTTGTCTCTCTGTCTCTCTGTCTATCAGTCTCTGTCTGTCTCTCTGTCTGCCTGTCTGTCTGTCTCTCTCTCTCTCTCTTTCTCACTCCCTCTCTCTCCCTCTCTCTCCCTCTCTCTCTCCCTCTCTCGCCCCCTTCCATTGTGAAAGTGAAAATGACAAATGGAGGCAGATGACCGAAGGTGGCCGAAGTGTCATTTGATGTCTATTTTTAAGGAGACAAGATGTGGGCAATTAAGGCATGTGACAGTTGGAGGACGTGACCAGACCACGTGATTTACACACAGCAGACCTGCCAAGCGGAAAGAGTCAGGCGACATATTGTTTGTGTCTCCACACATGAAAGGGGAAGGGGGAGGGGGGACAGGAAGTCATGTCAACCGTAATGTTGTAGGTCGGGTAAAAAAAAAAAGCAGAGGACACCTGTTCCTTCTGCAGAACTGAGAACAACATACAATAGGTTTACAGAACCCAGGACAATATACAACAGGTCTACAGAACCCAGGACAATATACAACAGGTCTACAGAACCCAGGACAATATACAACAGGTCTACAGAACCCAGGACAATATACAACAAGTCTACAGAACCAAGGACAATATACAACAGATTTACAGAACCCAGGACAATATACAACAGGTCTGCAGATCCCAGGACAATATACAACAGGTTTACAGAACCAAGGACAAGATACAACTGGTCCCATCGCCCGTGTCCTGCTGATGCCAGAGTCCTGACCTTGGGTGACCCAGCAGACTTTATGGCAAGGCTTTCCCCGGTCGTTGCACGTAATGCCGGTCAGTTGGCAGAGCCGTGAACTCAAGATCTGATATCTTGAGTTCAGTCCCAGCCCTCAACATTAAACACTTAATTGGCCTGTTCGCTGCCCATCTGGTGGCGGTGTCAGCTTAGTGATTCATAGGTCCCTCTTCCCCCTTTCCCCCATTTCAAGACATTGCCAGCGCATAGGGTTTTGCACAGACTTGGAAAGTCTGTCAGACAATTGCTGGCAGGTTTTTTTGGGTGGAGCGCATATGGAGTTTTCCGAGTGCAGTGTATCTCTCTAGAACAAATTCAAAACTCAAAACTCAAAACTCAAAACTCTTTGTCTTGAAGAACGTGTTGGTGATGCACAGCTCCAGGTATGAGCAGAGCTCCGTCAGTCTCTGGCCGCTGTCGTTTATCTTGCCAATACCGGAGTGTCCAAGGCAGTCTGGCCGTCAGCTGTGGTCTGATACAACTCTAGCAATGAAATCACCAAGTACAGTGATGTGCTCTGATTCAGAAAAATCTTGCGGATGGTAGTGTCAAAATCCTCATAGAAGTGATTTTTTTTTGAAGTGACCACAGTGTTAGTGGCGTAGACACTCAGCTTGTTGGCTTTGCTGTACAATGTTAAAGGTCTGAGAGAGAAGATGTGTTGTGGACCGTTGTTGGGACGGACTATTCAACTGTTATTTGTTATTTTCATCTCTTACCTGTTTATTTATCTACATTCTCCTTTATTGTGTATTTTTTATTCACCTACTGACTCACTTCTTATTCACTCACTCACTCACTCACTCACTCACTTACTTACTTACTTACTTACTTGCTTGCTTGCTTACTTACTTACTTACTTGCTTGCTTACTTACTTACTTACTTACTTACTTACTTACTTACTTACTTGCTCGCTCGCTCGCTCGCTCGCTCACTTACTTGCTTGCTTGCTTGCTTGCTTGCTTGCTTGCTTGCTTACTTACTTACTCACTCACTCACTCACTTACTTACTTACTTACTTACTTACTCACTTACTTACTTACTTACTTACTTACTTACCTACCTACTTACTTACTTACTTACTTACTTACTCACTTACTTACTTACTTACTTACTTACTTACTTACTTACTTACTTACTTACTTACCTATCTATGATTAATTTAGAAATCTTGTCCTCATATAGTTGATAGACATAAACCCATGAGCTGGCCAGGTCCTGAGGCCCTACCTAGACAATGTTTTATCTAGTCTTTATTTTATCTGTTATTTTATCAGCCCGCCGCGGGAATAATCTTGGTTACATGTAAATGACACGTGTAATCGTGTATCTTACCTTCAAAAAAAGAACATATACATGAAGTAAATAAATAAATCATTAAAGGTCTGAATCATCACACAAGTAGCTATTCTGTATAAACTCGTTTCACTTGACAGACCCCCCCCCCTCCCCCCCTCGAGTCAATGCCCAAATGCTCAGCTGTCTATCAACTAGGTGAAGATAATTTCTTAATGATAGATAGGTATGTAAGTAAGTGAGTGAGTAAGTGAGTGAGTGAATAAGTAAGTAAGTAAGTAAGCAAGTAAGTAGATAAGTAAATGAATGAATAAGTAAGCGAATAAGAAGGAAGGAAGTAGATGAATAAATGAATACAAAATAAAGGAGTATGTAGATAAATAAACAGATGAGAGACGAAAATAACAAATAACAGTAAATACATGTATAAATAAATGCATATAACCACATACACACATAAATTCATACACACACACCCATATCGACACAGCATGATGGCCGACAACACAACCAGCTCTTTTGTATAAACTCGTTTCACATGATAGACCCCCCCCACCCCACCCCAAGTCAATGGCCAAAATGCTCAGCTGTCTGTCAACCAGATGAAGACAGTATTTTCTTAATCATGGATAGTTATTGTAAGTGAGTAAGTAAGTGAGTGAGTGAGGTGAGTGAGTGAGTGAGTAAGTAAGTGGTAAGTAAGTGAGTAAGTGAGTGAGTGAGTGAGTAAGTAAGTAAGTGGTAAGTAAGTAGTAAGTAAGTAAGTGAGTGAGTAAGTAAGTAAGTAAGTGAGTAAGTAAGTGAGTAAGTAAGTAAGTAAGTAAGTAAGTGAGTAAGTAAGTGAGTAAGTAAGTAAGTAAGTAAGTAAGTAAGTGAGTAAGTAAGTAAGTGAGTGAGTGAGTAAGTAAGTAAGTAAGTGAAGTAAGTAAGTAAGTAAGTGAGTAAGTAAGTAAGTAAGTGAGTAAGTAAGTAAGTGAGTAAGTGAGTAAGTAAGTGAGTGAGTAAGTGAGTAAGTAAGTAAGTGAGTAAGTAGTAGTAAGTAAGTAAGTGAGTAAGTGAGTAAGTAAGTAAGTAAGTAAGTAAGTGAGTAGTAAGTAAGTGAAGTAAGTGAGTAAGTAAGTAAGTGAGTAATGTAAGTAAGTAAGTAAGTAAGTGAGTGGAGTAAGTAAGTAGAGTGAGTGAGTAGAGTAAGTAAGTGAATAAGTAAGTAGTGAGTGAGTGTAGTAAGTAAGTAAGTGAGTAAGTAAGTAAGTGAGTAAGTAAGTAAGTAAGTAAGTAAGTGAGTGGTGGTAAGTAAGTGAGTAAGTGAGGTAAGTATAGTAAGTAAGTAAGTGAAGTGAGTGAGTAAGTAAGTAAGTAAGTAAGTAAGTAGAGTGAGTAAGTAAGTAAGTAAGTAAGTAAGTGAGTAAGTAAGTAAGTAAGTAAGTGAGTAAGTAAGTAAGTAAGTGAGTAAGTAAGTAAGTAAGTGAAGTAAGTAAGTAAGTGAGTAAGTAAGTAATAAGTAAGTAAGTAAGTGAGTAAGTAAGTAAGTAAGTAAGTAAGTAAGGTGAGGTGAGTGAGTGAGTGAGTGAGTGAGTGAGTAAGTAAGTAAGTGAATAAGTGAGTGAGTGAGTGAGTAAGTAAGTAAGTGAATAAGTGAGTGAGTAAGTTAGTGAGTGAGTGAGTGAGTGAGTAAGTGAGTGAATGAGTGAGTGAGTGAGTGAGTGAGTGCGTGAGTGAATAAGAAGTAAGTAGGTGAATAAATAAATACAAAATAAAGGAGTATGTAGATAAATAGAAAGGTAAGAGATGAAAATAACAAATAACAGTAAGTACATGCATATACCCACATACACACATACATTCATACATGTACATACACACCCATATCGACACAGCATGATGGCCGACAACAACAGCTACAACATCAACAGCAACAACAACAGCTTTACAAACTGAACAGATACTCATTCAAGGCCTCACTAGGACAACAACATCTCTACGTGTCTTTCAAGTGAGTTTTTCCTCGTTCAAAACAATCAGTTCAGCGGCAAGCTGTCCTGTACGACACGCACCTGTCTCCACACACAACTGTCGAATCGGTATGAATTTTGATGGATCGTCTCCAAGTTGGAGCCTTGTGAAGACATAGTATCGGAGATGCTGTATACAAACACAGTTGCAGTGCTGGTCAGAAGATTTGAGCAACATCCTCAATGATTATCCTCTTCTCCTCCTCCTCCTCCTCCTCACCATCATCATCATCATCATGTGCCCTGCCGCTTGGCGTTGGCGATCATGGCCCTCCATACCAATCTATCCCTTGTTGCTGCGAGTACATCTTCCACCCACTCTGTCCTCAGCCACCCTGCAAGTCTGTCCAATATTTTCTCCCTCGGTCTACCTGGTTTTCTCTTTCCCTCCAGCTTTCCTGTTGTGACCAGGTGCTCTAATTCCCCTTTCCTCATAAAATGGCCTATAAATGTTGCTTGTCTTTTCCTAGTCTTCCTTATCAATGGTCTTCTTGTGTCCGCCTCGATCAAGACTGTCTCGTTTGTTTTCTTTGCTGTCCATGAAACTCCCAACATTCTTCTTAGAAACCACATCTCGGCTGCCTCAATCTTGGTCTGGCTTTGCGTGTTGACTGTCCACGCCTCACATCCGTACAACAATATTGGTTCTATATAACATTCAAGAACTCTCTTCCTGATGTTCCTCAATGACGTATCCAAGAAATTATGAGACTCGACCGTGTGGTCCAAGTCTTCCCGATCGGCCCAAAGCACGCTCAGCTCTGGATACTAGCGGGTTGAGGCCCAAAACAATCCACAATAGTTTTGAAGGGACTGAGTGGGGATTGGAACCCACACTATACACTTCGAGTCTGTGTTGTATGGTCCTGTAGGGTGGACGAGGTGTACTGTTGTGGACTGTAGTGTGGGACAGTGGGACTGTTGTGTGTGGACTGTGTGTGTGTGGACTGTGTTGTGTGGACTGTGTGTGTGTGGACTGTGTGTGTGTGTGGACTGTGTTGATGTGTGGACTGTGTGTGTGATGGGACGTGTGGCTGTGTGTGATGGGTGACTGTGTGGACTGTGTTGTGGACTGTGTGTGGACGTGTGTGTGTGTGACTGGTGTGTGGACTGTGTGTGGACTGTGTGTGGACTGTGTGTGGACTGTGTGTGTGGACTGTGTGTGGACGTGTGTGGATGTGTGGGACTGTGTGTGGACTGTGTGTGGACTGTGTGTGTGGACTGTGTGTGGACGGTGTGTGGACTGTGTGTGGACGTGTGATGTGTGTGGACTGTGGTGTGTGGACTGTGTGTGGACTGTGTTGTGGACTGTGTGTGACGTGTGGGACTGTGTGTGGACTGTGTGTGGACTGTGTGTGGATTGTGACTGTGTGTGTGTGGACTGTGTGTGGACTGTGTGTGGACTGTGTGTGTGTGGACTGTGTGTGTGACTGTGTGTGGACTGTGTGTGGACTGTGTGTGTGTGTGTGGACTGTGTGTGTGGACTGTGTGTGGACGGTGTGTGTGGACTGTGTGTGTGTGGACTGTGTGTGTACGTGTTGGACTGTGTGTGTTTGGACGGTGTGTGGACTGTGTGTGTGGACTGTGTGTGGACTGTGTGGTGGACTGTGTGTGGACGGTGGACTGTGTGTGGACTGTGTGGACTGTGTGGGGACTGTGTGTGGACTGTGTGTGGACTGTGTGGGGACTGTGTGGGGACTGTGTGTGTGTGGACTGTGTGTGGGACTGTGTGTGTGTGGACGGTGAGTGGACTGTGGTGTGTTGGACTGTGTGTGGACTGTGTGTGGACTGTGTATGTGTGGACTGTGTGTGGACTGTTGTGTGTGTGGACTGTGTGTGGACTGTGTGTGTGTGGACTGGTGTGTGTGTGGACTGTGTTGTGGACTGTGCGTGGACGTGTGTGTGTGGACTGTGTGTGTGTGGACTGTGTGTGGACTGTGTGTGGACGTGTGTGGACGGTGTGGTGTGTGGACTGTTGTGTGGACTGTGTGTTGTGTGGACTGTGTGTGGACTGTGGTGTTGTGTTGGACTGTGTGTGGACTGTGTGTGTGTGTGGACTGTGTGTGGACTGTGTGTGGACGGTGTGGTGTGTGTGGACTGTGTGTGTGTGGACTGTGTGTGGACTGTGTGTGGACAGTGTGTGGACGGTGTGTGTGTGGACTGTGTAGTGTGGACTGTGTGTGGACTGTGTGTGTGTGTGACTATGTGTGGACTGTGTGTGTGTGGACTGTGTGTGGACGGTGTGTGGACTGTGTGTGAGTGGACGGTGTGTGGACTGTGTGTGGACTGTGTGTGTGTGGACGGTGTGTGTGTGAACAATGTGTGGACTGTGTGTGTTGGACTATGTGTGGACGGTGTGTGGACTGTGTGTGAACTGTGTGTGGACGGTGTGAGACTGTGTGTGTGTGGACTGTGTGTGGACTGTGTGTGTGTGTGGACTGTGTGGACTGGTGTGTGTGTGGACTGTGTGTGTGTGGACTGTGTGTGTGTGGACTGTGTGTGTGGACTGTGTGTGTGTGGACGGTGTGTGTGGACGGTGTGGTGTGTCGTCCTTTAGTTACCATAATACATTCCTCTAGGGAGTTGTTCTTGCTCAAGTGGTTTGTAATGTCAAGTTGTGCAACTCCTACACCCTGTGTGTGTGTGTGTGTGTTTGTGTGTGTGTGTGATGTGTGTATGTGTGTGTGCTGTGTGTGTGTGTGTGTGTGTGTGTGTGTGTGTGTGTGTGTGTGTGTGTGTATGTGCTGTTTGTGTGTGACTGTGAGAGCTGTTTGTGTGTGTGTGGTGTGTGTGTGTGTGTGTGTGTGTGTGTGTGTGTGTGTGTGTGTGTGTGTGTGTGTGTGTGTGTGTGTGTGTGGAGAGAGGGAGAGAGAGGGGATGGACGTGTTGTTTGTTTGTTTGTGTGTGTGTGTGTGTGTGTGTGTGTGTGTGTGTGTGTGTGTGTGTGGAAGAGAGAGTGAAAGAGAGAGTGAAAGGGGAGAGGAGAGAGAGAGGAGGTGTGTGTGTGTGTGTGTGTGCGTGTGTGTGTGTGTGGAGAGAGATAGAGAAAGATGGTTGTATTTGTGTGTGTGTGTGTGTGCGTGTGTGTGGAGAGAGAAAGAGATAGAGAGAGAGTGTGTGTGTGTGTGGAGAGAGAGTGTTGTGTGCATGTGTGTGTGTGTGTGTGTGTGTGTGTGTGTGTGTGTGTGTGTGTGTGTGTGTGTGTGTGTGTGTAGGATGTGTGTGTGCGTGTGTGTGAGGATTGTGTGTGTGTGAGTGTGTGCTTTGTGTTTGTGTAGCCTGTGGCATGTTTCTTCTTCTGTGTGCTTTGTGTGCCCTGATCGTAAAATAGACATGTTGATGTCTCGACCGGTGTGGCCTTCTTTGTGTGCTCTGTGTGTTTGTGTGGCCAGCGTTGTGTGGTGTGTGTATGTGGCCTGCTTTGTGTGTTGTGTGTAGTCTGGCTTGCTTTGTGTGACTTGGTTTGTGTGATCTGCTTTGTGTGGTATGTGTTATCTGATTTGTGTGGTGTGTGCTATCTGATTTGTGTGGTATGTGTGATCTGCTTTGTGTGGTGTGTGTGATCTGCTTTTTGTGGTATGTGCTATCTGCTTTGTGTGGTGTGTGCTATCTGATTTGTGTGGTGTGTGCTATCTGATTTGTGTGGTGTGTGTGATCTGCTTTGTGTGGTGTGTGCTATCTGATTTGTGTGGTGTGTGTGATCTGCTTTGTGTGGTGTGTGCTATCTGATTTGTGTGGTGTGTGTGATCTGCTTTGCGTGGTGTGTGTGATCTGCTTTGCGTGGTGTGTGTGATTTGCGTTGTGTGGTGTGTGTGATCTGCTTTGTGTGGTGTGTGTGATCTGCTTTGTGTGGTGTGTGTGATCTGTTTTGAGTGGTGTGTGTGATCTGATTTGTGTGGTGTGTGTGATCTGCTTTGTGTGGTGTGTGTGATCTGCTTTGTGTGGTGTGTGTGATCTGTTTTGAGTGGTGTGTGTGATCTGCTTTGTGTGGTTGTGTGATCTGCTTTGTGTGGTGTGTGTGATTTGCTTTGTGTGGTGTGTGTGATCTGTTTTGAGTGGTGTGTGTGATCTGCTTTGTGTGGTGTGTGTGATCTGTTTTGTGTGGTGTGTGTGATCTGCTTTTTGTGGTGTGTGTGATCTGTTTTGAGTGGTGTGTGTGATTTGCTTTGTGTGGTGTGTGTGATCTGCTTTGTGTGGTGTGTGTGATCTGCTTTGTGTGGTGTGTGTGATTTGCTTTTTGTGGTGTGTGTGATCTGTTTTGTGTGGTGTGTGTGATTTGCTTTTTGTGGTGTGTGTGATCTGTTTTGAGTGGTGTGTGTGATTTGCTTTGTGTGTGGTGTGTGTGATCTGTTTTGTGTGGTGTGTGTGATCTGCTTTGTGTGGTGTGTGTGATCTGTTTTGAGTGGTGTGTGTGATCTGCTTTGTGTGGTGTGTGTGATCTGCTTTGTGTGGTGTGTGTGATCTGCTTTTTGTGGTGTGTGTGATCTGTTTTGAGTGGTGTGTGTGATCTGCTTTGTGTGGTGTGTGTGATCTGCTTTGTGTGGTGTGTGATATCTGCTTTGTGTGGTGTGTGTGATCTGTTTTGTGTGGTGTGTGTGATCTGCTTTGTGTGGTGTGTGCTATCTGCTTTGTGTGGTGTGTGTGATCTGATTTGTGTGGTGTGTGTGATCTGCTTTGTGTGGTTGTGTGATCTGCTTTGTGTGTGGGTGGGTGTGATCTGCTTTGTGTGGTGTGTGTGATCTGCTTTGTGTGGTGTGTGTGATCTGCTTTGTGTGGGTGTGTGATCTGCTTTGTGTGTGGGTGGGTGTGATCTGCTTTGTGTGGTTGTGTGATCTGCTTTGCGTGGTGTGTGTGATCTGCTTTGTGTGGTGTGTGATCTGCTTTGTGTGTGGGTGTGTGTGATCTGCTTTGTGTGGTGTGTATGATCTGCTTTGTGTGTGTGTGTGATCTGCTTTGTGTGGTGTGTGTGATCTGCTTTGTGTGGTGTGTGTGATCTGCTTTGTGTGGTGTGTGTGATCTGCTTTGTGTGATGTGTGTGATCTGCTTTGTGTGGGTGTGTAATCTGCTTTGTGTGTGGGTGGGTGTGATCTGCTTTCTGTGGTGTGTGTGATCTGCTTTGTGTGGTGTGTGTGATCTGTTTTGTGTGGTGTGTGATCTGCTTTGTGTGGTGTGTATGATCTGCTTTGTGTGGTGTGTATGATCTGCTTTGTGTGTGTGTGTGATCTGCTTTGTGTGGTGTGTGTGATCTGCTTTGTGTGGTGTGTGTGATCTGTTTTGTGTGGTGTGTGTGATCTGTTTTGTGTGGTGTGTGTAGCGTGTTTCATAGAACGGACATGTCTCTGTGTGTGGGTAGCGTGATTGCTTTGTGTGCTTTGTGTGCTCTGTTTCATAGAATGGACGTGTGTATAAATTTATGTGGGTATTCTGTGTGTGTCCTTGGCCTC
>JAPXFY010000031.1:3708133-3793133 GCA_030674185.1 Monoplex corrugatus | reverse complement strand
CTCTCTCACTCTCACTTTCACTCTCTCTCACTCTCACTTTCACTCTCTCTCTCTCACTCTCACTTTCACTCTCTCTCACTTTCACTCTCTCTCTCTCTCTCACTCTCACTTTCACTCTCTCACTCTCACTTTCACACTCTCTCACTCTCACTTTCACTCTCTCTCTCTCTCTCACTCTCACTTTCACTCTCTCTCTCTCTCTCACTCTCACTTTCACTCTCTCACTCTCACTTTCACTCTCTCTCTCTCTCTCACTCTCACTTTCACACTCTCTCACTCTCACTTTCACTCTCTCTCTCTCTCTCACTTTCACTCTCTCTCTCTCTCACTTTCACTCTCTCTCTCTCTCTCACTCTCACTTTCACACTCTCTCACTCTCACTTTCACTCTCTCTCTCTCTCTCACTCTCACTTTCACACTCTCTCACTCTCACTTTCACTCTCTCTCTCTCTCTCACTCTCACTTTCACTCTCTCTCTCACTCTCACTTTCACTCTCTCACTCTCACTTTCACTCTCTCTCTCTTTCTCTCACTTTCACTCTCTCTCACTTTCACTCTCTCTCTCTCTCTCACTTTCACTCACTCTCTCTCTCACTCTCTCTCACTTACTGCATTGTATTGTGGTGTATAGCACCATATTTTATGTCATTATTATAAGCTGTTTTTCTTTAACGCTATTCCCAACGTCATTTGGATGCTGGTGGTGATGGTGATGGTGGTGATGGTGGTAGAGGTGGTAGTGGTTAGTGGTGGTCAGCAGCGAGACACGCACCATGGAGCTTTGTGATAATCAGCAGGGCATGAAGAGGGAAGATACAGTCTGATGTGGGAGGGTGTGGGGGTGGTGGTGGTAGTGGTGATGTCGGGAGAGGGGGAAGGGAGGTAAGCATGTTGCCAGGTGAACTGTGGCCTGCCCTCTCGCTTCCCTGAACACTGCGTCTGACAGCCGTCTGGTATTTGGGAACTGACCAAAAAAAAAAAAAAAAAAAAAAAAAAAAAAGAGGAAACACACACACACACACACACACACACACCCCAAAAGAAAAGAGAGAGAGAAACTGTCTGGTATTGAGGGTGGGTGGGGGGGGTTGGTGAGTGTAAAAACCCAAAACCAAAAGGAAAGAATGAAAACAAAAAAGCGAAGTGGGTGAGGAGAGAGGTAAAACTGGTGTTTGAGGGTTTAATTATAATTAAGATGACAACAGCCAATTTAGAGACAGAGATAGGAGAGAGAGAGAGAGAGAGAGAGAGAGAGAGAGAGAGACAGAGATAGAGACAGAGACAGAGAGAGACAGACAGACAGGAGAGAGAGAGAGACAGACAGACAGGAGAGACAGACAGGAGAGAGAGACAGACAGGAGAGAGAGACAGACAGGAGAGAGACAGACAGACAGGAGAGAGAGAGAGACAGACAGACAGGAGAGAGAGACAGACAGGAGAGACAGACAGACAGGAGAGAGAGAGAGACAGGAGAGAGAGAGAGAGAGACAGACAGACAGGAGAGAGAGAGACAGACAGACAGGAGAGAGAGAGAGAGAGACAGACAGACAGACAGGAGAGAGAGACAGACAGGAGAGAGAGAGACAGACAGACAGACAGGAGAGAGAGAGAGAGACAGACAGACAGGAGAGAGAGAGAGAGAGAGTAAAGGAAGAGATTGCTACTGTTATTGTTTAAAGCCCAGCCGACTGCGTAGAGCCATATCAGGGCTATAACCGTTTCAAAACAGACAATATTTCGACATGGGGAAAAATGGAAAAGAAAGTTAAGTACACATATAAATGCACGGGGGAGAGTCGAGGCAAAGAGAAAACAAGGAGGGTCAGCAAAATCCTTCATGGACAACATCGCTGACACCTGCAAACTGGGGCTCCATGACATCATACACAGGAGCAGAGACCGTGTCGCCTGGCGATCCTTCGTGACAAAGAGTGGAGCTCCCACCATCGTCCACGGCGATAGAGATGGATGATGATGATGATCAATGCATGAGAAACGTAAAGAAACACAAAAACAGAGAGCGAGCAAGCGAGCGAGCGAGCGAGAGAGAGAGAGAGAGAGGGGGGGGGGGAACGTAAAGAAACAGAACAATACAACCACAGAGAGAGAGAGGGGGGGGGGGAACGTAAAGAAACAGAACAATACAACCACAGAGAGAGAGAGAGAGAGGGGGGGGGGGGAACGTAAAGAAACAGAACAATACAACCACAGAGAGAGAGAGAGAGAGAGGGGGGGGGGGGAACGTAAAGAAACAGAACAATACAACCACAGAGAGAGAGAGAAAGAGAGAGAGAGGGGGGGGGGGGAACGTAAAGAAACAGAACAATACAACCACAGAGAGAGAGAGAAAGAGAGGGGGGGGGGAACGTAAAGAAACAGAACAATACAACCAGAGAGAGAGAGAGAAAGAGAGAGGGGGGGGGGAACGTAAAGAAACAGAACAATACAACCACAGAGAGAGAGAGAAGAGAGAGGGGGGGGGGGGGGGAACGTAAAGAAACAGAACAATACAACCACAGAGAGAGAGAGAAAGAGAGAGAGGGGGGGGGGGAACGTAAAGAAACAGAACAATACAACCACAGAGAGAGAGAGAAGAGAGAGAGGGGGGGGGGAACGTAAAGAAACAGAATACAACCACAGAGAGAGAAAGAGAGAGGGGGGGGGGGGGGGAAACGTAAAGAAACAGAACAATACAACCACAGAGAGAGAGAGAGAGGAGAGAGTCAAACCAAAAGCTTTATTTTTTTATTACTGAAGAGGCCTCTGACCCTTTACAATAGGAATGGAGAAAAAGAAAGCAAAAATCAATCGAACAATCACAAAGAATCAAATTTAGCTAACATATGGATTTTGTTATGTCTAATACCTTATAACCTTGTGAATATACTAGAAATAGAAAGCAAAGGTAAAGGGTTGGAACTAAACAGCAGGAAGACTGAAGTAATGGTGATCAGTAAAATGCATGGAATCCCCTCATGCATTTTAACAGCAAACGGCACAACCTTGAGACAGGTTGGTAAGTTTAAATACCTGGGAACGATCATTTCATCAGACGGCAGGTGCACATCAGAAATAGCCAGCAGAATCGGTCAAGCCAAAACAGCATTCAAGAAGATGAAAAGCATTCTTACCAACAAATGCCTATCAATTAACATCAGGAAGAGAGTTCTTGAATGTTATATAGAACCAATACTGTTATACGGTTGTGAGACGTGGACAGTCAACAAGCAAAGCCAGAGCAAGATTGAGGCAGCCGAGATGTGGTTTCTAAGAAGAATGTTGAGAGTTCCATGGACAGCAAAGAAAACAAACGAGACAGTCTTGATGAAGGCAGACACAAGAAGATCATTCATAAGGAAGATTAGGAAAAGACAGGCAACATTTGTAGACCATTTTATGAGAAGGGGGAATTGGAGCACCTGGTCACGATGGGAAAGCTGGAGGGGAAGAGAGCACCAGGTAGACCCAGGGAGAAGATACTAGACGGACTTGCGGAGTGGCTGAGGACAAAGAGAGTGGGAGAGATGCTTGAGGCAACAAGAGATAGAGACAGATGGAAGTTCATGATCGCCAACGCCATGCGGCAAGGCACCTGATGATGATGATGAATACCTTTTAAACAAATATTGCAAGTTGTAGTTATTGTTTCCTTGGCACATGCCATTAATAACGTAAATCTAATGTTCACGGTGTGTGTGTGTGTGTGTGTGTGTGTGTGTGTGTGTGTGTGTGTGTGTGCATGTGAATGTGTGTGTGTGTGTGTGTGTGCGTGTGCGTGCGTGTGTGTGTGTGTGTGTGTGCATGTGAATGTGTATTTGTTCGTTCGTTATTTCTTTTAACGTCTATTCACATATGTGCTTTTAGACGGATGTGTATTTGTGTGTCCCTGTGTGTGTGTGTCCCTCTATGTGTGTGTGTGTGTGTGTGTGTGTGTGTGTGTGTGTGTGTGTGTGTGTGTGTGTGTGTGTGTGTGTGTGTGTGTGTGTGTGTGTTCGTTCGTCATTTCTTTTAATGTCTGTTCACAAACGTGCTTTTAGACAAATGTGAGTGTGTGTGTGCGTGTGTGTGTGTGTGTGTGTGTGTGTGTGTGTGTGTGTGTGTGTGTGTGTGTGTGTGTGTGTGTGTGTGTGTGTGTGTGTGCGTGTGTATGCGACAGTGGCTCACTCAAAGAAGTGGACTCGAAACCTCAATTTCAAATCAACATATTTTATTACATGAATGAACGATAATGATGGAGACAGAAAAACAAAACCATGTTGGCTCACACTTACATACATGTACAGTACTGGCAGTCATACAGTTCATGCACATACCAGAAAAATCATCACCGTCTCTCATGCCACAAACTGGAACAAAGAAACATGCCCGGCATGTGTGCCCACTGCTCCGCTCAGTAACAACAGAAAGGCTTCCATGCCTGACGCAATTCAGCAGTATGGAAGCAGTATGAAGTATGGCGGCCTCATACATCTTAACCAAAATTGAAAGCAGTACAGAGGGTATGGTATGACTGCCTTTAAAATTGATAGCAGTATGGGGGATAGAACTGCCTTACTTGATGTTTAAAGTGAAGCAGTATTGAGAATATGACCGCTTTCAAAATGGGAAATAGTGCAGGAGTATGATCGCTTTCAAAATGGGAAACAGTGCAGGAGTATGATCGCTTTCAAAATGGGAAACAGTGCAGGAGTATGATCGCTTTCAAAATGGGAAACAGTGCAGGAGTATGACCATTTTACATGAAAATTGGAAGCAGTATGGTAACTACCTTATTTCACTGCAAGCAATATAGAAACACTACGTTAACTGCCAAGTCACTGCAAGCAGTATGGATACAATATGTTAACTGCCTTATTTCACTGCAAGCAGTATGGATACAATATGTTAACTGCCTTACTTCACTGCAAGCATTATGGATACAATATGTTAACTGCCTTATTTCACTGCAAGCAGTATGGATACAATATGTTAACTGCCTTACTTCACTGCAAGCATTATGGATACAATATGTTTAACTGCCTTATTTCACTGCAAGCAGTATGGAAACAATTAACTACCTTATTTCACTGCAAGCAGTATGGAAACAATTAACTACCTTATTTCACTGCAAGCATTATGGAAACAGTCAACTGCCTTATTTCACTGCAAGCAGTATGGAAACAATTAACTACCTTATTTCACTGCAAGCATTATGGAAAGTCAACTGCCTTATTTCACTGCAAGCAGTATGGAAACAATTAACTACCTTATTTCACTGCAAGCAGTATGGAAACAGTCAACTGCCATATTTCACTGCAAGCAGTATGGAAACAGTCAACTGCCTTACTTCACTGCAAGCAGTATGGAAACAATTAACTACCTTATTTCACTGCAAGCAGTATGGAAACAGTCAACTGCTTTATTTCACTGCAAGCAGTATGGAAACAATTAACTGTCTTATTTCACTGCAAGCATTATGGAAACAGTCAACTGCTTTATTTCACTGCAAGCAGTATGGAAACAATTAACTGGCTTATTTCACTGCAAGCAGTATGGAAACAGTCAACTGCCTTACTTCACTGCAAGCAGCATGGAAACAATTAACTACCTTGCTTCACTGCAAGCATTATGGAAACAGTATGTTAACTGCCTTATTTCACTGCAAGCAGTATGGAAACAATTAACTGTCATACGTCACTGCAAGCAGTATGGAAACAATTAACTGCCATATGTCACTGCAAGCAGTATGGAAACAATTAACTGTCATACGTCACTGCAAGCAGTATGGAAACAATTAACTGTCATATGTCACTGCAAGCAGTATGGAAACAATTAACTGCCATATGTCACTGCAAGCAGTATGGAAACAAATAACTGCCATACGTCACTGCAAGCATTATGGAAACAATTAACTGCCATATGTCATGCAAGCATTATGGAAACAATTAACTGCCATATGTCACTGCAAGCAGTATGGAAACAATTAACTGCCATATGTCACTGCAAGCAGTATGGAAACAATTAACTGCCATATGTCACTGCAAGCAGTATGGAAACAATTAACTGCCATACGTCACTGCAAGCATTATGGAAACAATTAACTGACATATGTCACTGCAAGCAGTATGGAAACAATTAACTGCCATACGTCACTGCAAGCATTATGGAAACAATTAACTGCCTTATTTCACTGCAAGCAGTATGGAAACAATTAACTGCCATACGTCACTGCAAGCATTATGGAAACAATTAACTGACATATGTCACTGCAAGCAGTATGGAAACAATTAACTGCCATACGTCACTGCAAGCAGTATGGAAACAATTAACTGCCATATGTCACTGCAAGCATTATGGAAACAATTAACTGCCTTATGTCACTGCAAGCATTATGGAAACAATTAACTGCCATATGTCACTGCAAGCAGTATGGAAACAGTTAACTGCCATATGTCACTGCAAGCATTATGGAAACAATTAACTGCCATATGTCACTGCAAGCAGTATGGAAACAATTAACTGCCATATGTCACTGCAAGCATTATGGAAACAATTAACTGCCATATGTCACTGCAAGCAGTATGGAAACAATTAACTGACATATGTCACTGCAAGCATTATAGAAACAATTAACTGCCATACGTCACTACAAGCAGTATGGAAACAATTAACTGCATTATTTCACTGCAAGCAGTATGGAAACAATTAACTGCATTATTTCACTGCAAGCAGTATGGAAACAATTAACTGCCATATGTCACTGCAAGCATTATGGAAACAATTAAATGCCATACGTCACTACAAGCAGTATGGAAACAATTAACTGCTTTATTTCACTGCAAGCAGTATGGAAACAATTAACTGTATTATTTCACTGCAAGCAGTATGGAAACAATTAACTGCATTATTTCACTGCAAGCAGTATGGAAACAATTAACTGCATTATTTCACTGCAAGCAGTATGGAAACAATTAACTGCATTATTTCACTGCAAGCAGTATGGAAACAATTAACTGCATTATTTCACTGCAAGCAGTATGGGAAGTATGACAGCCTTATCTTACATGAAAATTGGAAGCAGTATGGGAACTACAGGTAACTGACGTTATTACAGGCAGTATGGGAACTACAGGTAACTGACTTTATTACAGGCAGTATGGGAACTACAGGTAACTGACTTTATTACAGGCAGTATGGGAACTACAGGTAACTGACTTTATTACAGGCAGTATGGGAACTACAGGTAACTGACTTTATTACAGGCAGTATGGGAACTACAGGTAACTGACGTTATTACAGTCAGTATGGGAACTACAGGTAACTGACTTTATTACAGGCAGTATGGGAACTACAGGTAACTGACTTTATTACAGGCAGTATGGGAACTACAGGTAACTGACTTTATTACAGGCAGTATGGGAACTACAGGTAACTGACGTTATTACAGGCAGTATGGGAACTACAGGTAACTGACGTTATTACAGGCAGTATGGGAACTACAGGTAACTGGCTTTATTACAGGCAGTATGGGAACTACAGGTAACTGACTTTATTACAGGCAGTATGGGAACTACAGGTAACTGACGTTATTACAGGCAGTATGGGAACTGCAGGTAACTGACTTTATTACAGGCAGTATGAGAACTACAGGTAACTGACTTTATTACAGGCAGTATGGGAACTACAGGTAACTGACGTTATTACAGGCAGTATGGGAACTGCAGGTAACTGACTTTATTACAGGCAGTATGAGAACTACAGGTAACTGACTTTATTACAGGCAGTATGGGAACTGCAGGGAACAGCCTAACGTTACTACAAACAGTATGGGGACTACATGGAAATGAGTTTACTACAAGCAGTACTACAAGCAGTACGGGAACTGTAGGGAATGGCCGAACAAGGACAGTAGGGAATGACCTCACATTACAGGAAGCAGTATGGAAGCAGTATGGGAATTTGATGCCTGGCATACCCAGACACACCAGTATGATGTAAGCAGTATGACGTGCAGGGGAAGGGGGGGGGGTACTGTGTTTGCAGCACAAAGTCACATGCAGCAGCAGTCCTCTTCATGAGCTAAAACCAAACATGATTCGATAACATCACTATATGATAACAAGGAGTTATATGGAAAATATGAACCGTACAATGCGCCATTCTCTCACTTCATAAGCTACGGAAACATAATTCAGATTAACATAAATTATATAAAATGCGCTTCATGTCATTTCATTAGATTAAGAAAACATGAACTTAGGACTACAGGAGCGACAGGCACATTGCTAGGTGGGTACGCATCAGACCTCCAAATGAAAGTTCTTCGATTCGATCCCTCTACTTGGTGGATAAAAAGTGGGGATTTTTCGTACATCCCTGGTGCGCAGAGCTGCCAGGGTTAAAATCCCCGTTGTAAGTGTACGCACTGCAGAACACTGAACATTCATGTTATCAGATCCTGAAAATGGTATCAGCGGCTGGCAAAAGGAAACATCCAGCATGCACTTCCATCAAAGATGTAGACAGCGCAACAACATGGTGGAATGTAGTCAGCTCTCCCAACAGCTTGAGTTCTTCGTGATCCAATAAGAGTCTGATTAGATGCAATGTGCTGTGAGTCTAATCAAGTCTGGAGAACAACCCTAACGAAAAACATGTTTTATCATACTATAACACGAGCTACAGAATAAAATGAATGCCCACACACTTTTGCAGCACTGAAACATGTTTTATCATACTATAACACGAGCTACAGAATAAAATGAATGCCCACACACTTTTGCAGCACTGAAACAAGTACATGTTAACGATACTGTAAAAGAATTAAACAAAACATGAACTTATCAAAATGGGAATTAATTGAACAAAACATGAACTTATCAAAATGGGAATCAATTGAACAAAACATGAACTTATCAAAATGGGAATTAATTGAACAAAACATGAACTAATCAAAATGGGAATCAATTGAACAAAACACGAACTTATCAAAATGGGAATTAATTGAACAAAACACGAACTTATCAAAATGGGAATTAATTGAACAAAACATGAACTTACCAAAATGGGAATCAATTGAACAAAACATGCACTTATCAAAATGTGAATTAACGGAACAAAACACAAACTAATCAAAACACGAATTAAGTATCCATGTGAAATAAACAATGGCATGACCAGCTGTTACAGTACAGAATCTTGTATGACTGCTTTCTTTTCTGTTTAGTGTTCAGCAATTAGTATGCATGTCCTGATCCACTTCACCCATGCTTAACCCTTTGACTCCCCACTCTCACTACCAACTTCCTGCAGGAAGTTGAGAGTCGGAGGGTTAAATTTGCACATATGTGTTGAATTATCTGCACATATGTGAATTATTGGACAAAATAACATGGTTTATATTCTTTCATACAGAGAACTACAATGCTGTTACCGTTTGAAACCAGAAACACTCAAAACAGAAAAAGATGGCGTATTTAATTCGCTATTAGTGCCGGATTTTAATAAAGGGCGTTGTGAAGAACTAAGAACAGGTTCAGTATGCATTATCAGCGCAAAGACGGATTTTATTTTTTATAAAAACTTATGGCACAAACTCCAACCTTGCACACATTTCACTGGGTTTCTGTGACGAAAAGATACAATATACAAATGTCATCAATTTGTGGCATGTATGTACAGTATATAGATCTACCCTTGTTTCTTCCCACATTTCTTTTTCATGTCTGTTCTTGAAGGGAACTGAAAAACATAATAAAATAAAATGAAATAAATTGTACATACTTAAGATGTCATTGGTAATATTTCTATTCCTTTATTTTTTTCCCTCACAGTTCTGTTCCCCCCCCCCCCTCCCCCCCTTAATTAAACCACTCCTTTGTTTACATCACTCATAACATTATATCTGAAATCTTCTACCCAAACTATGGATTTTTGCTGTTTCCAATATTTTGTACAGATTCAAAGTCTCTTGCTATTACAATTTGTGATTAAAAGTATGAAACATGTTTTAAAAAAAACTAATGACAAAAACATTTATCTATTCTAGACATGTGTCCACTTGTTAAAGTCTGGCAGCTTTGTCAGCTGAAAAAGCCAAGGTCAGTGACAAACTATAGACAGCTTTGTCCGCTGAAAAAGTCAAGGTCAGTGACAAACTATAGGCAGCTTTGTCCGCTGAAAAAGCCAAGGTCAGTGACAAACTATAGACAGCTTTGTCCGCTGAAAAAGCCAAGGTCAGTGACAAACTATAGACAGCTTTGTCCGCTGAAAAAGCCAAGGTCAGTGACAAACTATAGGCAGCTTTGTCCGCTGAAAAAGTCAAGGTCAGTGACAAACTATAGACAGCTTTGTCAGCTGAAAAAAGCCAAGGTCAGTGACAAACTATAGACAGCTTTGTCAGCTGAAAAAAACAAGGTCACTGACAAACTATAGACAGCTTTGTCCATTGAAAAAAACGTCAGTGACAAACTATAGACAGCTTTGTCAGCTGAAAAAAACCAAGGTCAGTGACAAACTATAGACAGCTTTGTCAGCTGAAAAAAACCAAGGTCAGTGACAAACTATAGACAGCTTTGTCAGCTGAAAAAAACCAAGGTCACTGACAAACTATAGACAGCTTTGTCCACTGAAAAATCAGTGACAAACTATAGACAGCTTTGTCAGCTGAAAAAAACCAAGGTCACTGACAAACTATAGACAGCTTTGTCCATTGAAAAATCAGTGACAGACTATAGACAGCTTTGTCAGCTGAAAAAGCCAAAGTCAGTAACCAATGAAAAAAAAAAAACTATTACTGAGTGTCCAGTGAACTAGACATGTCATCCCAGCTAACTACATCCACCATTCTCTGCAGACACACACATATTTTTATACACAATACACTCATACTGGTTATGAAACACACATACGAGGCTTAAAAACACACCACACACACACACACACACACACACACACACACACACACACACACACACATAGAAAAAATAAGATAGGTCTGCACATGGCCAACCTTTCCCTAATACAATGCATGACAGAACTCAGCTTACAACATTGTGCAAGAGACCAGAAGCAGACACTAGGAAAAAGGGGGAAGTAAGGAGGAAGGGGGGGGGGGGTGGCGGTAAGGGTCAGAGACCTGGTCTGCTGCCATACCTGTCTGCCATGGCGGGCACACAAACGTACAGCAGTGTGCAGGTCACACACCTTTGGGGCCACACACCTTCAGCCACCACCTAAAACAGCTTCATCATGAGTCATAGCCAACTCAGACGAACAAGAAACAGAACAAAAAGAAATGATGGAGGAAAAAAGAAAACAAAAAACAAAAACAAAGACAGACGATGAAGGAGAAGAGAAGAAGTATGTAAGTACATTAGTCAAGCGGATAATAAATCATCGTTCGATTAAGACAGAAGACATACAGAAGACAAACAAAAAAAGAACAAAGTTACTAAATATGAAGAAAAACAAAAAAGAGCTATGAAGGACAACAAAGAATATTTCAAAAGAAGAACATGGAGAAAAAAAAAACCTGAAAGAAGAAGAACAAAGAAGAAAAAGATGTTGGAAGATGAAGAACAATGCAGATAAAGATTAAAGAAGACAAAAGAAGCAAGAACTAACTTTAGCTTGCAATGAACCAATGTGTGCTCTGGTCGTGGTCTGAAGCAATGAGTCCATAGTGAATGATATACATATTGTATTAGTATCTGATTACACTGTTCTTTTGTTTACACCCACAACAATTACACATTGTGAAAATGGAGGTCAGGTTGGTGATCACACACCACACACACACACACACACACACACACACACACACACATGCATTCTCTCTGTAATACAGCACAACAAATCACACAGTCTAATGATGGCCATGATACAACGTTAATTCATTCACAAAAATACACTCTTCTGACTAACTGAACAGTAAACAATATACAGTATAGGCATAAAATGAAAACCATCCTCCATAGGAAAAAATCTGTCTCTGTACATGGGAATGAAGCATGATATTTACTGGTCTCCTACTCGGAACTACATGTACAAACTGTTGTCAAGTTCTGGAATACCAATTGTAAGGCTAACATTCAAAATATACGGTTGCAATACACAGAGACACACACAAGGCAAATAAAAACGTAATATCAACAGTCTACAGTTTGTGTTGACACAGCAAGATACGAAAAAGTCCACTCCCCAATCCCCCTTAAAAAAACATATCACACTACCTGTCAAATGACTATTCTCTCTTGCCCTTTACAATTATCAAACAAACAAGCATGCAAGGAAAAAAAGAAACAAACAAAGCCAAACAATGACATAAACATTCAGACAAAGAAACAAAGCCACACAACCACACAAACAAACAAAAGCCAAACAGAAACACACAGACAAGCAAACAAAAGCCACACAACCACGCAAACAAACAAAAGCCAAACAACATCATAAATACACAGCCAAAAAAAACGACCGAATCCCAGAGATAAAAAATGTTGTTCAGAACAGGTAATCCACACATTCCAGCAACAAAACACCCAAGCAAAAACAAACCAAAACAGCCGGGACCTTCACCCCCAAAATGAACCCTATGTCCAGATGAAAAGCAGACAATACAGCCCCTCACTGAACACCATGAAACAAACCCAGACAGCGTGTACATTATATTACCAACACTATATACAGTATCCACACACAAACTGCACCAAACTACTGACTATCACAAGAAAAACTGTTGTTGTGGGTACCATCGCTCAAACTTCACATTTAAACCATCACTCAAACTTCACATTTAAAAAATCACTCAAACTTCACATTTAAACCATCACTCAAACTTCACATTTAAACCGTCGCTCAAACTTCACATTTAAACCATCGCACAAACTTCACATTTCAACGATCACTCAAACTTATTTAAACCATCGCTCAAACTTCACATTTAAACCAACACTCAAACTTCACATTTAAACCGTCGCTCAAACTTCACATTTAAACCGTCGCTCAAACTTCACATTTAAACCGTCCCTCAAACTTCACATTTAAACCGTCGCTCAAACTTCACATTTAAACCAACACTCAAATTTCACATTTAAACCGTCACTCAAACTTCACATTTAAACCGTCGCTCAAACTTCACATTTAAACCATCGCTCAAACTTCACATTTAAACCGTCGCTCAAACTTCACATTTAAACCATCGCTCAAACTTCACATTTAAACCGTCGCCCAAACTTCACATTTAAACCGTCACTCAAACTTCACATTTAAACCATCGCTCAAACTTCACATTTAAACCATCGCTCAAACTTATTTAAACCATCGCTCAAACTTCACATTTAAACCATCACTCAAACTTATTTAAACCATCGCTCAAACTTATTTAAACCATCGCTCAAACTTCACATTTAAACCATCACTCAAACTTATTTAAACCATCGCTCAAACTTCACATTTAAACCATCGCTCAAACTTCACATTTAAACCATCACTCAAACTTATTTAAACCATCGCTCAAACTTCACATTTAAACCATCACTCAAACTTATTTAAACCATCGCTCAAACTTCACATTTAAACCATCGCTCAAACTTCACATTTAAACCATCGCTCAAACTTCACATTTAAACCGTCGCTCAAACTTCACATTTAAACCGTCGCTCAAACTTCACATTTAAACCGTCGCTCAAACTTCACATTTAAACCGTCGCTCAAACTTCACATTTAAACCGTCGCTCAAACTTCACATTTAAACCGTCGCTCAAACTTCACATATAAACCGTCGCTCAAACTTCACATTTAAACCGTCGCTCAAACTTCACATTTAAACCGTCGCTCAAACTTCACATTTAAACCGTCGCTCAAACTTCACATTTAAACCTTCGCTCAAACTTCACATTTAAACCATCGTTCAAACTTCACATTTAAACCATCGCTCAAACTTCACATTTAAACCGTCGCTCAAACTTCACATTTAAACCGTCCCTCAAACTTCACATTTAAACCATCGCTCAAACTTCACATTTAAACCATCGCTCAAACTTCACATTTAAACCATCGCTCAAACTTCACATTTAAACCATCGCTCAAACTTCACATTTAAATCATCGCTCAAACTTCACATTTAAACCGTCGCTCAAACTTCACATTTAAACCGTCGCTCAAACTTCACATTTAAACCGTCGCTCAAACTTCACATTTAAACCGTCGCTCAAACTTCACATTTAAACCGTCGCTCAAACTTCACATTTAAACCATCCCTAAAACTTCACATTTAACCCTTTGACTCCCTCACCCTATCCACTAGCAGCCTGCATCATCATCACTCATATGTAACATTAAAACTAAGAACAGTTGGGGGGGGGGGGGGGGTGGGTGGGTGGATATCACTCAAACATAACATTTAAACTAACAAAACAATAGTCCTGTTGGGGAGGTATCAAACTTTAACATTTACACCAACAAGAACAATAGTCTTGGTGGAAGGGGGGGGGGGGGGGTACTATTACTCAAACTTAACATTTAAACTAACAAGAACAGTCTTGGGGGGATCATTCAAATCTAACATTTAAACTAACAAGTATAACAGTCAATAGGGTGTTATCACTCAAACTTAACATTTTAAACTATCAACAGTGAGGGCGGAGGTTATCACTGAAATTTAACATTTACACTAACAAGGACATTAGTCGGGGTGTTGGGGGGGGGGGGGGGGGGGGGGGGGGGTACAACTCAACCTTAACATTTAAACTAACAAGAACAATAGTCTTGGAGGGGGGGTGGGGGGGGGGAGGGTTATCACTCAAACGTAACATTTAAACTAATAACAACAACATTCGGGGGAGGGGGGGGGGGGGGGAGGAGGGAGCAATATACTAAAACTCACTGTTTAACACATTCCGTACCGCGTCACAAGATCCTCGTGACTCAGCTTTCTCTCTCCATGGACCACGTCACGAGGATTTCATGCCCTGAACCATAGTTTCAGTTTCGAGTATATAAACAAAAAATGACCGCATTGCTGACGTGAATCCTTTTCCGGCAAAGGGAGTATACTCTTGTCATTTTCTTTCTGCATTTACACGATGTTTGAAGCGGCAAAAATGGCAAGATATACCTTGTTTTCTGACAATACCCCTCCGGCCTTTCTCTCTCCTAACATTACTTGGTCAATAGTTAGTACAGTGACCTATTTTCTTGGTAGGAAAAGGGTTAAGCTAACAAAAACAGGCTATGGGGGGGGGGGGGGGGGGGGGGGTTTATCATATCATCATGCAAAATCAGTTTAATTAAACCAACCAGTATAACAGTCAGGAGAGGGGGGTGGGGGGGGGTTAAAATATTCAAACTCACCGTTTAAGCTAAAATAAACAGGCTGGGGGGTATCATCATGTAAATTCAGTACTTACACTGACCAGTACAACGGTCAAGGGCTACAAATACTCAGTATCTAAACAACCAAGAACCCACAGGCTGGGGGTACCACCACACAAACACAGCACAACCCATTTACACACCCATCAACGCCCCACACAAGTGTACATCTAACAAATACATTTACATGAATACAGCATGCGTATGGTATTTTCATGTAGCAAGGTGAAAGCGCCAACGACAAAAAGCAGAATAACGTAGAATCATAAGTATACATGGTCATTACACGGTGACAAATTGATACACAGTAACACATTAATACAATTATGAGAGGGAACACACCGAAAAACTTTTTGTACGTTCCCGTTACAAATGAATACAATTATGACCAAAAAAAAGTATATAAAAAAAGAAGTTTATGTTACTGGCATCATAATGGTGATGAAGATATTATGTACACAGCTTACATAACATTCAAAATACAGTGAAGCCTGCGAGTAGCGGAATCCTGAGATGCGCAAATTGATGTCCACGTTATTAAGACAAGTTAGACTAGGGTGTGTGTGCGGGGGGGGGGGGGTCACACCCTGTCTGTCTGTGTTAGCTGATGACTCAATGTTCACACTTTTTCAAGTTTTCCTTATTTCTTTCCCCTTAAAGTGTTCAGTTTTGTGCCCCCCTGTTCTCCCTAAAATCTTGACATTGTCTCATGGTGGGGAAAAGGGGGCAGCCTACTTACTTTCTTTTTCTTCAGACAGCTTTGTTCACAAGCTCTTTATGAACACAACAATGCAAGAACTCTTTGGTCTATAAACCAAACTCCAGTCATATGGGGGTGTCTGTATACAAGGACCCAAACCTGACAGGTGACAGGTAGGGATGTGTATGGAAGGACCAAAATTTGACAGGTGACATGTAGGGATGTGTATGGAAGGACCCAAACCTGACAGGTGACATGTAGGGATGTGTATGGAAGGACCCAAACCTGACAGGTGACATGTAGGGATGTGTATGGAAGGACCCAAACCTGACAGGTGACAGTAGGGATGTGTATGGAAGGACCCAAACCTGACAGGTGACATGTAGGGATGTGTATGGAAGGACCCAAACCTGACAGGTGACATGTAGGGATGTGTATGGAAGGACCCAAACCTGACAGGTGACATGTAGGGATGTGTATGGAAGGACCCAAACCTGACAGGTGACAGTAGGGATGTGTATGGAAGGACCCAAACATCACAGGTGACAGTAGGGATGTGTATGGAAGGACCCAAACATCACAGGTGACAGTAGGGATGTGATGCAACTGAATGAACAGAAGACAGACACACCTGGCAAAACTAGGACCAAGATAAACTGAGAATGAAGATGTCTAGAACAGCCCAAACTTCAGGCCACTGCATATGCTGGCATGAGAAGATGATCACTGATTAGATCACTGATTATACGAAGGTGAAAAAGCATGTGACGGACAGACAAACATCTTGAACACATGACACAAGTGTCCACCATCATTACAGCAAATGGTACTGGCAAATTTCCTTCTTATCTACACTTCAATCTTTAAAAAAAATGACAAGTTTGAAAAAAAAGGTTCAAGGTGTTGTTATAATGATAACACAACTCAACAAACACAACATAACAAACTTCTCACTTAGCCCTGGGGTTTCACCCTAAAGAACATAATGATAATACAACAAAATATATCTAGTGCAAGCGGAACAGAGTTCACATCAACAAATGTCTGCTTAAACTTTAAACTGGACTTCAGTCTGCACATCAACATCTTATAAATATGTACTTTCCATCGCTGGCATCAAGAACTGATTTGAACATGTGAAGGAGAAAGCTGACATGCCACTTGTCACATGATTGACATGGTTGTCACGTGATCAACAAGTCTTACCGCATCTGCAAGGCCTTTGTTTCATTCGACATCATGAATGTCATCACTTTTGCCTGGCCTTCTAGTCACTGAACAGCCCCGAAAATGACAAGTAATTTACTTGCCATGGCATTTACAAAAAAAATATTTAGTGAGTAAAAATATAGCTTAACGCGCCAATGGCGAGTATGCAATAACAGGTCAAACCTGTCTGCACTTGGCAATCAAGCCTACACCGTTTTGCCAGTTCTCCAATCCAGTCACCCAGCTTTACCAACTATTGGTACACAGCCACCTTGCACTTTCCATTGTAAAACCACATTTCTGCAATGTATTGTACTCAAACGCTACAGCCCCGGGCTGGTAAAGTTTCTCTCTGGCTGGTAAGATCTTCTATCTGACTGGTAAAGTTTCTATCTGGCTGGTAAACTTTCTATCTGGCTGGTAAACCTTCTATCTGGCTGGTAAAGTTTCTATCTGGCTGGTAAACTTTCTATCTGGCTGGTAAACCTTCTATCTGGCTGGTAAGATTTTCTATCTGGCTGGTAAAGTTTCTATCTGGCTGGTAAAGTTTCTCTCTGGCTGGTAAAGTTTCTATCTGGCTGGTAAAGTTTCTCTCTGGCTGGTAAAGTTTCTATCTGGCTGGTAAAGTTTCTATCTGGCTGGTAAAGTTTCTCTCTGGCTGGTAAGATTTTCTATCTGGCTGGTAAGATTTTCTATCTGGCTGGTAAAGTTTCTCTCTGGCTGGTAAAGTTTCTATCTGGCTGGTAAAGTTTCTATCTGGCTGGTAAAGTTTCTATCTGGCTGGTAAAGTTTCTATCTGGCTGGTAAGATTTTCTATCTGGCTGGTAAAGTTTCTCTCTGGCTGGTAAAGTTTCTATCTGGCTGGTAAAGTTTCTATCTGGCTGGTAAGATTTTCTATCTGGCTGGTAAAGTTTCTATCTGGCTGGTAAGATTTTCTCTCTGACTGGTAAAGTTTCTATCTGGCTGGTAAGATTTTCTCTCTGACTGGTAAAATTTCTATCTGGCTGGTAAGATTTTCTCTCTGACTGGTAAAGTTTCTATCTGGCTGGTAAGATTTTCTATCTGGCTGGTAAAGTTTCTATCTGACTGGTAAGATTTTCTCTCTGACTGGTAAAGTTTCTATCTGACTGGTAAAGTTTCTATCTGGCTGGTAAGATTTTCTATCTGGCTGGTAAAGTTTCTATCTGGCTGGTAAAGTTTCTATCTGGCTGGTAAGATTTTCTATCTGGCTGGTAAGATTTTCTATCTGGCTGGTAAAGTTTCTCTCTGGCTGGTAAAGTTTCTCTCTGGCTGGTAAAGTTTCTATCTGGCTGGTAAGATTTTCTATCTGGCTGGTAAAGTTTCTATCTGGCTGGTAAAGTTTCTATCTGGCTGGTAAGATTTTCTATCTGGCTGGTAAAGTTTCTATCTGGCTGGTAAAGTTTCTATCTGGCTGGTAAAGTTTCTATCTGGCTGGTAAAGTTTCTCTCTGGCTGGTAAGATTTTCTATCTGGCTGGTAAAGTTCTCTCTGGCTGGTAAAGTTTCTATCTGGCTGGTAAAGTTTCTCTCTGGCTGGTAAGATTTTCTATCTGGCTGGTAAAGTTTCTATCTGGCTGGTAAAGTTTCTATCTGGCTGGTAAGATTTTCTATCTGGCTGGTAAAGTTTCTCTCTGGCTGGTAAAGTTTCTCTCTGGCTGGTAAAGTTTCTATCTGGCTGGTAAAGTTTCTATCTGGCTGGTAAAGTTTCTATCTGGCTGGTAAAGTTTCTATCTGACTGGTAAAGTTTCTATCTGACTGGTAAAGTTTCTCTCTGGCTGGTAAAGTTTCTATCTGGCTGGTAAAGTTTCTATCTGGCTGGTAAAGTTTCTATCTGGCTGGTAAAGTTTCTATCTGGCTGGTAAAGTTTCTATCTGGCTGGTAAGATTTTCTATCTGACTGGTAAAGTTTCTATCTGACTGGTAAGATTTTCTATCTGACTGGTAAAGTTTCCATCTGGCTGGTAAAGTTTCTATCTGGCTGGTAAAGTTTCTATCTGGCTGGTAAAGTTTCTATCTGGCTGGTAAGATTTTCTATCTGACTGGTAAGTTTTCTATCTGGCTGGTAAGATTTTCTATCTGTCTGGTAAAGTTTCTATCTGGCTGGTAAAGTTTCTATCTGGCTGGTAAAGTTTCTATCTGGCTGGTAAAGTTTCTATCTGACTGGTAAGATTTTCTATCTGGCTGGTAAAATTTCTATCTGGCTGGTAAGATTTTCTCTCTGTCTGGTAAAGTTTCTATCTGGCTGGTAAGATTTTCTCTCTGTCTGGTAAAGTTTCTATCTGACTGGTAAGATTTTCTCTCTGTCTGGTAAAGTTTCTATCTGGCTGGTAAAGTTTCTATCTGGCTGGTAAAGTTTCTATCTGGCTGGTAAGATTTTCTATCTGACTGGTAAGATTTTCTCTCTGGCTGGTAAAGTTTCTATCTGGCTGGTAAGATTTTCTATCTGACTGGTAAGATTTTCTATCTGACTGGTAAGTTTTCTATCTGGCTGGTAAGTTTTCTATCTGGCTGGTAAGATTTTCTATCTGACTGGTAAGATTTTCTATCTGGCTGGTAAAGTTTCTATCTGGCTGGTAAAGTTTCTATCTGGCTGGTAAGATTTTCTCTCTGGCTGGTAAAGTTTCTATCTGGCTGGTAAGATTTTCTATCTGACTGGTAAGATTTTCTATCTGACTGGTAAGATTTTCTATCTGACTGGTAAGATTTTCTATCTGGCTGGTAAAGTTTCTATCTGGCTGGTAAAGTTTCTATCTGGCTGGTAAGATTTTCTATCTGGCTGGTAAGATTTTCTATCTGGCTGGTAAGATTTTCTATCTGGCTGGTAAGATTTTCTATCTGGCTGGTAAGATTTTCTATCTGGCTGGTAAGATTTTCTATCTGGCTGGTAAGATTTTCTATCTGGCTGGTAAAACTTTCTATCTGGCTGGTAAAGTTTCTATCTGGCTGGTAAGATTTTCTATCTGGCTGGTAAGATTTTCTATCTGGCTGGTAAGATTTTCTATCTGGCTGGTAAGATCTTCTATCTGGCTGGTAAACTTTCTATCTGGCTGGTAAGATTTTCTCTCTGGCCGGTAAAACTTTTAATGCACCAGCCAAATGCTAGTGGACAAAAATGGTGACTTTCAGGGCTGTTGACCATCATGACCTCATCACTACACCGTTTCTCTCCTGATAGGTACTATGAACGTTGCCTTTTCTTGTGGCCCGAAGTAGCAGTGACTTGTGTAATCCAAAGACAACTCGCTCAAATATGCTTCTGGAGACTACTTTATAAAACAATCAATCTTTCCGGCAACTGTTTCATTCAGCTGTAACACACAACCAAAAGACTCATTATAATCATTCACTCACCAACTCACAGAGTATATCAACATTCAGTTCTAACTCGACAACCAAAAATCCCACTATGATTACTCACTCACCAAGTCTCTGATTCTGTCAGCATTCTGCTCTAGCTAAAAAATGTTATATTAATTTTAACTCTCTCTCTCACACACACACACACACACACACCACATACATACATACACATATATACACACAGCACTAGCACAAGTCCCTTTATGTCGGGTTTTCCCCCTTCTTAACAGTTTTATTTTTTATAAAAGTGAAGGCAGTCAACTTCATAAAGCTCACACACACACCACATGCTGCCAACAGACAACCAGCCAAATGGATTAAAAAGAGAATAAAAAAAGCACATGTATACATGTAGCTATACACACAGCAGATGGATGTTCGTCAAGTCATTCACTGATGTGGCAAGAGTCACCCAGCCAAGAGGCAAAGCAGTTACTTTTTGACAAAATCTTTAAAACAAATCATATCTACAATCCACACACACACACACATACACACACACACACACACACACACACACACACACGCACACACACAACTGTTTTCCATGAAGTAGGGTCAGACACAGTAAATATTCAACCCCTTGACTCCCGCACCTATTCACCAAGTGCAAAAACTCTTTGATTCCCTCACCCTCTCCACTAGCTTCCTGCAGGAAGTTCCACTTTGCTAGCATGGTGCAGGATGCTGGTGAACAGGTTGCAAGAGTCAAAGGGTTAAGTCAAGGTCACATGTACAAAGATAAATGAAGATGATGATCACAATAATAATAATAATAACAATAATGAATATTTGTACAGCATGTCATCGCACAAGAGCGCTAAGCTTGTCAAAAGCACAGACAAAGACATACACACACATGTAAACAAATACATAAAAGCACAAAGACATACACACACATGTAAACAAATACATAAAAGCACAAAGACACACACACACATGTAAACAAATACACAAAAGCACAGACAAAGACAACACACATGTAAACAAATACATAAAACACTAACATAAGACAAACACACACATGTAAACAAAACACAACAAAGCTACAAATGTACAATACACACCAACCACACATGTAAACAAATACATAAAAGCACAAACAAAGACATACACACAACATGTAAACAAAAATACATAAAAGCACAAACAAAGACATACACACACATGTAAACAAATATACAAATACAAAGCAAACAAACACAAGACATACACACACATGTAAAAACACAATACAAATAAAAGCACAAAAGACAACACACAACACCATGTAAACAAATAACAAAAAACAAAAAAATAAAAGCCAAAAAAAATACAAAAAAAGACAAAATACACACACATGTAAACAAATACATAAAAGCACAAACAAAGACATACACACACATGTAAACAAATAACAAAACAGCACAAACATAACAAACAAGACAAAAGACACTACACACACTGTAAACAAATACATAAAAGCACAAACAAAGACATACACACACATGTAAACAAATACATAAAAGCACAAACAAAGACATACACACACATGTAAACAAATACACAAAAGCACAGACAAAGACATACACACACATGTAAACAAATACACAAAAGCACAGACATAAAGACAAATACACAAACCACACATGTAAACAAATACACAAAAGCACAAAAAACACACAAATGAAAAATACACAAAGCACAACAAATACACACAAATACACAGCACAAAGACATACACACACATGTAAACAAATACATAAAAGCACAGACAAAGACATACACACACACATGTAAACAAATACATATCAAACTCCTACTGCAATGATGCAAACAGCTGGATTATAATAATACAATGCTAAAAGCAGTGAAAAGAATGATGATAACCAAGTTTCACAATGCTGAATCTGTACACGATTGGTCTGACCTGTGTGTCTGGTGACACAAGATAAGATTGGAACCTGTCATTTAGGGCCACAAACACACACACATTTTAAATCAGAAATAAAATGGAACTTGTCGTTTAGGGCCACGCACACAGACAAATTTTGTTCATTTCAAAACAGAGTGTCGAGTCTGTTCTAGGATTCATCACTCTTGGACAATTCCACATGTGCTCCACCCAAATCCGCCAGCTATTATCTGGCAGACTCCTCGAGCCTGCGCAAGACACTATGCACTGGCAAGACCTTGAAATGGGGAGGGGAGGGAAAGGATCTATGAAACACAAATCTGACTACTAGAATGACAGAGCATTAAATGGGCAGAAAACGGGACAGTGTTACATGTCGCTGGCTGGGACCAAACTCAAAAATGTCAAGTATTGAATCCACACCTCCATCAGAAGAACCAACCAGCCTGTAAAGAGCGGACAATAAGCCAACTGTGTAGGATGAGGTCAGGTTTTTTACCTTTCAAAACGAGGATATGAAACAGTATAAACACACCATCTTCTATATCACTACGCTTACTTCACTACAAATCACCCCGTGTAGGGTATGCAATGTATGCAGTGTACATAATCACACTGAAGTGTGCAAACTGTGACTGACAAACACACAAGACCACACTCAGCTGACACATGTTCTTCTGTTGCCCTGAGCATGACTGTCTCTGTATGAACAAAAGGGGGAAGAAACCCAAAGCGGAAAAAATAAGCATGAAAAACGAAGTATTGGGGGAAATACCATTCATCCCGTCTTAAGCATTTAACCATCAGCCCCGAGACTTCAGACATGAACAATTAATAGAGAAAGCCTGTTGCACTGATAGAACGTGAGTCACTATTTTCAGATACTGAATGGTTGACACTGCTAGGTACAAGGTCAACAGCGGTCAGCAGTATTCAGGGTTTGCCCCAAGTCATCCTCAAACAGATCTACCAAATCTGATCAGCAAAAGCCTCAACAGCACAATGCTCAACAATAACAACAGCATTTTGTCATCACACCATCATGGTGGCTGCACTAACCACAACAGATGTCGTCGTCATCATCTTTTTAGCAGCATGCTGACTTGACCAATGTACTGGTATCACTATCACACAAAAGTTCCTGCTGATCAGTTCATTACCTCGGACATCTTCAAGTCGTCTTTACACAATATCATAGAACACAATATTCTGCTATACACTTACGGCACACAATCCTGTGGAAAAAGAGCCAACCAACAATTTAGGGACATCCATTTCAGAAAGACAAAACAGTGACAGATCACATCACTCACAGCAAGGAGACTCCTGTGTTGCCAAGGACTCCTGTATCATTTCCCTAGCTTAACCCTTTGACTCCAGCACCCTATCCACCAACTGCAAAAACTTGACCCTTTGACTTTCTCACCCTATCCACCAGCTTTTTGCAGGAAGCTGGTGGATAGGGTGGGAGTCAAAGGGTTAAGTTTTTGCTTTGCTAGCATCATTGACAATACAGGGTGCTGGTGGAAAGGCAGTGGAAATCAAAGGATTAAAAGTAGACACATGTATCACCACACCAGCCTACATAGGTGGACTCTCGCAGCTCCAAGAATGAAGACCACAGGACAACTCAAACAGTGTGGGAATAAGACAGATCCAGAAGAACAGTGGACTCTCCGTGACCAGTCAGGAACAAACAATACCAGACGGGCGGCCGGCTACAGAAACCTTGTCCTCCAGCATGTATATTGTGTGCGCTTGTTGGCAGAGCAGCAAATATCATTAGGGTAGCAATAAACATTGTTCGGATAGTAACAAACAAAATGTCAGGTTTTGATCTGGTTACAAGGGCAGCTAAACATATGCAAGACAGCAAATGCAGGTAGAAATTATGGTATTTAAACCCAACACAATGACGTGACTGTGGACGCACTGACAGCACACAGGCAAAATCAATACGTAATGCTTTCATTTATACACCCAACCAGTAAATCTGTGCAATTCAAACAAAGACAGCAATCAGTAAGTAGAAGTCAAACAAAGACAGCAATCAATAAACAGATGCTAAACAAAGACAGCAATCCCATAACTAAACACAGTCAGCAGACAATAAACAGGCACTAAACAAAGACAACACAGCACAGGGCATGTTCAGCATCTTCTTTAACAAAGTCAGATCAGCCACAACCCAATTCACAATGGAAGACAACAGTCACAAGCAACACGGTATGCCTCTTTGAAAGCAATAACTATGACAACAGAGTGTGAGTGCGAGTGTGTGTGTGTGTGTGTGTGTGTGTGTGTGTGTGTGTGTGTGTGCGTGTGCGTGTGTATGTGTGTGCGCGTATGTCTCTGTGTGTGTGTGGCGTATGTGTGTGTCCCAGTGCGTGTGCGTGTGTCTATGAGAGAGGGAGAAAGGGAGAGACAGAAAAAGCCAAAAAAGAAGAAATGACAGGAGACTCATATCATGATGACAATGCAAAGTGTCCAAATCCAAACCTGTATATAATGTAAGTACCTACATGAAATACTAATTTGCTGTTTTGTGAAAAACACTATGGCACACACTGAATATTATCATCAACTCATTCGCAGCGAAGCGCAACACCTGACGTGCATGCTGATGTCACTGTTCACGGCAATGTGCATAGATCTCCTGATGTGTGCATAATTAGTCTTTATTAGTGATGTTCGCCATCTTGCACATTAACAGAACCGACTACAGATTTGAACAGAAATCATTTCTGTATAGGTCTGTTGTTTCTTGCAGACTGTAGCTCTATTATAGACCCAGACAGCTCAAGTTTTCTGAAGCAACTTGAATGGGAAGATCAGAAAATTTCGGGCACAAAATGGCACTTCCGTCAAAACGACAGCGATACGCAGCAAGTGAAAAATTCATAAACCTCATCATGCATGAAGGATCGGACTATGGCAATGCATAAAAACCAATTCCAGAATCTTTCCTTGAATCACAAGAACTTTTGCCTGCAAACAACGATTTGGGGAATAAAACTGGTGACGAAAGTAATGGTGACAGATCATTCTACACTCACACAGACTGGAGTGAATGTTTGTGACTTAATTTATGGAATGGATACTGAAGTGCTTTTTTCATCAAGGTGTGTGCTTTTCTACCATGTTACTTGGACTGCTGAAACTCTCATCTTTCTAAAAATACGTAACTTTGTAACCATGTCTGAAGTGACTCCTTGGTAATATTCTTTTATCTGCCAACACACGTTTTTTTCATCATCACAGAGGTCATTTTAGTGCGCTTTGAACGAGTTGATACCTAATACATGAAAACATTTTAAAAACATTCCACAGAACGCTTCTTTGATCATGCTTTATGTAAGAAAAAAAACATCATTCATGACTGTCCCTGTACAAAACACAAGGTGCTCACATGATAGGGGCAACACAATACATCCTGTATGTAGCACATCCTGTATGTATGTCAGCATGTCTGTTACACGTGACATCATTTATAACTGTGGATGTACACAGGGGAACACGACATATCCTGTATGTATGTCAGCATGTCTGTTACACGTGACATCATTTATAACTGTGGATGTACACAGGGGAACACGACATATCCTGTATGTATGTCAGCATGTCTGTTACACGTGACATCATTTATAACTGTGGATGTACACAGGGGAACACGACATATCCTGTATGTATGTCAGCATGTCTGTTACAAGTGACATCATTTATAACTGTTGATGTACACAGGGGAACACGACACATCCTGTATGTATGTCAGCATGTCTGTTACACGTGACATCATTTATAACTGTGGATGTACACAGGGGAACACGACATATCCTGTATGTATGTCAGCATGTCTGTTACAAGTGACATCATTTATAACTGTGGATGTACACAGGGGAACACGACATATCCTGTATGTATGTCAGCATGTCTGTTACAGGTGACATCATTTATAACTGTGGATGTACACAGGGGAACACGACATATCCTGTATGTATGTCAGCATGTCTGTTACAAGTGACATCATTTATAACTGTGGATGTACACAGGGGAACATGACACATCCTGTATGTATGTCAGCATGTCTGTTACAGGTGACATCATTTATAACTGTGGATGTACACAGGGGAACACGACACATCCTGTATGTATGTCAGCATGTCTGTTACAGGTGACATCATTTATAACTGTGGATGTACACAGGGGAACACGACACATCCTGTATGTATGTCAGCATGTCTGTTACAGGTGACATCATTTATAACTGTGGATGTACACAGGGGAACACGACACATCCTGTATGTATGTCAGCATGTCTGTTACAGGTGACATCATTTATAACTGTGGATGTACACAGGGGAACACGACACATCCTGTATGTATGTCAGCATGTCTGTTACACGTGACATCATTTATAACTGTGGATGTACACAGGGGAACACGACACATCCTGTATGTATGTCAGCATGTCTGTTACAAGTGACATCATTTATAACTGTGGATGTACACAGGGGAACACGACACATCCTGTATGTATGCCAGCATGTCTGTTACAAGTGACATCATTTATAACTGTGGATGTACACAGGGGAACACGACACATCCTGTATGTATGCCAGCATGTCTGTTACAGGTGACATCATTTATAACTGTGGATGTACACAGGGGAACATGACACATCCTGTATGTATGTCAGCATGTCTGTTACAAGTGACATCATTTATAACTGTGGATGTACACAGGGGAACACGACATATCCTGTATGTATGTCAGCATGTCTGTTACAAGTGACATCATTTATAACTGTGGATGTACACAGGGGGAACATAATACATCCTGTATGTAGCACATCCTGTATGTATGTCAGCATGTCTGTTACACGTGACATCATTTATAACTGTGGATGTACACAGGGGAACACGACACATCCTGTATGTATGTCAGCATGTCTGTTACAAGTGACATCATTTATAACTGTGGATGTACACAGGGGAACACGACACATCCTGTATGTATGCCAGCATGTCTGTTACAAGTGACATCATTTATAACTGTGGATGTACACAGGGGAACACGACACATCCTGTATGTATGTCAGCATGTCTGTTACAAGTGACATCATTTATAACTATGGATGTATACAGGGGAACACGACACATCCTGTATGTATGTCAGCATGTCTGTTACAAGTGACATCATTTATAACTGTGGATGTATACAGGGGAACACGACACATCCTGTATGTATGTCAGCATGTCTGTTACAAGTGACATCATTTATAACTGTGGATATACACAGGGGAACACGACACATCCTGTATGTATGTCAGCATGTCTGTTACAAGTGACATCATTTATAACTGTGGATGTACACAGGGGAACACGACACATCCTGTATGTATGTCAGCATGTCTGTTACAAGTGACATCATTTATAACTGTTGATGTATACAGGGGGAACATAATACATCATGTATGTAGCACATCCTGTATGTATGTCAGTATGTCTGTTACAGGTGACATCATTTATAACTATGGATGTATACAGGGGAACACGACACATCATGTATGTAACACATCATGTATGTATGTCAGCATGTCTGTTACAAGTGACATCATTTATAACTATGGATGTATACAGGGGAACATGACACATCATGTATGTAACACATCATGTATGTATGTCAGCATGTCTGTTACAAGTGACATCATTTATAACTGTGGATGTATACAGGGGAACACGACACATCATGTATGTAGCACATCCTGTATGTATGTCAGCATGTCTGTTACAGGTGACATCATTTATAACTATGGATGTACACAGGGGAACACAACACATCCTGTATACAGAAACACGACACATCTTGATGATACATCTTGTGTACAGAAACATGATACATCTTGTATACAGAAACACGACACATCTTGTATACAGAAACACGACACATCTTGTATACAGAACACTTTTCATATGTATGTACACAAGGGAACACAATACATCCTGAATACAGAAACACGACACATCTTGTATACAAAAAGCACGACACATCTTGTATACAGAAACACGACACATCTTGTATACAGAAACACGACACATCTTGTATACAGAAACACGACACATCTTGTATACAGAAACACGACACATCTTGTATACAGAACACTTTTCACATGTATGTCAGCATGGTGACGCATTTGTAATCCTCCTGTCTGGGGAACAAAAGGCCAGCTGTAATCCCAAACCTTGTGTCCTCACCCCCACCTCACCCCACTGGTGGGTGAAGCAGCAACAGACCATTAGCGTCCCTGTGTCGCAAGTGCTCCACCACCCTCCTTCCTCTTCACACCCTCCATCATTGTTCAGCTATAAGACAAGTGGAATTCTATCGCTATCACTCTCACACGACACTCGTACCCTTTACACACCCTCCCACTGCCAGACGAGTGAATTATATCACTATCACTCTCACACAACACTCGTACCCTTTACACACCCTCCTGTTATGAGTGGAATTCTATCATTCTCACACAACACTCATACCCCTCCTGTTATAAGACGAGTGGAATTCTATCACTATCACTCTCGCACGACACTCGTACCCTTCACACACCCTCCTTCACCGTACAGCTAAAAGACCGGTGCACACACCCCTATCCTTCACACACCCTCTCTCGTTGCCCCAGCCGTATTCACCTCTGTCAGTATGACCCAACCCTCACCTCACTGTTGCAATGGTTCTCAGTACAAGAGACCAGTCCACTATTTCACTTGTACACTTTCACTCCCGCCCCACTCTAATCCAGTCAACAAAACACTACCAGCAGTCCATGCAGGTCACATACCAAGCCAGCAACGTCACGTAGCAACGTCCTGTAACAAGCCAGCAATGTCACATAACAAGTCAGCAACATCATGTCACAAGCCAGCAACATCACATAACAAGCCAGCAACGTCATGTACAAGCCAGCACTCACGCACAGCCAAATCAACATGACGTAACAAGCCAGCAACATAACGCAACAAGCCAGCAACGTCACGCAACAAGCCAGCAACGTCTTAACACCTAACTCACGCAACAAGCCAGCAACTCACGCAACAAGCCAGCAACGTTACATAACAAGCCACAACGTCACGTCAACAGCCAAGCAAACGTCAACCACAACCGCAACGTCGCAAAGCCAGCAACGTCACATAACAAGCCAGCAACGTCACATTCCATGCCACAACGTCACATAACAAGCCAGCAACGTCATGCAACATGCAGCAACGTCACGCAACAGCCACAACGTCACTAAAAAGCAGCCAACGTCACGCAACAAGCCAGCAACGTCACGTAACAAGCCAGCAACGTCACGCAACAAGCCATCAACAGACGTAACAAGCCAGCAACATAACGCAACAAGCCAGCAACGTCACGAACAAGCCAGCAACATGACGTAACAAGCCAGCAACATGACGCAACAAGCCAGCAACGTCACGCAACAAGCCAGCAACGTCACGCAACAACCAGCAACAGACGCAACATACGTAACAAGCCAGCAACATGACGTCAACAAGCCAGCAACGTCACGCAACAAGCCAGCAACATGACGAACTGACTAACAACAGCAACATGACGTAACAAGCCAGCAACGTCACGCAACAAGCCAGCAACGTCACAACAGCCACAACATGACCAACAAGCCAGCAACGTCACGCAACAAGCCAGCAACGTCACGCAACAAGCCAGCAACATGACGCAACAAGCCAGCAACGTCACGCAACAAGCCAGCAACATACGTAACAAGCCAGCAACAAGACACAGCCAGCAACGTCACGCAACAAGCCAGCAACTGACGCAACAAGCCAGCAACGTACGCAACAAGCCAGCAACATGACGTAACAAGCCAGCAACATGACGCAACAGGCCAGCAACGTCACGCAACAAGCCAGCAACGTCACGCAACAAGCCAGCAACGTCACGCACAAGCCAGCAACATACGTAACAAGCCAGCAACGTCACGCAACAAGCCAGCAACGTCACGCAACAAGCCAGCAATATGAAGTAACAGGCCAGCAACATGAACGCAACAGCCAGCAATATGATGTAACAGGCCAGCAATGAAGTAACAGCAGCAATGTCACACAACGACCAGCAACGTGACTGTAACAAGCCAGCAACATGACGTAACAAGCCAGCAATGTAAGGTAACAGCCAGCAATGTCACACAACGAGCCAGCAACGTGACGTAACAAGCCAGCAACATCACAGAAATCGTCCAGCAAAACCAGGCCACGTCTGCAGCATGACCACATCAGTTGTCTGGGGCTATGGGGCAAAATGTCGCCATGACGTGTCAAATGATGTGTTCAGCAGTTTTCCAGCTCACAAAACAGGGCACACTTCATCACATCACACGGTACACCTCTTGAAAACATAAAGGAGAAAAAAAATAACACCATGATAATGAAAATACAAAATGTATTACAAAAGAGAGAAAAAGAAGAAAAAAAAAAGTACACCTGAATCTTCCACTAACATTGACAAAGTAAGGAAACCTCATCCCATCATCAGCTTGTTCTTTAACCCTTTGACTCCTGCACCCTATCTACCAACTGCAAAAACTTAACCCTTTGACTTCCTCACCATATCCACCAGCTTCCTGCAAGAAGCTGGTGGATAGGGTGAGGGAATTAAAGGGTTAAGTTTTTGCTGTGCTAGTGTGGTTGACAATGCAGGATGCAGGTGGACATGGGTTCAGGAGTCAAAAGGTTAAACCAAAATCCCCAATCCTTACTGAACAATCTGAGACAGGAATCACATCACTTCCTTGTTGTTCAAAAAAATGCACAAAATCCGTATTGAACAATCCTCAGTGTTTATACGCAGGAAGACAGGAACCACATCACCAGCTTGCTCTTTAAACAGAAACCCCCAATCCTTACTGAACAATCTGAAACAATCCATCAGTGTTTAGCCACAGGGAGACAGGTCACATCATCCCATCTTCTTGTTTTTTAAACAAAAAAACCCCTATCATTGATGAACAATCTGAACATTCCATTAGTGTTTTCATACACAGAGACAGGAATCACATCACTTCCACGTTCTTTGAACAAAAATGCAAAATTCTTACTGAACAATCCATCAGTGTTTATACACAGGGAGACCTGTATCAACACCAATTTGTTCTTTACACAGAAATCCTTAATCCTTACTGAACAATCCATTAGTGTTTATACACAGGGAGACCTATATCAACACCAGCTTGTTCTTTTACACAGAAATCCTTAATCCTTACTGAACAATCCATTAGTGTTTATACACAGGGAGACCTATATCAACACCTACACATTGTTCCTTTCTTTACACAGAAATCCTTAATCCTTACTGAACAATCCATTAGTGTTTATACACAGGGAGACCTGTATCAACAACCAATTTTGTTCTTTACACAGAAAATCCTTAATCCTTACTGAACAATCCTCAGCGTTTATACACAGGGAGACCTGTATCAACACCAGCTTGTTCTTTACACAGAAATCCTTAATCTTTACTGAACAATTATACTTTACTGAACACTCAATCGGTATTTATACACAGGGAGGACAACATCCCATCATCTTACTATCTTCATTTTTGTTTTAATCCTGTCAAACATCACTATTTTGTGACAAACCTCCTCAGCATTCACAGGGTAGAGACATTACACCACTCACTTGTTCCTCCCCCGCCCCCCTTCTCAAAATGCTCATATTTCAGACAAAAAAAACCAACAACAATTCCCTCAATGTTAACAGACAAGAGACCTTCTGCCTGGTTGTTCTTGATTAAAAATCCGTCTTTCATGAACAAGTCCCTCAATGCTCACACACAGGAGACTCTCATGAGACGCAGAGTTGTCCTCAAAAAAGAAATCCATCTTTTGTGAGGCAGTTCATCAGAATTCACAAAAGACCCACACAACACTACAGGGCAGTTCTTGGTAAAAAAAAAAACCCAACAACATACGTCTTTGTTGAACAAGTCCCTCGCTGTTACACACACTCACAGGCCTGAGGTCCTCCTCCTCCTCCTCATCTTACACAATGACTTCCACTCACCGACACCAGGCCCCATCACACTACCTGGTTGTTCTTACGTGGGGACTTTTTCTTTCCCCTGCCATGGGAATTACCATCGCTGCTGCCTCCACTACTCATGTCATCCTCACTGGAGCCACTGGCACTGAAAGCTCTGTTGATGGAACCCTCTGCACCGACCGGGGAGTAGACACCCTCTGGAGTGTGGTCTGCTGTAGGGCTGGTATCGCTGTCTTCTGGTTGAGGGCTCACGCGAGAGGCTGATGGAGTAGGGGAGGGCCGTGCTGGTTCCACTTCCACAATGACGTTGTTGAGGTCCTCTTCAAAGTCCTGACAGACAACATCAACATCAAGGGACTGTCAACCCCAGGTCTTTCTCATGTCTCACAGTTCAGGCAAAGCATGCACATGATAAAACAATACTAACAATCTCTAATACCTTAACTCAATGGAGCCAAAATTAATGGGGGCCTAACTTGTCCAACAAATCACACCATTTGGATCTTTTAAAAATGACCAAACATCAACCACAAACATGAAACAAAAACCAGTGGAAAATACAAGACATGCACTTTTTAAACAACTTCAACTGAAGTCAGTATTCTTGAATGCTTTCCACTTATAGTAATCCAAAAAGGCATGCTTAAATAGCAAACCTTTCCTCGCGCATTGTAATTCACTTCCATAACATATTCCATCTTTCCACTCATGTATTTAGCTTTTCTGCTCATCTGAGAGTAACGGTAATGGGTAACACAAAACCGGCCACAAATTCACACTACACTGTGAAATTTTTGCCTGCGAGTGGCTATGCTGAAACGCTTGTGGTTGTGGGAACTAACTGTGCATCAATTCAAACTCCTAAAGTACAAAACAGGACAGAATTAACAGTCAAAAGGATGCAATTGTCGCAAAACTGTATGGTGTCCAATGACAAGACATCATTCTTTTAACTGATTTCGGCACCACAGCAAACATTCAATCTCTCAGAAACATACATCGGACACACTCTCAACCAAAAGTTACAATGCTGGAAAGCTTTATCTAACAGACTCCACTTCCTTCATGGCCCCAAGATGCTTCTGATTTTTCCACTCCATGAAAGTGGGCCTTATCCACCACCCATTCAATCTTACAAAATCATGAGAGCATCTTGGACTCAAATGCTGCACATCATGATTTGGCTTGACAACTTAAAAGAGCTTCCCAGACACAATCAACCCCATTGTCTATTGTAAGCGCTTGTATGTGATGAATCCTCAATACATTGTCTCACATGCAAGTCATACAAAATCCACACACACATATCTGAAGCCTCTCCCATATCTGAAGCCTCTCCCCTATTCCAATCTGCCTGAGATGCCTACACCTCACACACACACACTCTCCCCCACAACTGCACCTTCCTGTTCAAGATATCCACTTCCCCCGTCTCCAACACACACACACACAATACACTTTAACTTGCTTGAGATGCTCACACCTCATACACACACACACCCCCTCACAACTGTACCTTTCTTTCAAGATATCCACTCGCCCCCTCCCCCCCCTTCACACACACAATACACTTCAACTTGTCTGAGATGCTCACACCTCACACACACACACACACACACACACTCCCCCACAACTGTACCTTTCTGTTCAAGATATCCACACATACCCCTCCCCACAATACACTTTAACCTCTAAGATGCTCACACCTCACACACACACTCTCCCACAACTGTACCTTTCTGTTCAAGATATCCACTCCCCTCCCCCCTCACACACACACACACACAATACACTTCAACTTGTCTGAGATGCTCACACCTCACACACACACACACACGCAAACATACACACACACCCTCACAATTGTACCTTTCTTTCAAGATATCCACCCACCGACCCCCCCCCCCCCCCCACACACACACACACACAATACACTTCAACTTGTCTGAGATGTTCACACCTCACACACACACACACACACACACACACACACACACACATGCAAACACACACACTCCCCCACAACTGCATCTTTCTGTTCAAGATATCCACACACACCCCTCCCCACAATATACTTTACCCTCTGAGATGCTCACATCTCACACACACACTCTCCCACAACTGTACCTTTCTGTTCAAGATATCCACCACCACCCTCACACACACACACACACACACACAATACATTACACTTCAACTTGTCTGAGATGCTCACACCTCACCCCCCCCCCCACCCCCCACAACTGTACCTTTCTGTTCAAGATATCCACACACACCCCTCCCCAAAATACACTTTAACCTGTCTGAGATGCCCACACCTCACACACAATATACACTCCACTACAACTGTACCATTCTGTCCCAAGATATCCATCCCCCCCCCCCCCCACACACACACACACTACACACTTCAACCTATCTGAGATGCTCACACCTCATACACAATATACACTCCACTACAACTGTACCATTCTGTCCAAGATATCCATCCCCCCTCCCCCCCCACACACACACACATACACTTCAACCTATCTGAGATGCCCACACCTCACACACAATATACACTCCACCACAACTGTACCATTCTGTCCAAGATATCCATTCCCCCCCCCCCCCCCCCACACACACAATACACTTCAACCTATCTGAGATGCCCACACCTCATACACAATATACACTCCACCACAACTGTACCATTCTGTCCAAGATATCCATCCCCCCTCCCCCCACACACACACCACAATACACTTCAACCTATCTGAGATGCCCACACCACACACACAATATACACTCCACCACAACTGTACCATTCTGTCCAAGATATCCATCCCCCCCCCCCCCCTACACACACAACCACAATACACTTCAACCTATCTGAGATGCCCACACCACACACACAATATACACTCCACCACAACTGTACCATTCTGTCCAAGATATCCATCCCCCACGGCTGTTTAAGGTGATCACTTAGTTTCGTCCCGCGGCGGCAGCTGTAGCGAGCGAAGCCCACTGAGTGCTGCCCTGACCTAGAAATAGCTCCGCCCTGTTACCGGCGATCTCGCTACGCTGTACAAGCGCAGTAGTAACTATTAAAAACAAGTAACTTTAGTTTTCCACTAATTTTCTCAAGAGCTTTGTTTGTATTGGTCTGTAATATGCATCATTAAAAAGCTGAGATTTTTCTCAATAAAATGATATGTAACTCAACACGTTACGTGCATGTAAGTGTCTAACTAAACGCACAGAGAAGAAAGAGAATGAAAGACGGTGTTGACATGATTTTCAATCTTCGATCGTGAAATGATCAATGTTTCAACGCCGGTAAAATCCAAATGCCAGTTCTCGAATTAAAAGTAAAGGCACACATTAGAAGAATGTCTGTAGAGGACGGCTGTTTTTCATTTTTCAAGTTTCGGGGCTTGGGGGCCACGTATAGCGTATCGTAATAACACATGTGACAGCTAAGGTAAACAGGGATGCCGGCAAGGCGGATGGTGGTTACTCAAGACAAACTGGCTCTGGCAGCTCATTAATCTTTAGTCTTCAGTGAATGTTGGTATCATTTCAGTCCTCTGGATAACGCTTACCACGTACACACTGTGGCAGAATTCCTTTGTGCTTGATAATTGTGTATAGTGTTGCCTTGGACATTTTTATTTCAAATATCAGTGTACTGAGACGACCAGAGTCAGGTTTTTCATGTTGTAGTCGTTGATTATCTCTGTTTATTTTATTTTGTTTTTGTTGTTTCTGTGTGTGTGTGTGTGTGTGTGTGTGTGTGTGTGTGTGTGTGTGTGTGTGTGTGTGTGCACATGTCATGAGTGAGACAAATAATTAGGGCCTAAAGATATTAAGCGAAGTGCACAGTATTCCTCTCTTTGTCTCTCTGTCTCTGTCTCTCTCTCTCTGTCTGTCTGTCTGCTTGCATGTTTATGTGTATGCATTTCGTTCATGAATGAAATAAGTAATTAAAGACTTTTGAGTATTATTATCATTGTTAAGCAAAATACATAGTATTCTTGTGCGTGTGTTTGTTTTTGTTTGTTTGCTTTTTTTGTTTTTTTTGTTTTGTTTTTTTGTTTTGTGTGTGTGTGTGTGTGTGTGTGTGTGTGTGTGTGTGTGCTCTCTTTATCTCTCTCTCCTCTCTCTCTGTCTCTCTCACTCTCTCTCCTTTTTGTATTTGTACGTGTGCACGCACGTGTACATATGTGTTTATGATTGCTGAAGTGTGTTGTGAATCAACTTAATCAAAACAAGATAGTCATGGAGGAAAGTATTCACACTGAGCTTTCACATAACATCAAAGTGAACTCGATCTGTAGAATATGTGGTCAAAGAACAAGAAGAAAGTATGACGACAAAAAGGCCTTCTACTGCAGTAGTTACACACAGCTGATAGCAAGAGCTTATGGTTTAAATGTTGACAACGACATCGAGTCGGTGCACTCTAAAACCATGTGCCGAAGTTGTTACCACAGGATGAAAAGACTTGCTAAAGATTCTACGCAAAGACATCCATCTCAAGAAAACATGAAAAATGTTGGCTTTGGTCTTGAAAACACAAGAAACATATGGACACAATTTAACCCCAATGTTAGTACCAGTGATTGCTCTGTATGTGCACATTTTAGAGTACAGGGCATTGGTGGACGGCCACGGCCACGTAAAGGAATCTGTGGTAGAATGACTCTGTCAGGTCATGTTATTGATTGTAAAGACACTGACACCTCTGTCAGCACATGTCCAGGAGATGCCGACACGAATACAGACTTGACACGTCTGTGAACATGTGTCCGGAGGAAAGTGGAACCAGCACAAACACCTCTGTTAGCGCATGCCCCCAAGAAAGTGATACGGACCTGAACACATCTGTGAGCACATTTACAACTGATGATGATGCTGAATCAGCTTTTTCTGGCCGTTTAGGATCTCATACACTAAATAAGGTGGACGCTCAAACTTCACCGATGAAAAAAGAATTATCTCCAGTCAAATTTGACGTTCAAACTTCACCCGTGAAAGATTTTTTATCTCCAGTCAAATTTGACGCTCAAACTTCACCCGTGAAAGATTTTTCATCTCCAGTCAAATTGGATGCTCAAACTTCCCCACTCAAAAGAAAATATCTATCACCCATGAAAACAAGCACACTGCAGACATCCCCAATGAAAACAAGTCACCCATCACCGGTCACACAGACATGCAATGCAGCTGGAAAATCTTATTTGGATGTTTCGACATCTCCACACATGAAAAGGCGAGATCTGAGACCAGTTGAAGAACTGAACGTTCCTTTCACAAGCGATGAAGAAAAATATCAGACAGCACTCAATCGGATGAAACTGAATGAGTCGGATGATAAACTGATTCGTTGCAAGACTGGTGGACAGCCTTTGTATTTTATGCATGTCCCTAACCAAGGAAGTCAACGAGTGTGGTATCAACAGTCGCCAAAAGAAGATCAACAGCCCTTGAAAAAGCAAGAGCCCAAATATCAGGTGGAACAACTGAAGACAACATCGAACAGATGGCATTCGATCTGCGAAAACAAAAAAAAGAAAAACTTGAAAACATTTTGGAACGATCTGGACATCGTCGGTCTGTTCATGTCAGCAAAAAGCAGGGAACCGCCCTGAGAACCCACCTTGGTCTCAGCTGGTCAAAATACAGAACATACAAGCGCTTTATGAGAAGTATGGGGGTCAAAATGGATGGCGAACAGAAAGAAAGAACGATGCAGAAAGAAGCATTGTGTGGAAAATTAGTTATTACACAGAAGAACCTTGTTTTCGACAACGTCACCACAAACAGACCAGAAAGGAGACTAACACCAGTAGCCTACATAGACAGCATCACGGACTTTGTTCCAGAACTGCTGGACAAGTACGAAGCAGCAAACCTCCTTGACTGGCATGGAGAAATACCAGAGAATGAGATATGGATTAAGATTGGAGCAGACCATGGAGGTGGAAGCTTTAAAACAATGCTACAAGTTGCAAACATAAAATGTCCAAACTCTAGACAGAATACATTTTTGATATGTCTCGTTAATTGTAAAGATAGCCATGAAAACATCCACAAGGTATTGCATCCTTACAAGGAACAAATCCGCGTCCTTCAACAAATGCAGTGGAAAGGGAAAAACATTCGCGTTTTCCTCTTTGGCGACTATGACTTCCTGCTAAAACTGTTTGGTCTGCCTGGAGCGCAGGCAGTGCATCCCTGTCTCTGGTGCACAGTAACAAAACAGCAAGCACAAAAGGCTCCGTATCTTCGACCACAAGTAGAAGAACGAAGTCTCACCACTATCAGAAGGGACCACCTGATGTATCATAGGGCAGGAAAAGACAAGAAAAAAGCAAAATTTTACAACAATGTAGTGTACCTTCCCATTCTGGATGTCGAGCTGTCGCAGGTAGCTCCACCATACCTTCACCTGCTTCTTGGTATCGTCAAGAAACATCACAATCTTCTGGAGGCAGAATGTCATGAACTAGACAAAGCAATTGCCCAGAAATTAGCTAAAGATGATGATATCAGGACAGGTATTGAGACCAGTTCTCCTTTTCAAAGCTACATCACAGAACTGAGAGCTGTCAACCAACTTGAAAGGGAAAAACAGCAAGCTGAGGGCATTGCTGTCTTCATGGAACCGGAAGACAATGAAACGCTGTTCCAGTTTAGGGAGAGAAGAAATAACATTCTAGATAAGATAGAGGAGTTAGACAGTCAGATAACGTCGTTGAAAGAAAGAACTGACCTGCCCTTTCTCTGTGGCCCTGTCACCTCTGGACTCGATGCAGTGCTAAAAAAGAAGAAAATCTGCATGCAGGCATACCACGGCAGATCTTTTGTAGGAAACCACTGCCACAAATACCTGAAGGAGGACATCTATGAGGACATGTGTGACAGCGTTGTGAACAACACAATCAGACTGACAGATGACCATTTCCTGCATGGGTTTGCGGATGATATTTCGGCCAAATTCAAAACTCTCAACAGTCTGTTCTCTATCGTTCACAAAAGTGTTGCTCATAGACTTCCTCTCAAACAGACCAACTCATCATTGCAGTCTATTGCCAGTAGCGTCAAAAACTACATGCGTTACTATAGGCAGTCATTTCCAACAACCAACATCATACCCAAACAACACATTCTGGAATGTCACTGTCTCCAGTTCATGACCAAATGGGGGTTCGGATTGGGGCTGCATGGAGAACAAGGAGGTGAAGAGAGTCATGCAACCATCAACATTCTAAAAAGCAGGACATATGGATTGCAAACGGAAGAAGAAAAGTTGCGATTGTTGATGACTGAACACATGACAATGGTCACTCCTGTTCTTCATGACGTCATACCACCTGCCAAGAAACGTAAATAGACAAAGGACAGTTTGGTGATACTTGTCTCAATAATCAGTGCCACTTCTGTTGGACCTCAGAGAGAGAGAGAGAGAGAGTGGTGTGTGTGTGTGTGTGTGTGTGTGTGTGTGTGTGTGTGTGTGTGTGTGTGTGTGTGTGTGTGTGTGTGTGTGTGTGTGTGTGTGTGTGTTGTGGGGTTGGGGACATGAAGGGTGAATGAAATGATGAGAATGCCTGAAAACAAGAAGAGACATGACAAACGCCCTCTGAACTGCTCCGAGTTCTGGGAAGATTCGGCATCACGCTGGGGTCGCTGAACGATCCCTGGCTGGCCGGTCCATAACAATCCAGATCTGTCTCACTGACTTCCATCTGCATGACCCCAAAATTGCAGGCATACGTGCTGGTGTGGTGTGTGTGTGTGTGTGTGTGTGTGTGTGTGTGTGTGTGTGTGTGTGTGTGTGTGTGTGGTGTGTGTGAGTTTTGGTACGGTGTGTTTCAAATCTGTAATCAGATCACCTTTGTTTCATGGACAAATAATTAACAATAATGTAACATGTTTTGTTTGTAGCATACTTGGATTTACATTCCTGTGTGTGTGTATATATGATATTTCGGGCTTTATTGGGTCTCTCGCCAAAAGCCTTTAATTTTAACCTGCTTAAATAATTTGCAATATTTCTTTACTTGCGTGCATACCTATGAGTTTAGTTTTAATATTTTCCTTGGTACATGCCTGATAAGTGCAACCTGTGTAGAAAACTTTCAACAGATCGTCAGGTTTGCTTGTCGGGTTTTGTTTTGTTTTGTTGTGCTTTTTGTTGTTGCTTTTTTTAACCTGTGCGCGCATATTCAACTTAGTATCACAGAAACAGGTAGAAACAGGCCTATACCTGTAGACATCTGAGACAAAATGTTTACGGCAAGGCAGACAAACTAGCCTCTCGACTGATGGCTTAGGATTAACCAACATCTAGCAGAACAGCCAATCACATTAATGTTGGACTGTAAAAGAGATAATTAAACAATAAAGTCAGACGTAATACAGCTCTATTGGGATGTTTTCGAGGAGTGAAAAGGAGAGGGAGAGAGACAGAATGGTCATTCAGTCACTGAGACAATGGACATCTCGTCTCAGACTGAAGTACAGGTATAGGCCTATTTCTACCTGAGGTGTTTCTGTGATATCAGCATCACTTTCTTTGTTCTTGGCGCAGAAGCCTTTAACGGCCAACTTTGTGTGTGTGTTGTGTGTGTGTGTGTGTGTGTGTGTGTGTGTGTGTGTGTGTGTGTGTGTGTGTGTGTGTGTGTGTGTGTGTGTGTGTGTGTGTGTGTGTGTGTGTGTGTGTGTGTGTGTGTGTGGTGTGTGTGTGTGTGTGTGTGTGTTCGTTCGTTCGTTCTTTCATTTAACGTCTTTTCACTATAAGTGTGTGTGTGTGTGTGTGTGTGTGTGTGTGTGTGTGTGTGTGTGTGTGTGTGTGTGCGTGTGTGTGTGTGGTTGTGTGGAGGGAGAGAGAGAGAAGAGAGAGAGAGAGATTTCAGTGTAGTTAAGTGGGTAAGGTATTCTGGAGTTTTTATTTTTTTTAATACCAGTGAACCTAAAGTTCTCATAAATGTATATGTGTGTGCGTGCGTGCGTGTGTGTGTGTGTGTGTGTGCGTGTGTGTGTTGTGGTGTGTGTGTGTGTGTGTGTGTGTGTGTGTGTGTGTGTGTGTGTGTGTGTGTGTGTGTGTGTGTGTGTGTGTGTGTGTGTGTGTGCTTGCGTACGTGCGTGCGTGTGCGCGCGTGTGTGTGTGCTGTGTGTGTGTGTGTGTGCGCGCGCGCATGTAGATACACTAAATTCTGCTTTTACGTGTAGGCCTACATGTGTATGTATGCGTGTGTTTGGGGGGTGCGTTTTATTTTTTAAACCGTGTATGCATATTATTTTAAGTTCCTTTTCTTTTCTTGGGGGGACAGTGGTATGGCACAAACCTATAGCAATCAGCTGTGTAGAAAGTCCAGTGTGTCTCTGTCTTTGTTACGTGATTGATTTTGCCTTTTTTTTCCCCACAAATCAATTACTTTCAAGCTGTTGACTTGAATGGTTAACTTTATTTTACTTTTAAATTTGCCGTGTGTTGACTACGTGATATCAGTGTGTGTGTGTGTGTGTGTGTGTGTGTGTGTGTGTGTGTGTGTGTGTGTGTGTGTGTGTGTGTGTGTGTGTGTGTGTGTGTGTGTGTGTGTGTGTGTGTGTGTATGTGTGTGAAGAGAGAGAGAGAGAGAGAGAGAGAGAGAGATTTCAGTGTAGTTAAGTGGGTATAATATTCAGGAGTTTTTATTCTTTTTAATACCAGTGAGCCTAAAGTTCTCGTAAATGTATAAAGTTTTCTCCCCCTCTCTCTCTCCCTCGCTCTCTGTGTCTTTCCATTTTTTTTTTTATGAATGGTCGTCTCAGTATTGTGATCCCAGTCTTGACTCTTGCACGGACATGTGTGTATACGTTCCTACTACGGCAGTAAGGAGATTGCGGTATACAAGACTATCAGTGAAATGTTGGTGCTAGTGTGAAGGATAATGGAGTCTATGCCGTTACCAGTGATCTCGATTTACCCACCGCTACCCTCCACAAGAAGCCACGAAACCTCTGTCTGGTAAGTCAGTCTGTTAAAACATATCTTACTCTTCCTCTGTGTGTGTTTCTTTCTGCTGTAACATCTGGTGAACTCTTGTTTTCGTTGTTGGAAGTTAGCTTATTTTTCCCATGAAACAGTGAAGGCGCGATATTTTCAGAATCGTTCTCCTCCTTTTCTGTGTAATCCCGTTACGCATGTATGGCAACAAACCAGTTCGTGTTTTATATCTGTGTGTAGGGGAGAGAGTCTACTTTTCAGTCAGATTGATAATTTTATATATGGCTAAATGACCAAATCAGTATTGCGGGAAATGTAAAAACACACAAAGGAAGCCACACAGTCCCGCTTGCCTACCGATGACTCACACTCAAAACCGCTGACGGGCCGTGTAGCGCAGCGGGTAAGCAGGAAAACACGCCTCTCGCGTGCGAATCACGGGCACCGTGTCCGAAAACTAAGTGATCGCCCGGCGGCCGGTTTAAACAGCCGTGCCCCCCTCCCCCCCTACACACACACACCACAATACACTTCAACCTGAGATGCCCACACCACACACACAATATACACTCCACCACAACTGTACCATTCTGTCCAAGATATCCATCCCCCCTCCCCCCCCCCCCCATACACACACACCACAATACACTTCAACCTATCTGAGATGCCCACACCACACACACAATATACACTCCACCACAACTGTACCATTCTGTCCAAGATATCCATCCTCCCCCCCCCCCCCCACACACACACCACAATCAGACCTGCCAACCCCTCTAAGCCTGCAATAGTACCTTTATAAATTTTTTATAGTATTTTTTCAAAAACAGTAGTATTCCAAGTATACAAAGAATTATATACCTCATTATAAAGTAGATTCGTCTCGTCATTTGTGGCTCCAGGAACACATATTTTCACATGTATCACTTCTAATGTCTTTTTTCACATGCATCACAAATTCTGAGTTCAAGTGTCTGTTTTCCACATATATTGATCACTATGAGTTCCAGTGTCTGTCTCCACTGAGGCACAATCACATATGATTCACTCAAAAAACATAAATTCTAATGTCTGCTTCGCTACAAACTGCATTGTCAAAATGACAATTTGAAGCCAACAAGGCACACTTTGAAAGTTACTGAGTTGTGTCGGTAGAGCTTGTTGCACTGTGCTCAGTGTGCTGCCTTTTGGTAGCTGACTTGCACTTTTTCAAGAGCTCATCAGAGAACACTGCTTTGTAGCATGGGCCCCCTTTCTTGGACTTCAGAACCATGAGAGCATCCAATGTCTTTGCCCCTATGGATCCCCGAAAGTGTTTCTTAAGGCTGATGCCTTTGCAATGTGCCTCAACGAAGTCACGTGCTTTTTTACATCGTCGATCCCGCCATGCGAAACTAGAAAATCGAACTCACAAGCACTGCACCTTGCATATGTGCTTCCCACTTTCGATGCAGTGATGCATGGGTACTCTTGTGAGTATGACTGGATGAACTTTTGTTCTCTTTTTGCCTTTTTCTGTACACTTTCACTGCCGGTGCCCAAAGCATCTTCACCACCACGTTTTCCTTTGCCACTACCACGCGGTCTACCTCGTGTCGCCATTTTCTTTTTGCAAAAACGGAAGTCTCACAGTCGGTACGAGACTTTCGTTTGACCCAGTACGAGACTCGTTTGACGAGATTCTCATTTATAATAACAAACATGGCTGCGCCCATAGTCCACTTGTTTACCGATCGTGATTGTCTTCTCAGTGGCGCTCTCGGCTCAAAGTCACTACTAGACCTATAATCGTTTGTTTTTTTGTTTTTGTTTTTTTGCATCGTATCATTTTTTACTCGATCGTAATTTAGTATTATTTAATTATGATCGTAAAATAATACGCCAAAATCGTACTGGTTGGCAGGTCTGCACAATACACTTCAACCTATCTGAGATGCTCACACCTCATACACAATATACACTCCACCACAACTGTACCATTCTGTCCAAGATATCCATCCCCCCCCCCCCCCACACACACACACCACAATACACTTCAACCTATCTGAGATGCTCACACCTCATACACAATATACACTCCACCACAACTGTACCATTCTGTCCAAGATATCCATCCCCCCCCCCCCCACACACACACACCACAATACACTTCAACCTATCTGAGATGCTCACACCTCATACACAATATACACTCCACCACAACTGTACCATTCTGTCCAAGATATCCATCCCCCCCCCCCCCCACACACACACACACCACAATACACTTCAACCTATCTGAGATGCTCACACCTCATACACAATATACACTCCACTACAACTGTACCATTCTGTCCAAGATATCCATCCCCCCCCCCCCCACACACACACACCACAATACACTTCAACCTATCTGAGATGCTCACACCTCACACACATACAAATATACACTCCACTACAACTGTACCATTCAGTCCAAGATATCCATCCCCCCTCCCCCCCCCCCCCACAATATACACCCCACCACAACTGTACCATTCTGTCCAAGATATCCATCCCCCCTCCCCCCCCCCCCCCACACACACACACCACAATACACTTCCACCTATCTGAGATGCCCACACCTCACACACAATATACACTCCACTACAACTGTACCATTCTGTCCAAGATATCCATCCCCCCTCCCCCCCCCCCCCCCACACACACACAATACACTTCAACCTATCTGAGATGCCCCACACCTCACACACAATATACACTCCACCACAACTGTACCATTCTGTCCAAGATATCCACCCCCCCCCCCCCCCCACACACACACAATACACTTCAACCTATCTGAGATGCCCACACCTCATACACAATATACACTCCACCACAACTGTACCATTCTGTCCAAGATATCCATCCCCCCTCCCCCCCCACACACACACAATACACTTCAACCTATCTGAGATGCCCACACCTCACACACAATATACACTCCACCACAACTGTACCATTCTGTCCAAGATATCCATCCCCCCTCCCCCCCCACACACACACAATACACTTCAACCTATCTGAGATGCCCACACCACACACACAATATACACTCCACCACAACTGTACCATTCGGTCCAAGATATCCATCCCCCCTCCCCCCCCCCCCCCACACACACACACCACAATACACTTCAACCTATCTGAGATGCCCACACACCACACACACCAATATACACTCCACCACAACTGTACCATTCTGTCCAAGATATCCATCCCCCTCCCCCCCCCCTACACACACAACCACAACACACTTCAACCTATCTGAGATGCCCACACCACACACACACAATATACACTCCACCACAACTGTACCATTCTGTCCAAGATATCCATCCCTCCCCCCTCCTCCACAATACACTTCAACCTATCTGAGATGCTCACACCACACACACAATATACACCCCACCACAACTGTACCATTCTGTCCAAGATATCCATGCCCCCCTCCCCCTCCACAATACACTTTAACCCGAGATGCTCACACCTCACACACATACAAATCTACACACCCCTACAATCCTTCTGTCCATTCAAGATATCCATCTCCCCCCAGCCCCAACACAATGCACACACACACAAATATTCCTATCTTTTCGTCAAACATATCTTACCACCATCAACAACCCCCCTCCCCCAATACACACACACACCACACACACAAAAACATCCCACCACCCCCACTCATACACACACACATCACACCACACTCTCACCCACCCACATTACACATACACACACACACACCACATCACACCACACTCTCACCCACCCACATTACACATACACACACACACCACATCACACCACACTCTACACCCCTCTCACCCACCCACATTACACATACACCACACACACATCACATCACACCACACTCTCACCCACCCACATTACACATACACACATCTCACCCACCCACATTACACATACACACACACCACATCACACCACACTCTCACCCACCCACATTACACATACACACATCACACCACACTCTCACCCACCCATATTACACATACACACACACACATCACACCACACTCTCATCAACCCACATTACACATACATACACCACATCACACCACACTCTCACCAACCCACATTACACATACACCACACTCTCACCCACCCACATTACACATACACCACACTCTCACCCACCCACATTACACATATCACACCACACTCCCACCCACCCACCCACCCACGCACACATGTACGCACGCACACACACACACACACACACACACACACACACACACACACACACACACACACACACACACACCCTCACCCACCCACACACGCACCCACACATGAACGCACGCACACACACACACTCTCCTACCTTTTTGTCAGAGATGCCCACACCACCCACAGCCCCCTGCAGTTCCTCTTCCTCTTCCTCCTCCTCCGAGTCCGAGTTGTCAGTGTGATCTACCACCACCGCGTCCACCACCACCACCTCACTGTCCCCTGACCGTCCCTGGTTTATCACCACCACTTCTGGCTGTACTGTTGCCGGCAGACCTGATACATGTATTTTATTTGGCTATACAGCAGCCGGTCAACCTGATAAACATCACATTATTGCCAGTACTATGGCGGGTAAACCTGATAAACATCACATTATTGCCAGTACTATGGCGGGTAAACCTGATAAACATCACATTATTGGCTGTACTATGGCCAGTAAACCTGATAAACATCACATTATTGGCTGTACTATGGCTGGTAAACCTGATATACATCATATTATTAGTGGCAGTACTATGGCTGGTAAACCTGATAAACATCACATTATTGGCTTATAAACTGGCCAGTAAATCCGATAAACATCACATTATTCGCCATACTATGGCCGGTAATCCTGATAAACATCACATTATTGGCTGAACTGTGGCCAGTAAACCGGATAAACATCACATTAGTGGCTTGTAAATTGGCCAGTAAACCCGATAAACATCACATTATTGGCTGTACTATGGCCAGTAAACCTGATAAACATCACATTATTGGCTGTACTGTGGCCGGTAAACCTGATAAACATCACGTTATTGGCTGTACTATGGCCAGTAAACCTGATAAACATCACATTATTGGCTGTGCTATGGCCAGTAAACCTGATAAACATCACATTATTGGCTGTGCTATGGCAGGTAAACCTGATAAACATGACATTATTGGCTGTACTGTGGCTGGTAAACCTGATAAACATCACATTATTGGCTGTGCAATGGCCAGTAAACCTGATAAACATCACATTATTGGCTGTACTATGGCCAGTAAACCTGATAAACATCACATTATTGGCTGTACTATGGCTGGTAAACCTGATAAACATCACATTATTGGCTGTGCCATGGCCAGTAAACCTGATAAACATCACATTATTGGCTGTACTATGGCCAGTAAACCTGATAAACATCACATTATTGGCTGTGCTATGGCCAGTAAACCTGATAAACATCACATTATTGGCTGTACTATGGCTGGTAAACCTGATAAACATCACATTATTGGCTGTACTATGGCCAGTAAACCTGATAAACATCACATTATTGGCTGTACTGTGGCTGGTAAACCTGATAAACATCACTATTATTGGCTGTACTATGGCGGGTAAACCTGATAAACATCACATTATTGGCTGTATTATGGCCAGTAAACCTGATAAACATCACATTATTGGCTGTACTATGGCCAGTAAACCTGATAAACACATCATTGGCTGTACTATGGCTGGTAAACCTGATAAACATCACATTATTGGCTGTGCCATGGCCAGTAAACCTGATAAACACATCATTGGCTGTACTATGGCTGGTAAACCTGATAAACATCACATTATTGGCTGTACTATGGCAGTAAAACCTGATAAACATCACATTATTGGCTGCACTATGGCCAGTAAACCTGATAAAACATCATCATTGGCTGTACTATGGCTGGTAAACCTGATAAACAATCACATTATTGGCTGTGCCATGGCCAGTAAACCTGATAAACACATCATTGGCTGTACTATGGCTGGTAAACCTGATAAACATCACATTATTGGCTGTACTATGGCCAGTAAACCTGATAAACATCACATTATTGGCTGTACTATGGCCAGTAAACCTGATACACATCATTGGCTGTACTATGGCTGGTAAACCTGATAAACATCACATTATTGGCTGTGCCATGGCCAGTAAACCTGATAAACATCACATTATTGGCTGTGCCATGGCCAGTAAACCTGATAAACATCACAATTATTGGCTGTACTATGGCCAGTAAACCTGATAAACATCACATTATTGGCTGTGCCATGGCCAGTAAACCTGATAAACATCACATTATTGGCTGTATTATGGCCAGTAAACCTGATAAACAATCACATTTACGGCTGTACCATGGCCAGTAAACCTGATAAACATCACATTATTGGCTGTACTGTGGCCGGTAAACCTGATAAACATCACATTATTGGCTGTACTATGGCCAGTAAACCTGATAAACAATCGCATTATTGGCTGTGCCATGGCCAGTAAACCTGATAAACATCACATCATTGGCTGTACTATGGCCGGTAAACCTGATAAACATCCATTATTGGCTGTGCTATGGCCGGTAAAACCTGATAAACATCACATTATTGGCTGCACTATGGCCAGTAAACCTGAATAAACACCAACCAATTTTGGCTGTACTATGGCTGGTAAACCTGATAAACATCACGTATTGGCTGGTGTCCATGGCCAGCAGTAAACCTGATAAACACATCATTGGCTGTACTATGGCTGGTAAACCTGATAAACATCACATTATTGGCTGTACTATGGCCAGTAAACCTGATATAAACATCACATTATTGGCTGTACTATGGCCAGTAAACCTGATAAACACATCATTGGCTGTACTATGGCTGGTAAACCTGATAAACATCACATTATTGGCTGTACTATGGCTGGTAAACCTGATAAACATCACATTATTGGCTGTGCCATGGCCAGTAAACCTGATAAACATCACATTATTGGCTGTACTATGGCCAGTAAACCTGATAAACATCACATTATTGGCTGTGCCATGGCCAGTAAACCTGATAAACATCACATTATTGGCTGTACCATGGCCAGTAAACCTGATAAACATCACATTATCGGCTGTACATGGCCAGTAAACCTGATAAACATCACATTATTGGCTGTACTGTGGCTGGAAACCTGATAAACATCACATTATTGGCTGTGCTATGGCTGGTAAACCTGATAAACATCACATTATTGGCTGTACTATGGCCAGTAAACCTGATAAACATCACATTATTGGCTGTACTATGGCCAGTAAACCTGATAAACATCACATTATTGGCTGTACTGTGGCTGGTAAACCTGATAAACATCACATTATTGGCTGTACTATGGCGGGTAAACCTGATAAACATCACATTATTGGCTGTATTATGGCCAGTAAACCTGATAAACATCACATTATTGGCTGTACTATGGCCAGTAAACCTGTAAAACACATCATTGGCTGTACTATGGCTGGTAAACCTGATAAACATCACATTATTGGCTGTGCCATGGCCAGTAAACCTGATAAACACATCATTGGCTGTACTATGGCTGGTAAACCTGATAAACATCACATTATTGGCTGTACTATGGCCAGTAAACCTGATAAACATCACATTATTGGCTGTACTGTGGCCGGTAAACCTGATAAACATCACATTATTGGCTGTACTATGGCCAGTAAACCTGATAAACATCACATTATTGGCTGTACTATGGCCAGTAAACCTGATAAACACATCATTGGCTGTACTATGGCTGGTAAACCTGATAAACATCACATTATTGGCTGTACTATGGCTGGTAAACCTGATAAACATCACATTATTGGCTGTGCCATGGCCAGTAAACCTGATAAACATCACATTATTGGCTGTACTATGGCCAGTAAACCTGATAAACATCACATTATTGGCTGTGCCATGGCCAGTAAACCTGATAAACATCACATTATTGGCTTATAAACTGGCCAGTAAACCTGATAAACATCACATTATCGGCTGTACCATGGCCAGTAAACCTGATAAACATCACGTTATTGGCTGTACTGTGGCCGGTAAACCTGATAAACATCACATTATTGGCTGTACTATGGCCAGTAAACCTGATAAACATCACATTATTGGCTGTGCCATGGCCAGTAAACCTGATAAACATCACATCATTGGCTGTACTATGGCCGGTAAACCTGATAAACATCACATTATTGGCTGTACTATGGCCAGTAAACCTGATAAACATCACATTATTGGCTGTACTATGGCCGGTAAACCTGATAAACATCACATTATTGGCTGTACTGTGGCTGGTAAACCTGATAAACATCACATTATTGGCTGTACTATGGCCAGTAAACCTGATAAACATCACATTATTGGCTGTACTGTGGCCAGTAAACCTGATAAACTTCACATTATTGGCTGTATTATGGCCAGTAAACCTGATAAACATCACATTATTGGCTGTACTGTGGCTGGTAAACCTGATAAACATCACATTATTGGCTGTACTGTGGCTGGTAAACCTGATAAACATCACATTATTGGCTGTATTGTGGCCAGTAAACCTGATAAACTTCACATTATTGGCTGTACCATCGCCAGTAAACCTGATAAACATCACATCATTAGCTGTACTATGGCCAGTGAACCTGATAAACATCACATTATTGACTGAACTATGACCAGTACATCTGACAATTCACATAATTTTATTTCCTTATGTTTGTTTCAGTTCACTCGTGTCCAAAGGTGACATGTATGTGGATGTGTGTCAGGATCCAAAATGCCCCAGTCCCGCACAAATCCACACACACACACACACACAAACAACGGCCAACTGTTTCCTACCTGACTGATCAAAGGTGGATACGCGGGCGCGTGAGGCAGGTCGTGTCTGCCTGCTGGCAGGGGTAGGGCGACGGTTGTTGTTGTTGCCCAGCAGGGGGGTGCTCTCGGACGCCCCTTCTTCCTCCCCCTCCGACTCGCTGTCCGTGTCCTGCCCTGGGATCACACGCCGCTTACACTGGGGACAGGTCTTCTTGCGCTTGGTTAGCCAGGGATCAATACACTTACAGTGGTATGCTGTGGACACCGTAGATACAGGTGTATATATGGTTACATCAATATCACTACATATATATAATTACATCAATAACTCTATTTATACATATATGGTTACATTAATATCACTATATATAATATATATATATATATATATATATATATATATATATATATATATATATATATACATATATATATGGTTACATCAATACCACTGTATACATTTTACACTGGGGACAGGTCTTCTTGCGCTTGGTTAGCCAGGGATCAATACACTTACAGTGATATGCTGTGGACACCACACATACAGGTATATAAGGTTACATCAATATCAATACAGGACTCCATACATACAGGTGCATATATGGTTACATCAATATCACTATATATTACATATGGTCACATCAATATCAATATATACATTTTACATTGGGGGATAGTCTTTTTGCGCTTGGTCAGCCAGGGATCAATACACTTACAGTGTTATGCTGTGGACACCATACATACAGGTATGTATATATATATATGGTTACATCAATATCACTACAGGACACCACACATACAGGTATATATATATATGGTTATATCAATATCACTACAGGACACCATACATACAGGTATATATATATATATATGGTTACATCAATATCACTACAGGACACCATACATACAGGTATATATATATATGGTTACATCAATATCACTATAGGACACCAACACATACAGGTATATATATATATGGTTACATCAATATCACTATAGGACACCACACATACAGGTATATATATATATGGTTACATCAATATCACTATAGGACACCATACATACAGGTATATATATATGGTTACATCAATATCACTATAGGACACCACACATACAGGTATATATATATGGTTACATCAATATCACTATAGGACACCACACATACAGGTATATATATATATGGTTACATCAATATCACTACAGGACACCACACATACAGGTACATATATATGGTTACATCAATATCACTACAGGACACCATACATACAGGTAATATATATGGTTACATCAATATCACTACAGGACACCATACATACAGGTATATATATATGGTTACATCAATATCACTACAGGACACCATACATACAGGTATATATATATGGTTACATCAATATCACTAAGGACACCATACATACAGGTATATATATATGGTTACATCAATATCACTATAGGACACCATACATACAGGTACATATATATGGTTACATCAATATCACTACAGGACACCATACATACAGGTATATATATATGGTTACATCAATATCACTACAGGACACCATACATACAGGTACATATATATATGGTTACATCAATATCACTACAGGACACCACACATACAGGTATATTATATATGGTTACATCAATATCACTACAGGACACCATACATACAGGTACATATATATGGTTACATCAATATCACTACAGGACACCATACATACAGGTACATATAATATGGTTACATCAATATCACTACAGGACACCACACATACAGGTATATATATATATGGTTACATCAATATCACTACAGGACACCATACATACAGGTATATATATATTATAATATTGGATTACATCAATAATATGTATACATTCTACACTGGGACACCTTCTTGGCTATTGGTTAGCCAGCGAATCAATACACTTGTGGTGTGTTATGTGGCTTGTGTTAGTGTGTGTTGGTGTAGTCTGTGTGTGTGTGTGTGTGTGTGTGTGAGTGTGTGTGTGTGTTGTGTGTGTGCATGCTGCTGCGTGTGTGTGTGTGTGTGTAGTGTGAATGTGTATGTGTGTGAAGTGTGTGTGAATGTGTGTGTTAGATGTGGTGTTGTAGATGTGTGTGTGTGTGTGTGTGTGTGTGTGTGTGTTGTGTGTGTGTGTGTGTGTGTGTGTGTTGTGTGTGTGTGTGTGTTGTGTGTGTGTGTGTGTGTGTGTGTGTGTGTGTGTGTTGTGTGTGTGTGTGTGTGTGTGTGTGTGTGTGTGTGTGTGTGTGTGTGTGTTGTGTGTGTTGTGTGTGTGGTGTTGTGTGTGATGTGTGTGTGTGTGTGTGTGTGTGTGTGTGTGTGTGTGTGTGTGTGTGTGTGTGTGTGTGTGTGTGTGTGTGTGTTGTGTGTGTGTGTGTGTGTGTGTGTGTGTGTGTGTGTGTGTGTGTGTGTTGTGTGAGTGTGTGTGTGTGTGTGGACTCACTGTGATCACAAGGCAGGACTCGCAGTTTCTCCCCTTCCTCATAATCCTCCAGACAGATGGCACAAGTGTCATAGTGGTCACCTGGGGTCACACACACATGATACACACATCTTGTTAGTCTCCCTTTGGTGTGAACTAAAGCGTCTCACACACACACACACACACACACACACACACACACACACACACACACACACACACACAATCTTGTTAGTCTCCCTTTGGCGTGAACTAAAGCGTTACACACACACACACACACACACACACACCTTGTTATCTCCCTTTACCATGAACTCAAAGCCTCCCACTCACAAACAAAACACACACACACACACACACACACACACACACACACACACACACACACACACACACACAAACACACCACACACACACTACACACATCTTGTTAGTCTCCCTTTGGCGTGAACTAAAGCATCCCACTCACAAACAAAACACACACACACACACACACACACAAACACACACACACAGTACACACATCTTGTTATCTCCCTTTACCATGAACTCAAACCCTCCCACTCACAAACAAAACACACACACACACACAACACACACATCTTGTTAGTCTCTCTTTGCCCCCAACTAAAGCCTCCCACTCACAAACAACACACACACACACACAACACACACATCTTGTTAGTCTCTCTTTGCCCCCAACTAAAGCCTCCCACTCACAAACAACACACACACACACACAACACACACATCTTGTTAGTCTCTCTTTGCCCTCAACTAAAGCCTCCCGCTCACAAACAAAACACACACACACACACACAACACAACACACACATCTTGTTAGTCTCTCTTTGCCCCCAACTAAAGCCTCCCACTCACAAACAACACACACACACACACACAACACACACATCTTGTTAGTCTCTCTTTGCCCTCAACTAAAGCCTCCCGCTCACAAACAACACACACACACACACACACACAACACACACATCTTGTTAGTCTCTCTTTGCCCTCAACTAAAGCCTCCCACTCACAAACAAAACACAAACACACACACACACACAACACACACATCTTGTTAGTCTCTCTTTGCCCTCAACTAAAGCCTCCCACTCACAAACAAAACACATAAACACAAATCTAAACACACTGATGACCCTGGAAAAACAAAAACATGGAAAAGAAGATTAAGTGTACATATCACTACATTCATGCAAATTATTATTATTATTATTATTATGAACATTTAGTACGCCTAATCAAATTAATGCCCTAGGCGTTTACAATGGCAAAACATACAACCAGAATCACAAGCACACACACACACGCCCACAGAAGCACCCACACACACACAAACACACACACACACACACAAACACACACACAGCATGACATGCAAATACAATGACACATTGACACTAAGACACTATAATGTCACCATTACATTACATGGGGGGAAGGGGGCAGAGATTACCAGTTTTGGGAAACAGGTGAGTTTTGAGGGAGCGTTTGAATGTGGACAGAGAGGGTGAGTATCTAAGAGAGCGAGGTAACTGATTCCAGATGGTTGGAGCTTGATAGGAAAAAGAACGCTGCCCAAACCTTTTAGTGCGGACTATGGGGATACTATAGAGACGGGTATCAGATGAGGACCGCAAAGCTCGAGATGGCGTGTAGAGATGTAACAGATGGGTGAGATACTCAGGACAGGAAGACTCAATAGATTTGAAGCAGAGGCAGGCAATCTTGTAGGATATTCTTTGCTGATAATCTACGGATGAGCCCCTGGCTTTGACCATTTTGACTATTTTATTACCAGGAAGATTAAATAAACAAAAACCCGATTAAAAATGCATGAACAATGTTACTGTTATTTTGTTTGAATCCTAGCCGACTGCATAGAGCCATATGAGGGCTATGATCATTTCGAAACAATGCATGAACACAAGTATGTACGCAAAAACATCAGTAAAAACTGAACTACGGTACCTTAAATTGCATCTAAGTAATTCTCATTTCCTAAGGGCTAAAACTGCAATTTAAATGTGCACCCATTCATCAATCCTAATACAATGTATGTGAGGCTTTGTGGAAAACATACAGGTCACTGAACCAGCAAGGTAAAACAACGATAAAAGAAGAAGAGATGACAGAAAACAAAGGAAGAAGTCAGAAATAAAGAAAGTGACAGAAAACAGGAATAATCTGGCACAGATTTTCAGAAAGTGGGAATACAGTTCATACTGAAAGAACCCCCAGTGAACAGCGTTCAACCCATGATGAAGACAGGGCCTGCCACAAAGCCAATAACTAGGCTTAAGAAAGATCTGGTGAGAAGACTAAATGAAACATGGCTTCCTACCAAACCAGCGGACTATGAGGGAGACAATAAAACATGGCTTCACCAGCAAACCAGTGGACTACAAGGCAGTTACAATAAAATATGGCTTCACCAGCAAACCAGTGGACTACAAGGCAGTTACAATAAAACATGGCTTCACCAGCAAACCAGTGGACTGTAAGGCACTTACAATAAAACATGGCTTCACCAGCAAACCAGTGAACTGTAAGGCACTTACAATAAAACAAGGCTTCACCAGTAAACCGGCGGACTGTAAGGCACTTTACAATAAAACATGGCTTCACCAGCAGACTATGAGACAGCTACGATAAAACATGGCTCCACCTGCAAACTGGCAGACTGTATGGGAGTTACAATAAAACATGGCTTCATCAACAAACCGGTGGACTGTAAGGAAGTTACAATAAAACATGGCTTCATCAACAAACCGGTGGACTGTAAGGAAGTTACAATAAAACGATTTCATCCGCAAACTTGCGGACTGTAAGGGAGTTACAATACAACATGGCTTCAAAAGATCCAGAATGATCATGAGGTCCTACCTAGATAGTTCCATAACCCCGAGTTCGTAAGGGAGTGAGGTGGTAGAGTCCATAACTTTTTCTAGGGCCAGCACTACGAGGGCGGCACCCATCCCCTCTCCCCCGATTCAAACTCATGTTCATATTCACATTTTTCTTTTAACCAAGACTTCAAAACGGCAAGAAGGTTAATTGGTCTTCAAGGGGTGGGACCTGGGAAATCGACCTATCTCTTCACAGTTTTATACCAAGGTAGTCGGGCAATGCTATGCTCTTCAGGATTTTCAACTGCTGTGGGATCTTTAGCGTGCACAGCCAGAAGGCACATGGGCCCAACTCGCTTTTCGTCCTCTTCCAAAAGACTAGATGTTCAGTTTGATTTTCCGATCAAACTGAGGAGGAAAGTCGAGACCTCTAGGGGAAGCGAACCCTGGAACCTCGAGTTTAGTTACTGGCAGGCGAACGTCTGAACCATTCTGCTGCTCTTCTCCCTGAGGATACTCATGGTTAATCAAGTTAATCACTCCAAAACAGACCGCTCACCTTTCTTGTATTTACGAGTAGGGATTTTCTTGAGAGCAGACTTGGACAGACGTGTACGACGCAGGTGTTGGAAATATTTGATGCACTTGATAATCTGGGGAAAGATCCATAGAATGTTACTGTTTCCATAACTACAATGTCTACGTTGAACACACACCTGACACACAGTGTAAAACACACACCTGACACACTGTGTAACAAAACACACCTGACACACTGTGTAACAAAACACACCTGACACACTGTGTAACAAAACACACCCGACACACTAATAACAAAACACACCTGACACACTGTGTAACAAAACACACCTGACACACTGTGTAACAAAACACACCCGACACACTGTGTAACAAAACACACCTGACACACTGTGTAACAAAACACACCTGACACACTGTGTAACAAAACACACCTGACACACTATGTAACAAAACACACCTGACACACTATATAATAAAACACACCCGACACAGTGTAACAAAACACACCTGACACACTGTGTAACAAAACACACCTGACACACTGTGTAACAAAACACACCCGACACACTGTGTAACAAAACACACCTGACACACTATATAATAAAACACACCCGACACACTGTGTAACAAAACACACCCGACACACTGTGTAACAAAACACACCTGACACACTATATAATAAAACAACACCCGACACACTGTGTAACAAAACACACCCGACACACTGTGTAACAAAACACACCTGACACACTGTGTAACAAAACACACCTGACACACTATATAATAAAAACACACCCGACACATGTGTAACAAAACACACCCGACACACTGTGTAACAAAACACACACCTACACCGACACACTGTGTAACAAAACACACCCGACACACTGTGTAACAAAACACACCTGACACACTGTGTAACAAAACACACCCTGACAATACTATGAAACAAAACACACCCGACAACTGTGTAACAAAACACACCTGACACAACCTGTGTAACAAAACACACCTGACACACTGTGTAACAAAACACACCCGACACACTGATGAACAAAACACAACCTGACACACTGTATAACAAAACACACCTGACACACTATATAACACAACACACCTCGAAAACCACAACTGTATAACAAAACACACCTGACACACTGTATAACAAAACACACCGACACACTGTATAAAAACACACCCGACACACTGTATAACAAAACACACCCGACACACGACAACACGTGTATAACAAAACACACCCGACACACTGTATAACAAAACACACCCGACACACTGTATAACAAAACACACCCGACACACTGTATAACAAAAACAACTAAAACAACCGACACATGTATAACAAAACACACCCGACACATAACAAAACCGTAACACTATACACAAAACACCCGACACACTATATAATAAAAACACACCTGACACACTGTATAACAAAACACACCGACACACTGTATAACAAAAACAACCCAACACACTGTGTAACAAAACACACCCGACACACTATATAATAAAACACACCTGACACACTGTATAACAAAACACACCTGACACACTGTGTAACAAAACACACCCGACACACTGTGTAACAAAACACACCCGACACACTGTATAACAAAACACACCCGACACACACTATATAACAAAACACACCTGACACACTGTGTAACAAAACACACCCGACACACTGTGTAACAAAACACACCTGACACACTGTGTAACAAAACACACCTGACACACTATATAACAAAACACACCTGACACACTGTGTAACAAAACACACCTGACACACTGTATAACAAAACACACCCGACACACTGTATAACAAAACACACCTGACACACTGTGTAACAAAACACACCCGACACACTGTGTAACAAAACACACCTGACACACTGTATAACAAAACACACCCGACACACTGTGTAACAAAACACACCTGACACACTGTGTAACAAAACACACCTACACACTGTGTAACAAAACACACCTGACACACTGTGTAACAAAACACACCTGACACACTGTGTAACAAAACACACCTGACACACTGTGTAACAAACACACCCGACACACTGTGTAACAAAACACACCTGACACACTGTATAACAAAACACACCTGACACACTGTGTAACAAAACACACCCGACACACTGTATAACAAAACACACCCGACACACTGTATAACAAAACACACCCGACACACTGTGTAACAAAACACACCCATACACTGTATAACAAAACACACACCGACACACTGTATAACAAAACACACCGACACTGTATAACAAACACACCCAAACACTGTATAACAAAACACACCCGACACACTGTATAACAAAACACACCGACACACTGTGTAACAAAACACACCCGACACACTGTGTAACAAAACACCTGACACACTGAGTAACAAAACACACCCGACACACTGTGTAAACAAACACACCCGACACACTGAGTAACAAAACACACCGACACACTGAGTAACAAAACACACCGACACACTGTGTAACAAAACACACCTGACACACTGTATAACAAAACACCCGACACACTGTGTAACAAAACACACCCGACACACTGTATACAAAACACCCGACACACTGTTAACAAAACACAACCGACACACTGTATAACAAAACACACCTGACACACTGTGTAACAAAACACACCCGACACACTGTGTAACACACACACCTGACACACATGTATAACAAAACACACCCACACTGTAACAAAACACACCTGACACACTATATAACAAAACACCACACTGACACACATATGTAACAAAACACACCCGACACACTGTTAACAAAACACACCGACACACTGTGTAACAAAACACACCCGACACACTGTGTAACAAAACACACCGACACACTGCATAACAAAACACACCGACACATATGTAACAACAACACACACACACACACTGTGTAACAAACACACCGACACTGACAAAACACCTGACACACTGTGTACAAAACACAACACACACACTGACACAACACTTGTGTAACAAAACACACCGACACACTTAAACAAAACACACCTGACACACTGTGTAACAAAACAACTTCACACACGCTAACAATAACACACCTAACACACGTGTAACAAAACACTACACATGCTGTATACACAATACACTACACTGACATATGTGTAACACACACCTGACACACTGGTAAACACACGACACACTGTGTAACACACACACTGACACACTCATAAACTTACACACTACAACCTGTACAATACATGTGTAACACACACACCTGACACACGTGTAACACACCACTGTGTAACACACACTGACAACTTGTAAACACACAACACATTACACACACTGACACTAACACACACTACAACTGTGTAACACACACATCTACACACTGATGTACACACCAACCGACCACACACATTAACACACACCACATGAACACATAGAACACCTAAGACACACTGTGTAACACCACACACACACCTACACAAACACTGATCACACATATACCTGACAACGTGTACACACACACCTGACACACTGTGTAAACACACACTGACAACCGTGTAACACACCTGACACACTGTAACACAACATGACACACTGATGTACACACATAATACACACTTTGTAACACACACACCTGACACCTGTGTAACTACACCTACACACTGGTAACACACACCTGACAATGAGTAACACATTACCTGACACATTGTTTACACATATACATACACACTGTGTAACACAGACACTTTACACACTGGTAACCCCACCTGACACTGTTTAACACACATCTGACACATTGTGTATTGGTCTTGTTTTGCTACATTAACTATGCATTCTAATTCTATTTTTGCGTTTTTCTGGTTCATACTAACATTGATTTGTGAGTCATTATCTACGGCAATGAACTATTCTTTTAACACACACAGGAGATACTTACAGAGAAGACAACCACACCAAAAAACAAATGGACACGACGACGACGAAAGGCAAAAAAAGCTGGTGGGGGGTTCGTCATTGTATTCCTCTATCTTGATCACCACTGCCCTGTACACACAAACACACACACACACACACACACGCACACACACACACACACACACACACACACACATACACACACACACAACAACGCACACACACACACACACAACACCGCACACACGCACGCACGCACGCACGCACACACACACACACAAATGCATAATAAATAATTGTTGACTGATGGTTGTTTAGCATATCAAAATATCCAAGCTTGCTTTAATACATGCATACACCAAGTGTATCATTTAACACACACAATTCTTATATCAAAATATCTAGTCTTGTTTTAAACAATGAATATATTAAACGAATCATTTTATACGACAACTTCACTAAAATCAAGAATCTTTTCAATCACTTTATGTGACATTCTTCAAAAGGCCACTTGCCAAGTGCCATTCAAACTTTGCGCTCTAAGCTTCTTTAAATCAACCTTTTTACACATGTTTCAGACCCTAATTTCGCCTGCTGTTACCTACTAGAAGACAAGCCAAGTCCTAATGGACGTACCTATGAGCGTCTGTCTATTGTATACAAAAGCTATAAGACAACCCAAGTCCTGATGGACGTACTAGTGTCTGTCTATTGTGTACAACAGCTATAAGACAACCCAAGTCCTGATGGACGTACTAGTGTCTGTCTATTGTGTACAACAGCTATAAGACAACCCAAGTCATGATGGACATACCTGTGAGTGTCTGTCTATTGTGTACAACAGCTATAAGACAACCCAAGTCCTGATGGACGTACCTGTGAGTGTCTGTCTATTGTGTACAATAGCTATAAGACAACCCAAGTCATGATGGACATACCTGTGAGTGTCTGTCTATTGTGTACAATAGCTATAAGACAACCCAAGTCCTGATGGACGTACCTGTGAGTGTCTGTCTATTGTGTACAACAGCTATAAGACAACCCAAGTCATGATGGACATACCTGTGAGTGTCTATTGTGTACAATAGCTATAAGACATGCCAAAGTCCTGATGGACATACCTGTGAGTGTCTGTCTATTGTGTACAATAGCTATAAGACAACCCAAGTCCTGATGGACATACCTGTGTCTGTCTATTGTGTACAACAGCTATAAGACAACCAAAGTCCTGATGGACATACCTGTGTCTGTCTATTGTGTACAACAGCTATAAGACAACCCAAGTCCTGATGGACATACCTGTGAGTGTCTGTCTATTGTATACAACAGCTATAAGACAACCAAAGTCCTGATGGACATACCTGTGAGTGTCTGTCTATTGTGTACAATAGCTATAAGACAACCAAAGTCCTGATGGACATACCTGTGAGCGTCTGTCTATTGTGTACAACAGCTATAAGACAACCAAAGTCCTGATGGACATACCTGTGTCTGTCTATTGTGTACAAAGCTATAAGACAACCAAAGTCCTGATGGACATACCTGTGTCTGTCTATTGTGTACAACAGCTATAAGACAACCCAAGTCATGATGGACATACCTGAGTGTCTGTCTATTGTGTACAATAGCTATAAGACAACCCAAGTCCTGATGGACATACCTGTGTCTGTCTATTGTGTACAACAGCTATAAGACAACCCAAGTCCTGATGGACATACCTGTGAGCGTCTGTCTATTGTGTACAATAGCTATAAGACAACCCAAGTCCTGATGGACATACCTGTGAGTGTCTGTCTACTGTGTACAATAGCTATAAGACAACCCAAGTCATGATGGACATACCTGTGAGTGTCTGTCTATTGTGTACAACAGCTATAAGACAACCCAAGTCATGATGGACATACCTGTGAGTGTCTGTCTATTGTGTACAACAGCTATACGACAACCAAAGTCCTGATGGACATACCTGTGAGTGTCTGTCTATTGTGTACAACAGCTATAAGACACGCCAAAGTCCTGATGGACATACCTGTGAGTGTCTGTCTATTGTGTACAACAGCTATAAGACAACCCAAGTCCTGACAGACATACTTGCGAGTATAATTGTATTCAGAAGCCAGGGTCATGCCACTGGTGTAGCCCACAAACACAGAAGGAATGTGAACCTTGTCCGCATCTGCAACACAACACACAAGTGGTTATCATTATCATCATCATAGTCATGATAATCATCATGATAATCACCATCATCATCATCATAATGATAATAATCATTATTATTAGTCCATTCATTTAGCACAATGTATGTCAGCGAATGCTCGTAGCACTAATCAAAAAAAAAAAAAATGGGAGGGAGGGGAGGGAGAGTCAGATACATACACCAATACATTAATTTGCCACATGATACAAGTCTGGATGTATATCAACATGTCTGAAACAAACCCACACCTACAGCCTGCACAACCCCTTCCCATGCAGACCTGTGGATGGACATGTGTCTCCAGGATTAACTCTTTGACTCCCACATCACTCCTATACTATCCACCAACTACAAAAACTTAACTCTTTGACTCCCTCATCCTATCCGCCAGCTTTCTGCAGGAACCTGGTGGATAGGGTGAGGAGTCAAAGGGTTAAGTTTCCAATTGCATGGTTGACAATGCAGGATGCTGGTGGACAGGGTGTGGGAGTCAAAGGGTTAATCTTGTATCCCTCATAAAGACCGCATATTGTGCAAGCATTTCTCCTCATCCGTCATATTGACAATAGAGTCCCTCATCAACATCATCATCACTACACAGCCAACAGCTGATCCAAAGCAGGACATAACACCTGGGGCACAATGGGGAGAACTACAGTCATCCCAGCTGTTGACTTAACATCAGGAGCGGGCTGTTAATGAACATATTCATCTGTGATGTGTAACCTTATATATCAAGTTAAAAATTGTTCACACATCTTGACCTTAAATATCAAGTTAATAACTGTTCACCCATCCTGACCTTTGATATGAAAGTGAAAGGAAGACAAGGACATGAACAACATCCCGACAGAAAGTTCATCAAACACCTTGATAGATGTGACAAATAATTAAGACCTGACAGAAGAAACAAGATCACAACAACTGCCATGTGCTATATCAAGGGAAGGCCCTGGTTATAGGCTAGGGGTAGAATTTAACCCTTTTGACTCCCGCACCCTATCCACCAGCATCATGCTCTGTCAACCATGCTAGCAAAGCAAAAACTTAACCCTTTGACACTCAGCAGAAAGCTGGTGGAAACAGTGAGGGAGTCAAAGGGTAAAGTTTTTGCAGTTGGCAGACAGGGTGTGGGAGTCAAAGGGTTAACTTGTCGAGTGTCCAACCATCAAGTTCTGAAGAAAGATGTGTGGCTTGTCAAGTAGAGAGAGTCTACTCATCAAATGCCAGCTTCACCGGACAGGACGCGTTGTCCAATGGAAGACAACAAGCATCCATACACACTCCAGTTCCAAGAATTCCAGCAAGGATACTGTGACCAGGGGGAAGACCACTACAGCCATCCAAGGATATTCCGGAGGCCAACCTCATCAGCTGTGGCATCAACAACATCAACTGGGAAGACACTATCCACAACAGAGTAGAGTGGCGATGGCAATGCACACAGGCCACACTCAGATCTGAACAGCACTGAACACCTGTTGTTCAAGAGAAGAGAGACCAGCATAAGCAGAATCCAAGGCCTAAAAACTCCATCCTATGCAGTACCTGTGGAAGAACATGTGCCTACATGATCAGTCTTGTTTCCCACATAAAGACCTATACCAAACGATAAAAACCAGTCTGCCTACTCAACTGTCACATCAATGGCAGAGATCATCATCATCATTATCATCATCATTATCATCATCAAAATTCAACAAGAAGACATAAGAGAACCAAAAGATTACAAAAACCTCAAGATTGTTGTATCAACGGAAGTCATCTGGTTGTAGATAACTACTGAACATATATAACTATGCTTGAGAAACAGTATAAACACTGTACAAAAAACAGTAAAAACAAACAAAAAACCTTTAAAACCACTGTATAAACATCATGTAAACACTTATATAAACAACTCAAATTGTGTAATGAGTAACCACAAGAAAATAATTTGCCAATCTAATATACTGAGTTATGTGGATATATGTCAATCTGACAAATATTCCAAGTAATCTGGACATCATTTTCAAACGTCAATTTGACAAATGTTCTGAGTTACCTGGATATCATTTTCAAATGTCAATCTGACAAATATTCTGAATAATCTGGATATCAAGTTTGAGTTATAAGGATATCAATTTCAAATGTCAATCTGACAAATATTCTGAATTAATCAGATATCACACTCCAGTTATATGGATACTGAACACTCCAGTTATATAGATAATTTCAAATGTCAATCTGACAAATACTATCATCTGGATATCAAATAACAATCTACTAAAAAGTTACATACATATCACATACCAATCTGACAAATACCATCAGGATATCAAATCCAATCTGACAAATATTCTTAGTTATCTGGACAACAAAACACCAATCTGACAAATATTCTGTTATCTAGAAATATCAAATGCCAATCTGACAAAAATTAGAAGCGCACTACCCAAATCAAAGTATTAATGAAAATAACAAAAGAAAAGGAACATTTGTTTCAAATAAACCTGAACTAGTTAACAGGCAAACTGAACCAATACACAGGTAAACACAACAGTGAAAAGTAAGTCTGAATAACATGGACACTAATGTCACTATCTGAATAGCACGGCTAATAATGTCATTATCTGACTATAATAAGTAATTACATTATTATCTGAACAACAAAGATGAGTGCTTATGTATGTGTATACATATATAAACACATAACATTTTATGAATGATGCTATCTAGTGGTATGTACATAGGTAACATATATCACTGCACGCAATCCTTAGCAGGACATTCACTTCATAGATTTATCCCCCCCCCCCCCAAATCCATTCACTCAAAGCCAACACAAAACCTTTGTGCATCTACATCTACTCCCCTGCCCATCACCCCACAAAACCTTTGTACATCTACTCTCTTGCCCATCGCACGCACAAAACCTTTGTACATCTACTCTCCTTGCCCATCACCCACAAAACCTTTGTACATCAACTCTCCTTGCCCATCACACCACAAAACCTTTGTACATCACTCTCCTTGCCCATCACCCCCACAAAACCTTTGTACATCAACTCTCCTTGCCCATCACACCCACAAAACCTTTGTACATCTACTCTCCCTGCCCAAACCTTTGTACATCTACTCACCTTGCCCATCACCCCCACAAAACCTTTGTACATCTACTCCCCTTGCACATCACCCCACAAAACCTTTGTACATCAACTCTCCTTGCCCATCACACCCACAAAACCTTTGTACATCAACTCTCCCTGCCATCATCCCAAAAAACCTTTGTACATCAATTCTCCTTGCCCATCACACCCACAAAACCTTTGTACATCTACTCCCCTTGCCATCACACCCACAAAACCTTTGTACATCTACTCCCCTTGCCCATCACACCCACAAAACCTTTGTACATCTACTCCCTTGCCCATCACACCCACAAAACCTTTGTACATCTACTCTCTTTGCCCATCACACCCACAAAACCTTTGTACATCTACGAGGGTACTTTCCAGTAGAATGAGACCAACGAACTTATACGTCAGACTCACCGGCAACAAAAATGATTCATTTTATCTGTTCGAAGTATTCACCTCCTACTGCCATACACTTCTGCATTCGCTCGATCCACTGTAGAAATGCTGCTCTGTAGGCTTCTTTGGGTATATGTGACAGACACTGGAAAACCACCGTTCCCAAGGCTGCTCAGCTCTTGAAACTTCTTCCTGCCAGTGATTTCTTCAGATGTGGAAACAGGTAAAAGTCACAGGGTGCAAGGTCTGCGGAGTAAGCAGGGTGTGGCAAAGTATGGATGTTCTCGGTTGCAAGGTATTCTCTTACGAGCCTTGACTTGTGAGCAGATGCATTATCATGAAGAATCTTGATTCCTCTCATGCCTGTGGTCGGTCGGGAAGCTGCATAAGACTTCTTGATGTCAGACAGTACTGAGTCTCTGTAGAACTTTCCGGTGATGGTCTCTCCTTGTTTGCAAGGTTTCTGTAGCACGATCCCCTTTGTGTTGAAAAAGATGGTGTATAACACTTTCTTTTGCGAACGTTGATGACGAGCGATTTGAGGAGGAATGCCACCTTTAGGAATCCAGGCCTTGTTCTGTGACTTTCTCGAGGTTCATACATGTACACCCAGGTTTCATCACCTGTCAAAACTTTCATCCAGCCACTTAGGGTCGCAGTTCTTGTAAATTTTCAGCATATCTTGGCAGAAACATAACCTCCCCCCCTTATTTTCTGGCATCAAAATATGAGGGATCCATCCTGATGACACCTTCCTGTAGCCAAGCTGATTTCTTAGGATCCTCGATGCAGTCGACGAATGAATGTCGAGACAATCAGCGATCTCTTCAAGGCTGACTCTTGAATCGGCATCAACCATTGCCTTCACACTAGCCACTAACTTTCCATCACACCTTTCGCTTTTTTGCATTTTCCCCCTGTTGTCTTCAGTGCTGGCCTGGCTACTTGCAAAATGTTTTACCCATCTGAACACAATTGCTTTCGAAGGAGCAGAAGGTTGTCCCAAAGCTCTCATGTCCGCAAGTATTTCAGGTACCTTGATGTAGCTGCGATAATCCGCTGTTGAAAACGCCATTTTCTTTGCCATTTTTCAAATCAGTGTCTGACAGGGCCTAGACATACACTGTCAGAAGCGTAAGACGGATCAAAGATGAATAATAAAATTTGGCACAGAATTACGTCATAGCCTGACTTTTTCTGTGGCATAAGTTTCCATTTTCTGTAAATGCGTTTAAAGCTATACAGATGTGGTCTCATTCTACTGGAAAGTACCCTCGTACTCTCCTTGCCCATCATCCCCACAAAACCTTTGTACATCTACTCCACTTGCCCATCACCCCCACAAAACTTTTTGTACATCTACTCCCTTGCCCATTACCCCCACAAAACCTTTGTACATCTACTCCACTTGCCCATCACCCCCACAAAACCTTTGTACATCTACTCCCCATGCCCATTACCCCCACAAAACCTTTGTACATCTACTCCCCATGCCCATTACCCCACAAAATTTTTGTACATCTACTCCCCTTGCCCATTACCCCACAAAACCTTTGTACATCTACTCCCCATGCCCATCACCCCACAAACCCTTTGTACATCTACTCCACTTGCCCATCACCCCCACAAAACCTTTGTACATCTACTCCCCTTGCCCATCACCCCCACAAAACCTTTGTACATCTACTCCCTTGCCCATCACCCCACACAAAACCTTTGTACATCTACTCCCTTGCCCATCACCCCCACAAAACATTTGTACATCTACTCCCCTTGCCCATCACCCCCACAAAACCTTTGTACATCTACTCCCCTTGCCCATTACCCCCACAAAATCTTTGTACATCTACTCCCCATGCCCATTACCCCCACAAAACTTTTGTACATCTACTCCCCTTGCCCATCACCCCACAAAACCTTTGTACATCTACTCCCCTTGCCCATTACCCCCACAAAACCTTTGTACGTCTACTCCCCTTGCCCATCACCCCCACAAAATCTTTGTACATCTACTCCCCATGCCCATTACCCCCACAAAACCTTTGTACATCTACTCCCCTTGCCCATTACCCCCACAAAACCTTTGTACGTCTACAATACAATACAATACAATATTTTATTTATATAGCGCAAAATCTTGATAAAATCAAATCTAAGCGCTAAAAACAGACACACACGCACGCACGCACACACACACACACACACACACACACACACACACACACACACACACATACACACACACACACGCGCGCGCGCACGCACACGGCTATAAATGGGGAGAAAGAATAAAAGCAATGGAAAATTATAGAGAGCATATTATATACAATTATATATTACAATGCAATTCCCCTCCGAGTGGAGACAGGCTGCAGAGGGGATTGAGTGAGGTCAGGATTTTATGCAGAGGAGAAAAGGTGAGTTTTGAGAGCGGACTTGAAGAAGACAAAAGTAGGTTGCTGACGGACTGAGAGAGGAAGTTTGTTCCAGGAAAGTGGACCAGAAACAGAGAAGGCTCGTGGACCATCACCCCCCACAAAACCTTTGTACGTCTACTCCCCTTGCCCATCACCCCACCCCCCTGTTTATCTACATGATCAATAACTAAGGAAAACAATCATCACTTGTTATATGGACACTGTATTAAAGAATGTAGTTATAGCTAATCCAATCTTTAGCCCATGCCACAAAATACCCTTCAGTAACAGGATCCCACTTTCCAGATGCATAATGGGCATTTTCAGTAGTATTAATATGGCATCATTTCCACAAATATACTCTTCAAGTTGTCTTCTCCCTTAAGCTAAACAAGACAGGATTCATGATTAATTGTCATACTTTTTGTCTACATGCATACAAATGCCTTATGTTGAAAAAAAAATAAAAACACCCAAAGTCAAGTTAATAGTGATTTGACTACTATTTTGTGAATGTGACTATGTGTTACATTTTGTGAATGTAACAAATGTGTGAAAAATGTGACTCTGCCTCAGTCTCCCATGCTGGATAGACAAAAAAAACAACAAATGCATGTCCTTTCATTACAGTCTGTACTTGGCTGCAACACAGGATATTTCACCATATGCTTTGACAGGTAACCACAGCACTTTGACTGGTAATCACTGTCATTATGATTATCATTTTCTTGGGTTTACAGTGTCTGACAGTGATACTTCCAGTTTGTGTTTCACTTTTGTCCACTTCTCGTTCAGAACCAGTTTCATGTGTGTGTGTGTGTGTGTGTGTGTGTGTGTGTGTGTGTGCGTGTTGCGCGCGCGCGTGAGTGCAAGTGTGTGAGCATGTGTGTGTGTGTGCATATGTGTGTGTATGCACATGTCAGTGCACACATGCATGGATGTGTGGTCTCTAGTCCTTAGTATGTTATTCCCTTCACTTCCTCAGCCAATCCCCCACATTCCTGCAAGAGCTGGCAGACAGGGTGAGGTAGTCAAAGGGTTATGGAATAACTCAAGTTGAAAACAACAGCAACTCACATGCAGGGTCTCCGCCCATGGGCATGATGGACTCATTGCCTTCATAATTATGGACAATAGCAGCAGAGTAGCCTGCCTTTTGAGCATTCAACACCTGAAAACACACACACAGACACACAGACAATACAAGAACTGTACCTCACCTTGCAGCATATGATGTCCACAATTACACATATGGACACCTCAGACACTGTTGCGTGTCACAAGAGTGTGAACATGCACACATACACACACACAGAGACACACACAATACAGGCAGTGTACCTCACCTTGCAGCATACAATGTCCACAAATACATGCTGGCCATGCAACTGGACATCACAGGCAGGCGCTGTTGCTTGCCACAAGAGTATGAAAGTGCACACACACACAGGCAAACACAATACAAGCAGTGTACCTCACCTTGCAGCAGACATAGCAATGTCCACAACTACACTCTGGCCACAGATCTGTACACAGCATATGCTGTGGCATTTCAAGGGTTTCAAACTTGAGTCATCAACCCTCCAAGCAGGCAGAATGACAGCCAGCCTACAAGCAGGCAGAACGACAGCCAGTCTCCAAGCAGGCAGAACGACAGCCAGCCTCCAAGCAGGCAGAACGACAGCCAGCCTACAAGCAGGCAGAACGACAGCCAGCCTACAAGCAGGCAGAACGACAGCCAGTCTACAAGCAGGCAGAACGACAGCCAGTCTACAAGAAGGCAGAATGACAGCCAGCCTACAAGCAGGCAGAACGACAGCCAGCCTACAAGCAGGCAGAATGACAGCCAGCCTACAAGCAGGCAGAATGACAGTCCACAAGCAGGCAGAACGACAGCCAGTCTACAAGAAGGCAGAATGACAGCCAGCCTACAAGCAGGCAGAATGACAGTCCACAAGCAGGCAGAACGACAGCCAGCCTACAAGAAGGCAGAATGACAGCCAGCCTACAAGCAGGCAGAATGACAGTCCACAAGCAGGAAGAACGACAGCCAGCCTCCAAACAGGCAGAATGACAGTCCACAAGCAGGCAGAATGACAGTCCACAAGCAGGCAGAACGACAGCCAGCCTACAAGAAGGCAGAACGACAGTCCACAAGCAGGCAGAACGACAGCCAGTCTACAAGAAGGCAGAATGACAGTCCACAAGCAGGCAGAACGACAGCCAGTCTACAAGAAGGCAGAATGACAGTCAGTCTACAAGAAGGCAGAATGACAGCCAGTCTACAAGAAGGCAGAACGACAGCCAGTCTACAAGAAGGCAGAATGACAGCCAGCCTACAAGCAGGCAGAACGACAGCCAGTCTACAAGCAGGCAGAATGACAGTCCACAAGCAGGCAGAACGACAGCCAGCCTCCAAGCAGGCAGAACGACAGCCAGCCTACAAGCAGGCAGAACGACAGCCAGCCTACAAGCAGGCAGAATGACAGCCAGCCTCCAAGCAGGCAGAACGACAGCCAGCCTCCAAACAGGCAGAATGACAGCCAGTCTACAAGAAGGCAGAACAACAGCCAGCTACAAGCAGGCAGAATGACAGCCAGCCTCCAAACAGGCAGAACGACAGCCAGCCTCCAAGCAGGCAGAACGACAGCCAGCCTCCAAGCAGGCAGAACGACAGCCAGCCTTCAAGCAGGCAGAACGACAGCCAGCCTCCAAGCAGGCAGAATGACAGTCCACAAGCAGGCAGAACGACAGCCAGCCTACAAGCAGGCAGAATGACAGTCCACAAGCAGGCAGAATGACAGTCCACAAGCAGGCAGAACGACAGCCAGCCTCCAAGCAGGCAGAATGACAGTCCACAAGCAGGCAGAATGACAGTCCACAAGTAGGCAGAACGACAGCCAGCCTCCAAGCAGGCAGAATGACAGTCCACAAGCAGGCAGAATGACATTCCACAAGTAGGCAGAACGACAGCCAGCCTCCAAGCAGGCAGAATGACAGTCCACAAGCAGGCAGAATGACAGTCCACAAGCAGGCAGAACGACAGCCAGCCTCCAAGCAGGCAGAATGACAGTCCACAAGCAGGCAGAATGACAGCCAGCCTCCAAGCAGGCAGAACGACAGCCAGCCTCCAAGCAGGCAGAATGACAGCCAGCCTCCAAGCAGGCAGAATGACAGTCCACAAGCAGGCAGAATGACAGTCCACAAGCAGGCAGAACGACAGCCAGCCTCCAAGCAGGCAGAATGACAGTCCACAAGCAGGCAGAACGACAGCCAGCCTCCAAGCAGGCAGAATGACAGCCAGTCCACAAGCAGGCAGAATGACAGCCAGTCTACAAGCAGGCAGAACGACAGCCAGCCTCCAAACAGGCAGAACGACAGCCAGCCTACAAGCAGGCAGAACGACAGCCAGCCTACAAGCAGGCAGAACGACAGCCAGCCTCCAAACAGGCAGAACGACAGCCAGCCTCCAAACAGGCAGAACGACAGCCAGCCTACAAGCAGGCAGAACGACAGCCAGCCTCCAAACAGGCAGAACGACAGCCAGCCTACAAGCAGGCAGAACGACAGCCAGCCTCCAAACAGGCAGAATGACAGCCAGCCTCCAAACAGGCAGAATGACAGCCAGCCTCCAAGCAGGCAGAACGACAGCCAGCCTCCAAACAGGCAGAACGACAGCCAGCCTCCAAACAGGCAGAATGACAGCCAGCCTACAAGCAGGCAGAACGACAGCCAGCCTCCAAACAGGCAGAACGACAGCCAGCCTACAAGCAGGCAGAACGACAGCCAGCCTCCAAACAGGCAGAACGACAGCCAGCCTACAAGCAGGCAGAACAACAGCCAGCCTCCAAGCAGGCAGAATGACAGTCCACAAGCAGGCAGAATGACGGCCAGCCTCCAAACAGGCAGAATGACAGCCAGCCTCCAAACAGGCAGAATGACAGCCAGTCTACAAGCAGGCAGAACGACAGACAGCAAAGACAACAGGACCAGTGGGGATCATTTTAACACACACGTTACTTCCTCCACTTCATACATTGGTCTGGGGAGACCAGGACATTCCTTTAGAGGCCATTCTGATCCACTTTAGTCAGTGGAAAACTATTTTCTCACAGCATATTATACCACTCAGTATATATAATCAGATTTGGTCTTGTACAAGCCTGATGAACACTGCTAGGAGTTTTGTACAAGCCTGATGAACATTGCTAGCAGTCTTGTACAAGCCTGATGAACATTGCTAACAGTCTTGTACAACTCTGATGAACATTGCTAGCAGTCTTGTACAAGCCTGATGAACATTGCTAACAGTCTTGTACAACTTTGATGAACATTGCTAGCAGCCTTGTACAACTCTGATGAACATTGCTAGCAGTCTTGTACAACTCTGATGAACACTGCTAGCAGTCTTGTACAAGTCTGATGAACATTGCTAGCAGTCTTGTACAAGCCTGATGAACACTGCTAGCAGTCTTGTACAACTCTGATGAACAATGCTAGCAGTCTTGTACAAGCCTGATGAACATTGCTAGCAGTCTTGTACAACTCTGATGAACATTGCTAGCAGTCTTGTACAAGCCTGATGAACATTGCTAGCAGTCTTGTACAACTCTGATGAACATTGCTAGCAGTCTTGTACAAGTCTGATGAACACTGCTAGCAGTCTTGTACAAGCCTGATGAACACTGCTAGCAGTCTTGTAGAAGTCTGACGAACATTGCTAGCAGTCTTGTACAAGCCTGATGAACATTGCTAGCAGTCTTGTACAACTCTGATGAACATTGCTAGCAGTCTTGTACAACTCTGATGAACACTGCTAGCAGTCTTGTAGAAGCCTGATGAACATTGCTAGCAGTCTTGTACAATCCCAATGAACACTGCAGCAGTCTTGTACAAGCCCGATGAAGATTGCTAGCAGCCTTGTAAAAGCCCAATGAACACTGCCTGCAATCTTGTACAAGACTAATGAACACTGCCTGCAGTCATGTAAAATTCAGATGAACACTGCCTGCAGTCTTGTACAAACCCAATGAACACTGCCTGTAATCTTGTACAATACCAATGAACGCTGCCTGCAGTCTTGTACAAGCCCCATGAACAATGCCTGCAGTCTTGTGCAACCCTAACAAACATTGCCTGCAGTCTTGTGCAACCCTAATGAACACTCCCTGCAGTCTTGTACAACCCTAATGAACACTGCCCAGTCTTGTGCAACCCTAATGAACACTGCCCAGTCTTGTGCAGGCCTAATGAACACTGCCTGCAGTCTTGTACAACCCTAATGAACACTGCCCACAGTCCTGTGCAAACCCAAAGAACACTGCCTGCAGTCTTGTACAAGCCTGATGAACACTGCCTGCAGTCTTGTGCAAGCCTAATGAACATTGCCTGCAGTCTTGCAAAACCCTGTGAACACTGCCCACGGTCTTGTACAACCCTAATGAACACTGCCTGCAGTCTTGTGCAACCCTAATGAACATTGCCTGCAGTCTTGTGCAACCCTAATGAACACTGCCTGCAGTCTTGTGCAACCCTAATGAACATTGCCTGCAGTCTTGTACAAGTGCCTGCAGTCTTGTGCAAGCCCAATGAACACTGCCCGCAGTCTTGTACAATACCAATGAACGCTGCCTGCAGTCTTGTACAAGCCCAATGAACAATGCCTGCAGTCTTGTGCAACCCTAATGAACACTGCCCAGTCTTGTGCAGGCCTGATGAATACTGCCTGCAGTCCTGTGCAAGCCCAATGAACACTGCCTGCAGTTTTGTACAACCCTAATGAACACTGCCCAGTCTTGTGCAGGCCTGATGAATACTGCCTGCAGTCCTGTACAAGCCCAATGAACACTGCCTGCAGTTTTGTACAACCCTAATGAACACTGCCCGCAGTCTTGTGCAAGCCTGATGAACACTGCCTGCAGTCTTGTACAAGCCTGATGAACACTGCCTGCAGTCTTGTACAAGCCTGATGATCACTGCCTGCAGTCTTGTACAAGCCTGATGAACACTGCCTGCAGTCTTGTACAAGCCTGATGAACACTGCCTGCAGTCTTGTACAAGCCTGATGAACACTGCCTGCAGTCTTGTACAAGCCTGATGAACACTGCCTGCAGTCTTGTACAAGCCTGATGAACACTGCCTGCAGTCTAGTACAAGCCTGATGAACACTGCCTGCAGTCTAGTACAACCTGATGAACACTGCCTGCAGTCTTGTACAAGCCTGATGAACACTGCCTGCAGTCTTATACAAGCCTGATGAACACTGCCTGCAGTCTTATACAAGCCTAACAAAATACTTTCTGCATTCTTGTACAACCCGATGAACATTGCCTGCAGTCTTGTAAAGACCCAATGAAAACTGCCCGCAGTCTTATACAAGCCTGATGAACATCGCCTGCAGTCTGCCTGTCTTTTTGGTCCATCATTTTCCTCTCGGTGCTTTCAAGGTGCTTGTAAATGTCACAAAACAGCAAAACAGCAAAACAAAAAAACAAAAACTACACGCCAAACAGGTGACCAAGTAACAGAAACACTTCAAAACAAACTGAACATTCAGTGTCTCAGTGTCAGGTTTTCCATCCTCACTCCTTCAGTCTTTGTCAATGTATGCTACTTGTTTCAGAGCCAATGTCTGTATTTTTATAGAATGCTGGTGTTGGAAAGGCCAGGACAGAGGCACTGCTCTCTGACTCTGCCACCAACACGAAGACACTGATTACCACGACTTGTGTACAGGACTGAGACACTGCTCTCTGACTCTGCCATCGACACTGAGAAGCTGACTGCCATGATGTGTGCGTGTGAAACGTGCTGACAAAAGGCTGCAAGGGCAGGGAGGTGGAGGGGGGGGGGGGGTCAAACTACATGAAATGTACATGCTGGACAGTAAAAGCAGCAAGGCATGCAGGGCCAAGACAAGTCCTGTAAAAGACAAGGGTGGTGCGGGTGGTGGTGGTGGTGGTGGTGGGGGGGGGTGATGACTTACACACATTGCCCGCCATTTCCACTAAAGAGTCATCCCCTACAGAGTTATGTACTATGACCGCTGAATAGTTGGCTGTCTGCGCCATCAGGACCTGATTAAAACAACACAACACATGATGTGAACTATAGAGTTATGTACTATCAACAGTTGGATGTCTGTACCATCAGGACCTGACTAAAACAACACATGATGTGAACTACAGAGTTATGTATTATCAACAGTTGGATGTCTGTACCATCAGGACCTGACTAAAACAACACATGATGTGAACTATAGAGTTATGTATTATCAACAGTTGGATGTCTGTACCATCAGGACCTGACTAAAACAACACATGATGTGAACTACAGAGTTATGTATTATCAATAGCTGGCCGTCTGTACCATCAGGACCTGACTAAAACAACACATGATGTGAACTACAGAGTTATGTATTATCAACAGTTGGATGTCTGTACCATCAGGACCTGACTAAAACAACACATGATGTGAACTACAGAGTTATGTACTATCAACAGTTGGATGTCTGTACCATCAGGACCTGACTAAAACAACACATGATGTGAACTATAGAGTTATGTATTATCAATAGCTGGCCGTCTGTACCATCAGGACCTGACTAAAACAACACATGATGTGAACTATAGAGTTATGTATTATCAATAGCTGGCCGTCTGTACCATCAGGACCTGATTAAAACAACATATGATGTGAACTATAGAGTTACATAATATCAACAGCTGGCTGTCTGTACCATCAGGACCTGAATTAAAACAAGACATCATGTGATGTGAACTATCGAGTCTTGTACAATCAATAGTTGGCTTCTGTACCGTCAGGACCAGTCCTGATAAAAACAACACAACACACGATGTGAACTATAGAGTTATGTGCTACTGATCAAGTATGAGACTGAGCCAACTGATAAAATTGAGGAAATCTAAGAGGGGGGGTCCTGGGGCATGCTCCCTGGAGAAGTTTAAAAGTTTAAATGAAAATCGTGCAGTCTGGCACATCTGAAGCACATATACCTGCATGTCAACTCCAATTTATGATTTATCACCAGGCCTACTTTGCTTCATGTCAAACAGTTCACATCAAATAGAATGCAACCTACATATTAAAAGTTTAAGAACCAACTTTCAAAAGAAAAAAAAAACACTGGAACTAAACAAAACAAAACAGAAACAAAAAACCACAATGGGTAGTTTGCTGTCTTGACTGTGTGGTTTATTTTGTAGAGTGCACATGATTATGATCTACTTCTAGATCTAGTGTCATTCTTCCTCTGCTTGTGTAGTTTACTTCTGGCCACAGAAGAGGCAATAATCAAGGGTCGCAGTTTTAAGTCTTCTTATAAATTGACCGAGGGTCTCTTCTCCAACAACTTTCTGTCCAATCCCTCTTTACAAGAAATTTTTACCTGATTTTTCTTAAACATTTCTCCACACTCAACAATACGAGACCTCAGCGCCATCACTTTGTTCTTCAAACTCGGTGCTTTTAAAATGCTCACATGCTACAATTTGCCGATGAAATAATTCACAGATAAAAATGCTTCTAAATGTATATGTTGCTTCACATGTATGTGTTGTTGAAACTTTGGTCGGTTTTTTTTTTTCTACAAAAGCAAACAAAGGAATCAAAAAAATGAGATTTGGTTCTGCAGAAATCCATAATTCAAGGAAGAGCATTCCCCGCCCCACCCAAATCCTCTTCCTGGATCAACAGCTGGCACTATGAACCAACAGCATCTATTTAAAACAGCAAATAATACATCATTTTAAAAACAAATAAAGAGAATGGCAGATGTGATTTGGGATGATGACAATTTCCACAAAACAAAATTACCTAAACCATGCACACATGATTTTAAATATAAGAGTGAGAGAAAAACAACAACAAAAACATGCATTAACATAAAAAAATGGAAAGGGGGCACTGAAAAAATGAAGCCATTCTTAAGAAGGAACATCCACAAAAGGAAGATCAATAGAATTATGGATTTACAAACATAAGAATGAAAAATAAAAGAAAACGAGAAAAGAAACAAAAACACACACACACACACCACATACAAAGAACACGTTGACCAGGTAGTGAAACAAGTGAAACAAGAGTCCATAAAAGTAAAACCAATGAATTACACACACACACACACACACACACACACACACACACACACACACACACACACACACACACATACAACCTCTCTTTCTCACATAAGTACACAAAGTTTCCATCCAATTAACATGAAACAACCACTTTTCTATTAACCAAAAGAAAGAGAGAGAGAGAATGATAGCAGTACAGTAAGCAGTGTACAACTGTTGGTTACAAGAGGGGGGGGGGACTGTTATGTTTGAGGAAAATTCAAACAAACAAACAAAAAAACTGAGTCAGTTACAACTACTAACAATACTGCAAAAGTTGTGTAACTTCTGATCAAAAGGCAATGTTTAACTTTGATGTGAAAAATTAACATTATAAACAGGTTACTCAGCCAGCACTACTAACATATATAGTGTGTACCTTCTGGTCAAAGTGGCAGTGTTTATGTATGATGTGAACAATTATTATAAACAGGATGACTCAGTCAGAACTACTAATACTAACATATACAATGTGTACCTTCTGGTCAAAGTGGCAGTGTTTATGTATGATGTGAACAATTATTATAAACAGGATGACTCGGTCAGAACTACTAATACTAACATATACAGTGTGTATCTTCTGGTCAAAGTGGCAGTGTTTACGTATGTTGTGAACAATTAACATTATAAACAGGATGACTCGGTCAGAACTACTAATACTAAACTATACAGTGTGTATCTTCTGGTCAAAGTGGCAGTGTTTACGTATGTTGTGAACAATTAACATTATAAACAGGATGACTCAGTCAGAACTACTAATACTAACATATACAGTGTGTATCTTCTGGTCAAAGTGGCAGTGTTTACGTATGTTGTGAACAATTAACATTATAAACAGGATGACTCAGTCAGAACTACTAATACTAACATATACAGTGTGTATCTTCTGGTCAAGTGGCAGTGTTTACGTATGTTGTGAACAATTAACATTATAAACAGGATGACTCGGTCAGAACTACTAACACTAACATATACAGTCTATATCTTCTGGTCAAAGTGGCAGTGTTTACGTATGTTGTGAACAATTATTATAAACAGGATGACTCAGTCAGAACTACTAACACTAAACATATACAGTTGTATCTTCTGGTCAAAGTGGCAATGTTTATGTATGATGTGAACAATTAACATTATAAACAGGATGACTCAGTCAGAACTACTAATACAAACATATACAGTGTGTACCTTCTGATCAGTGGCAATGTTTATGTATGATGTGAACAATTAACATTATAAACAGGATGACTCAGTCAGAACTACTAATACAAACATATACAGTGTGTACCTTCTGATCAGCGGCAATGTTTATGTATGATGTGAACAATTAACATTATAAACAGGATGACTCGGTCAGAACTACTAATACAAACATATACAGTGTGTACCTTCTGATCAGTGGCAATGTTTATGTATGATGTGAACAATTAACATTAAAACAGGCTGACTCAGTCAGAACTACTAACATATATGCAAAGTGTGTACCTTCAGATCAAAGTGGCAGCGTTCACGTTTGATGAGAGCGATCCAAGGCAGGTCCGATTCACCAGGAGGTTGGGACACAGGCTCACAGGCATTGTTGGGGGTGACATACACCAACCTTCCCTGAACAAGACAAACGTCCCAACTTTTACAACATCCGACCAACACTTTTCTTCTTCTTCTTTCTCCTTCCTCCACTTTTTTTTTTAATAGCTACAGTTACTTTGTTTTAAGCCCAGCCGACTGCATACAGCCATATCAGGGCTATAACTCTTTCAAAACATAAACAATACTTCAACAGGAAAAAAAGGAAAAGAAAATTCAGTACACATATCATTGCATTCACACACATGATCTAAGGAGATGCCCCTGGCGTTGATCACTCTGTCCAATTTAACGCACAGGGGATTTAAAAAACATATGTGAATACAAATTTAAACATAACTAAAGACACTAAAATACATATAAGAAGGGGCCTAAATTACCTAAAATTGCTTGCACATATCTCACTTCCCTCGAGCCAAAAATGCACTTTATACATGTATGGAATCATCACTCCTACGAGAAAGTAGTTAAAATTTATCGAACACATACAGGTGAATGAACCAGCAAGGCAGAAAATGATAGGAAGAAAGTAAAGGGGGAAGAAAGAAACAAAGAGAGGACAGGAAAAGAGGAAATTTCTAGCACAGAATTTCCAGAAGGTGGAGATACTATTTGTACTGAAAGAACCCCCAGCATCCCCATGGGGGGTGGGGTTGTCCTTCCTTCATTGTTCACATGGTCAGACAACATCTGAAGAATAATGTGGCTAGTTCATTTCCACTCCGTGCCAGCAGGAGCATGGTGGTCTGAGGGGTTTTCAATAATTTTCCCTCCCACATCCCCTGACACAATAAGACAGAAAGGAGGGACCTCCAGGAGCTGACAGTGGATTCTGTTGAGGCGCAGAATACCACACAGCGAACATGAAGGAACCAAATGGCAAACACTATTCTTGTATGATGTATATGACCATACAGACACTGGCATTACATTGCATGATACCGTTGTTGTTACAAGACATTTGCAGGCCTCGCATATATATATAAACTTGTGAGTCGCACTGATTACATCTAAGTCAACTTAATCAGTTTATCTATAGTCATCAAACTGTTCAGCATCAAAGTCTCTTCAGTCAATCCAAACTGTCACATCAATCACTTTTCTCTCAGTCAATCCAAACTGTCCACATCAATCACTGTCTCTCTCAGTCATCAATCCAAACTTCCACATCAATCACTGTCTCTCTCTCAGTCAATCCAAACTGTCACATCAATCACTGTCTCTCTCAGTCAATCCAAACTGTCCACATCAATCACTGTCTCTCTCTCAGTCAATCCAAACTGTCCACATCAATCACTGTCTCTCTCTCATCAATCCAAACTGTCCACATCAATCACTGTCTTCTCAGTCAATCCAAACTGTCCACATCAATCACTGTCTCTCTCAGTCAATCCAAACTGTCCACATCAATCACTGTCTCTCTCTCAGTCAATCCAAACTGTCCACATCAATCACTGTCTCTCTCAGTCAATCCAAACTGTCCACATCAATCACTGTCTCTCTCTCAGTCAATCCAAACTGTCCACATCAATCACTGTCTCTCTCTCAGTCAATCCAAAACTGTCCACATCAATCATGTCTACTCTCAGTCAATCCAAACTGTTCACATCAATCATGTCTCATCTCAGTCAATCCAAACGTTCACATCAATCACTGTCTCTCTCAGTCAATCCAAACTGTCCACATCAATCACTGTCTCTCTCAGTCAATCCAAACTGTCCACATCAATCACTGTCTCTCTCCAGTCAATCCAAACTGTCCACATCAATCACTGTCTCTCTCAGTCAATCCAAACTGTCCACATCAATCACTGTCTCTCTCAGTCAATCCAAACTGTTCACATCAATCACTGTCTCTCTCCCCCAGTCATTCCCAAACTGTCCACATCAATCACTGTCTCTCTCTCAGTCAATCCAAACTGTCCACATCAATCACTGTCTCTCTCAGTCAATCCAAACTGTCCACATCAATCACTGTCTCTCTCTCAGTCAATCCAAACTGTCACATCAATCACTGTCTCTCTCTCAGTCAATCCAAACTGTCCACATCAATCCTGTCTCTCTCAGTCAATCCAAACTGATCCACATCAATCACTGTCTCTCTCAGTCAATCCAAACTGTCCACATCAATCACTGTCTCTCTCAGTCAATCCAAACTGTCCACATCAATCACTGTCTCTCTCTCAGTCAATCCAAACTGTCCACATCAATCACTGTCTCTCTCAGTCAATCCAAACTGTCCACATCAATCACTGTCTCTCTCTCAGTCAATCCAAACTGTCCACATCAATCACTGTCTCTCTCTCAGTCAATCCAAACTATCCACATCAATCACTGTCTCTCTCTCAGTCAATCCAAACTGTCCACATCAATCACTGTCTCTCTCAATCAATCCAAACTGTCCACATCAATCACTGTCTCTCTCAGTCAATCCAAACTGTCCATATCAATCACTGTCTCAGCAAAAACTGTAATAGTATCACTGTTAGCTCTGCAAACCCATACTGACAACATATAACTGTCTTTTTCAGTCAATCCAACGTCACACACCTGTCCAACATCACACATCATGCGCCTCGCAACACAAACATCCATACAGATACTCACAGCAATCCAGATAAGACACAGACACACACATACACGTCACCATACCAACGCACACATCATCACTTCCCCAGTCATCAACTGTCCCTGTATCATTGTTATCTGAGTCTATTTAACTCAATCCTTCGTCTCGGAGAATATCTCCGTCACTTCCGTCACTGCTTGTACTACGTCGATATCCGACGGTCGACATATATGTTTTTTTCCAAACTATCCACATCAATCACTGTCTATCTCTCAGTCAATCCAAACTGTCCACATCAATCACTGTCTCAGTCAATCCAAACTGTCCACATCAATCACTGTCTCAGTCAATCCAAACTGTCCACATCAATCACTGTCTCTCTCAGTCAATCCAAACTGTCCACATCAATCACTGTCTCTCTCTCAGTCAATCCAAACTATCCATATCAATCACTCTCTCTCAGTCAATCCAAACTGTCCACATCAATCACTGTCTCTCTCTCAGTCAATCCAAACTGTCCACATCAATCACTGTCTCTCTCAGTCAATCCAAACTGTCCACATCAATCACTGTCTCTCTCAGTCAATCCAAACTGTATATATCAAACAGTCTCAGCACACTGAATAGTTAGCACGTGTTAGCACTGCTACATACTGACAAGTGCTGTAAGGCATTCTGTATACCAACTCACACACAAGCATACGCGATCGCACACACAAACACACACAGATACACACACACAACACAGATACAGACACAGACACACACATACACACACATACCACACACACACACACACACACACACACCTTGTTCATTGTTCTGAGTCTGTTTAACTCAATCGCTTCGTGCCGGAAGAATATCTCCGTCACTTCCGTTTACTGCTTGGGTACGTGACGTCGATTTATCGACGGCGGACATTTGTATTTTTTTTTACGTCAGAAGCGTCAGTTATAAGGAAAACTCACTGGGAACCTAAACTAGGGTATGTTTACAGCATTTATTTACCTTAGACCGTTTGTGGCAATGTGAAACAAAGACAACAGTAGCCTCTTTTCAGCGCTACCTGCGACATGCGAATTTCGCAAATGGCGTCAAGGAAAGCAAGTCGAACCTTACAATTCTGTAAATATTTTGTGCTCTGGAGCAACTGTACGCAAAAACTGACAACTACCAGTAATCTTGTGATTTGAAACATCCATGGTATCGAAATCATGTTCTGGACTTCATCTAAAACTGTTTCACAGTGTGTGTTCATATCCATCAAAAAAAAAAAATTACCCCCCTTTGAATACCTATTTGGATACCTCATCATTTACAAGTAAACGGAATACCATAAATAAAGTAAGATTATTTGTAAAGATCTAATCCTGGTCTTTCTGTATCACTTTACTTTGTCTACTTTATTTGGTTGTTTTTCTATATTTTTTTAAAATGTGCTAAAATTCCTCCGAATTGAGGGGGCAGAATGACCCTGAAGACTGCGACTCGATTGAGTTAAGGGAGATCCAACACACTTGGGTTACTGCACATGTACTCACCAATTCTGCCAGCAATTATCTGACAGATTTCCTGAGCCTGCACAAAACCCTATGCACTGGCAAGGTGTCCAAATGGGAAAGGGGGAAGAGGGACCTATGAAACGCTAAGGCGACACCACCACAATGATGGAAACATTAAGATGGACAGTGAACAAGCCAGGTTTTAATGATGTGGGCTGGAACTGAACTCAACATACCAGATCTAGAGTTACACATGGCTTACTTTTCACTGCTGTCAACCAAACCCACACCTAATAATAATTTGACTGATATGCCAAAACATCTACCACACACAGACAAAACAACAAGAGGGCACTTAAACGTACTGCCCGTAATCAGACCTAGCTTAGATGGTCTCGCAGTTTCAGAAACAAAAGAAAGAAAAAGAACAGACTGTCATATCTGACAGACAAACTGAAGAAGTCTGTGACTTGAACACAAAATACTGACCACAAATCCCTGTTCTGGAAAGTCAGGTCCAAACATGGCTTGCTTGTCTTCGATTGTCACCAGGGTGCTGTTCTTCTCTGTGTCAATCTGTCACATTCAGCATACAACACTGTCAATACACACAAGCCCATGCGTGCACGCACACACACACACACACACACACTCTCTCTCTCTCTCTCTCTCTCTCTCTCTCTCTCTCTCTCTCTCTCTCTCTCTCTCCTCTCTCTCTCTCTCTCTCCTCTCTCTCTCTCTCTCCAAACAGGGCCTGCTTATCTCACAGGGTCAC
>JAPXFY010000031.1:3658133-3700633 GCA_030674185.1 Monoplex corrugatus | reverse complement strand
ACATTATGAAGGAGAGAACGAGTTTTGCAGTTGTTTCGACAGAGAGATACTTCCTGATCAGCCTTATACGATGGAGATGATAGTAGCAGGATCTGGCAGTTTGAGAAACAAAGTTGTTCATGGAGAGGGTAGAGTCAATGCAGACACCAAGGTTTTTAGCTGAATCAGAAATTGGGACTGATGTGTTACATAATGGGAGAGAAAGAGGAGGCAGCTGAGAAAGTTTCTGACGGGTGCCAATGAGGATAGCTTCTGTCTTGTCGTCATTAAGCTGAAGTTTGTTGAACGTCATCCAGTTCTTAATGTCTGAGTAACACTCAGTGGTGCGAGTCAACAGGCGCTGTATATTATCATGAGTCGTCTTGAAGTTGGGTGTCATCAGCATAGAAGTGGTGTTTTATAGAGTGGGAGTTGATGATGGTGGACAGGGGGGAGGTGTAAAGAGTGAAAAGAACAGGGCCAAGGACAGATCCTTGTGGAACACCACAGGTCAGGTATGCAGGTTGAGAGTAAGTGCCATTGATGAGAACGGTTTGTTTTCTGTTTGATAGGTATGAAGTGAACCAAGACAGAGCAATGTCAGAGATGCCAAAAGTATGATGAAGTCTAGAAAGGAGAATACCATGATCAATGGTATCAAAGGCTGCAGACAGATCAAGGAGTGTGAGGAGAGAGACTTTGCCAGTATCAGTTGCAAGGAGGAGATTGTTGAGAATGTGTAGTAGGGCAGTTTCAGTGCTATGGCACTGGCGGTAGGCTGACTGGAAAGGATTGAGGAGATTGTTGGCAGACAGGTGAGAGTTCAGCTGGTTGAGGACGACTTTTTCAAGGAGTTTTGACAAGAAAGAGAGATTAGAGATAGGCCGGTAATTTTTCAGTTCATTTGGGTCTAAATTGTGTTTCTTGAGGAGAGGGTGAACAATAGCAGACTTGAAAGAATCTGGGACAGTTCCAGTTTGAAGAGAAGTGTTGATGATGTCAGTGATGAATGGGAGGAGAGTAGGGAGACAGTCGGCGTAGAGAGAACCTGGAAGAGGATCCAGTTCGCAGGTTTTGAACGACATGGATCTGATTGTGTTGAGAATTTCTTCTTGTGAGACTGGGGTAAAAGTAGTAAGAGGTGTGCCAGAGAAGGAAGGGTCAGGTGGGCATGGTTGACAGGGTGCCCTGTCAAGCCTGTCACGAAGAGTTTGTATTTTGGTGGTGAAATAGTTGGAGAATACAGATGGGAGTTCTTCATTTGTTGTTTTGTTGGGAGAGGTAAATCTTTTCGTGTGCCAAGGAGATGATTCATGGTTGTAAAGAGTTCTTTTGAAGAAGAGGCATTCAGGATTTTGGTTTGGAAATAGCTTGTTTTTGCTGATGCAATGAGGGTGGATACTTTTGGTTTAGTTATACCCTGGCATTGGACACTCTGTCCAATTTATCTTTATCACCAGGGGATTTAAAAATATCAACCCTGAATACAAATATACAAACATAATAAGGACATTAAAACATTACACAAAAATGGGCTTTAATTACCTAAAACTATTTCTGCATATCATATTTCCTTACAGCCAAAAATGCGTTTAATACATGTACCCAATTATCAATCATAAAAGGAAGTATGTAACTTGTAAGGCTGAACACATACAGGTGAACAGACTAGCAAGGCAGAAAATAATAGAAAGCGATCAAAGAAAGCACAGAAGCAAACAGAAACAAAGAGAGTGACAGAAAAGAGTAAGTTTCTAGCACAGAATTTCCAGAAGGAGTGAAAAATTCCCTGGAATTCCAAGGGGAGTTAACAAAGATGGCAGTATAACTTACAGTACAGTTTGCTACATGTCATGGTAAACATCACTGAAGCTTTTTTATTCCACTTGGAACACACATTAATGAATAAAAACTATTATATTTTCCTGTCCTGCCTGTAAGTGTAAGTTATTCAAAACTGAAAACAAAGGTATATGAATACACAGGCTGAGAGAAAACTAACTAATACAATAGTAATACATGTCTACTGTAAAATCACCATCAGTAGGTTTACCAGACCTATAACAAACTGTACTTGTCTAAAACTGTAAACAAAACTTTAACTTGAAGAAATGTATATCATGTAACAATATCAGTAGTACTTACCAAAATCCCATGACCATTACAAGTAACAATATCAGTAGTACTTACCAAAAATCCCATGACCATTACAAAGTGTGTACAAGAAACAATCCTTATGTTTACAACAATGTAGAACAAAGAGCACAGATAGCTATCAGAGAACATCACCATCTACAGTGATCAATGCTGGCTGATAACATGGTGTAGGCCTGATAGGACATTCATAATCAGCAAATTTAAGAACATAAACTTGAACCTGAACATGAACAATGCACTGGTTGTTGACAAGTACTGAGTTCAAACTCCTAAGTAATATAACACTGAACAACCACCACAAAACAGTGATGGTCTTTGCCCTGGCTTACATTCTGCCATTAACCTACTGATAAGCTACACTGATGTACAAAAAATAATGCAGAGATATCACGACTTTGTCATCTTACTGACAGCTTCAAACACACTGAAATAATCTTCACATTGTAGAGCATAGTATTAATCTTCACACTACAGAGCATAGCATCAACTTAATAGTATAATAATACAGATGTATTTCTAACTTCTACACATTTCTACTCACTGCTTTCTACTTTTAAAGGTGATAATGACTGCAATTTTTTTCTTAATGTTATACAATGGAATCCACCTACAATGAACCGATTACAATGAATTTCCGGAAATAACGAACACTTTTATTTTCCATGCCCATTTCCTTCTCTTTCCCTCTTGTAAAATACTATCTCGTACAAGCATAATGAACGAAATCTACTTTTGTGAATGAATTCCCATTTACATAAACAAGGTGAAGTTTCCCAAAGGCCAAGCTTGCGATGTATATAATATAGTCTTGCTGTACAAAGAATTAACACTCAAGACTGGTGCGACTGCTCAGCATGGTAGATCTACACTGTGTGTATAGCACAGCAATCAGTGATCACATATAGATTTCATAGGGAATGTTGTGAACATCTGAATTCCCACCAGCAAAGCCACAAAAAATGCTGTGTAAGAAGATCATTCATTTTTCTTTCTTGTAGCTATATCTACATACTACTGCTGTAACAAACACATCCCTTTCCTCGGATTTTGTTGTAGTGGATTCCACTGTATTATATATTAATATGTTTTGAGGTTTGTTCCTTAGTTCATAGCAGTTACTGAGTTAGCACTAAGGGTTAACATCTGTACATATGCATATATGTCTGTATAGTGTATACTAATTACTATGTCCACCTCGGTTGCTTAACCCTTTGACTCCCGCACCGATTCACAACCTGCAAAAACTTAACCCTTTTGACTCCCTCACCCTATCCACCAGCTTCCTGCAGGAAACTGGTGGATAGGGTGGGGAAGTCAAAGGGTTAAGTTTTTGCTTTGCTACACAGTGCTAGCATGGTTGACAGTGCAGGGTGCTGGCGGGCAGGGTACGGTAGTCAAAGGGTTAAGCTCTTAGGGCTCTTGCAACTGCAAGATGAGACACTGCGCAATAGTGATTATATAGTCAATATCATGATTATGATTATCAATATAAAAATTTTTTTATTGTTGTCGTTTTATTATTTAATACTATCATCATCATAACCATCATCATCATCATAATCTTCAAGCATCATCATTATTATCAACAGAATATACCTTACAATCTTGTATCCATCACAGTGGCTGCAAGTGTGAGCCTGCATGTGTGTACACTTGGACACAGAGTGAGTGAGTGAGAAAGAAAAGAAAGAGAGAAAGAAAGAGAAGAAAGAAGGAACAGAAAGAGAGAAAGAAAGAGACAGAAAGAGAGAAAGAAAAGAAGAGAGAGAGAAAAAGAGACAGAAAGAGAGAAAGAAGCAGAGAGAGAAAGCAGAAGAGAGAGAGCATAGAGGCGAGATGATCAAGCGATAGATGAGAAGAAGCGCGAGGGCATGTGCTGAGGTAGTAAACAGTGAGTAAGAGAGAGTGTGGTGTTACTTGTGTGTGTGCTTGTGTGCGTGCTTGTGTGTATCTGTATGTATGAGTGTGTGTCGTGTCGTATGTGTGCGCGCACGCGCGCGTGTGCGTGTGTGTGTGTGTCACTGTGTGTGTGTGCGAGCGTGCGCATCTGGATTATATAAGTTACAAAGTTATATCCACAAAATTCAGAGCCAGGAAGTGAGGAAGGATTACTGGTTGTTGTCCTGCTTACAGATCATACTGACACAGATCTTTTAAATTCATTTTGTCTGTGTGTGTGGGTTTTTTGTTGTTTTTTTCTCCTAACTTTTTTCCCCCACAGAGATCTTTAGACTTAACTGATAACAAAGTCTGGTTGTCATATTCAAACTTGACTGACAACAGAATATGAATATCCCCTTTACACTTGACAGACAACAGAATACGGATGTCATCTTTATGCTTGACTCACAACAGGATATGATTGTATGTCATCTTTACACTTACTGACAATAGAATATTGTTGTCATCTTTACACTTACTGACAATAGAAAAAAGAATATTGTTGTCATCTTTACATTTACTGACAACAGTACACTGTTGTCATATTTACTCTAACTGAATACTGTTGTCATCTTTCACTTACTGACAACAGAATATGGATGTCATCTTTACACTTACTGACAACAGAATATGGATGTCATCTTTACACTTACTGACAACAAAATATGGATGTCATCTTTACACTTACTGACAACAGAATATGGATGTCATCTTTACACTTACTGACAACAGAATATGGATGTCATCTGTACACTTTCTGACAACAGAATATGGATGTCATCTTTACACTTACTGACAACAGAATATGGATGTCAATTTTACACCTACTGACAACAGAATATGGATGTCATCTTTACACTTACTGACAACAAAATATGGATGTCATCTTTACACTTACTGACAACAGAATATGGATGTCATCTTTACACTTACTGACAACAGAATATGGATTGTCATTTTACACTTACTGACAACAAAATATGGATGTCATCATTACACTTACTGACAACAGAATATGGATGTCATATTTACACTTACTGACAACAGAATATGGATGTCATCTTTACACTTACTGACAACAGAATATGGATGTCATCATTACACTTTCTGACAACAGAATATGGATGTCATCTTTACACTTACTGACAACAAAATATGGATGTCATCTGTACACTTTCTGACAACAGAAAGTTAATATGAATGGATGTCATCTTTACACTTACTGACAACAGAATATGGATGTCATCTTTACACTTACTGACAACAGAATATGGATGTCATCTTTACACTTACTGACAACAGAATATGGATGTCATCTTTACACTTACTGACAACAGAATATGGATGTCATCTTTACACTTACTGACAACAGAATATGGATGTCATCTTTACACTTACTGACAACAGAATACTGTTGTCATATTTACATTTACTGACAACAGAATATGGATGTCATCTTTACATTTACTGACAACAGAATAAAGATGTCATCTTTACATTTACTGACAACAGAATAGTGTTGTCACCTTTACACTTACTGACAACAGAATATGGATGTCATCTTTACACCTGACTGACAACAGAATATAAATCATTAAATGTCACCTTTACACCTGACTAACAGAATATGGATGTCACCTTAACAACTGACTGACAACAGAATACGGATGTCACCTTAACAACTGACTGACAACAGAATACGGATGTCACCTTAACAACTGACTGACAACAGAATATGGATGTCACCTTAACAACTGACTGACAACAGAATACGGATGTCACCTTAACAACTGACTGACAACAGAATACGGATGTCACCTTAACAACTGACTGACAACAGAATACGGATGTCACCTTAACACCTGACTGACAACAGAATATGGATCTCACCTTTACACTTAACTGACAACAGAACACAGGAGTGCAAGTGGACAAGGGCCCACACGCCTGAAACCAAATTTTGGCAATAGCCCTAAGCCTGAAATGATTTACAGAGTAAGGCTGCAAGCCTGAAAAGTTTGTTGAGCACATATATTTCTTTCACATGGTGGATTTTCCATGTGAAACTCAGACTGCTTTCCCCTTTGAGAGTGCATCGCTGCAGTACAGCGCCACCCAATTTTTCTTTTTTTTTTTTTTTTTTTTTTTTTAACCAAGACTTCGGAGAGGCAAGAAGACTAATTGGTCTTCAGTTCAGAGTGGAGGGACATATGATGTTTTGTAGCAGGGCAGCCAGGCAATGATCTGCTCTTCATGATTTTTAACTGCCATGGGACCTTTCCTGGCTTTAACATGTACAAGCAGAAGGTACACAACTGGTTCCTTTTTCATCCACTGCTGAAGGACTAGACGTTCAGTTCAATTTTCCAGTCAAACTGAGGAGAAAATTCAAGGCCTCAATGAGGAACAAACCCTGAAACCTCGACTTTAGTTATTGGCAGGTGAAAATCTGAACCATTCTGCCACTGTTCTCCCTCTGTGTGTGTGTGTGTGTGTGTGTGTGTGTGTGTGTGTGTGTGTGTGTGTGTGTTGTGTGTGTGTGTGTGTGTGTGTGTGTGTGTGTGTGTGTGTCACTGTGTGTGTGTGTGTGTATCACTGTGTGTGTTGTGTGTGTGTGTGTGTGTGTGTGTGTGTGTGTGTGTGTGTGTGTGTGTGTGTGTGTGTGTGTGTGTGTGTGTGTGCATGTATGAGCGCATGCGTACGTGCACCTGTGTGTGTATATACATAACTCTTACACAACACACACACACACACACCACACACACACACACACACACACACACACACACACACAAATATGTAAATAAATCATATATAATGAAATACAGCAAAATACTGCTGTTTAGCCTAAAACACAAAAGCCTGTAAATAAAAAATAAAACAGGTAAAAGTGGAAGAAAGAGGGCAATTCCTCTTCCAACCAAACCCATCTCCAGCCATGCATTCCTCTTTGACTCTCACACCCTATCCACCAACTGCAAAATATTAACCCTATGAGTATGACTCCCTCACCCTATCCACCAGCTTCTGTTTTGCTAGCATGGTCAACAATGCAGGGTGTAAATGAAAAAGGTGCGGGAGTCAAAGGTTTAACCGAGTCCTCCCAAATTTCAGCATGCGCCTTCTCGTTATTTCCTGTGGTGTTAGGAACTTCACTTTCATTGTAGTTTCAAGTACATGCGAGTACATCTCAAACTGAGCAGGCAGTTGACTGGTTGCTTGTTGATTTTATTTCCTTTAAAAAAAAATTTTTTTTTTTTTTAACAGTCACAACAGACATCTTGTACATGTTGTGCGTGTGTGAGACCGAGAGCACGGATCAGTCTAAACTGACGACGATAAGGCCTACAGTCAACACCAGTAGACACACATGGATACTCAAAGGCATACAATGATGTATGTATACACATGCAGCCATAAATTGCACACACACAGAGGAAAGTTTTGCAATGAAAAACGGTAAGCCTACTTTTTTTAAACCTTGCAGCTGAAGAGCACAACCACAGATAAGACTTCCACAAATGAGGCTTCTACAAATGCACAATGCTATTGCTATGTCCAATTTTCACTGTCAGCTTTACATTTTTCTTCTTTTTCATTATAACAAAGCTCTCTCTCTCTCTCTCTCTCTCTCTCTCTCTCTCTCTCTCTCTCTCTCTCTCCCCTCCCCCTCCTTCCTTTAAAAAATCCAAAGAAAGAAGGGCCTGCCAAACAATTGTTTCAAAACCAGAAACTATCCAAATGAAATTTTACTGAAACAGTAAATGTAAAGAATAAACAATTTACAACCTGGAATATCTGCCCAGGCCGGAAAACTTGCAACCCTGCAGAATATGAATGGTTTATCTTTATCCTTGACAATAGAACGTGGATGTCAACCCTGCAGAATATGAATGTTATCTTTATCATTGACAATAGAACGTGGATGTCATCTTTAGACTTCACTAATACTATCTGTAGCTTCTCACACGATAATGCTATCATTCGTGTACTACCTCAGTGTTCATCACTGCATCAATGTCTGTTTATAGTCTGCATAGCATTTGTGGTTTTACGTAAGATGACAGAACATGACATGACAATGTGATAATGGGTGAAAACAAACAAACAAATCACAAACAAAAGAAACTGGGTCAGTTATCCAATGCCAGATCAAACTCACAGTAATGCTGTGGGGCAAGAAAATCCACATCTGTTCTGCCTTGGACTAGCCCTGGGCATGGCTATTAATATTATTACTGCTTTGTCCTAGTGCTGGGCATGGCTAATATTACTGCTTTGTCCTAGTCCTGGGCATGGCTAATATTATTACTGCTTTGTCCTACTGGGGCACGGTTATTATAACTGCTCTGTCCTAGCCTTGAGCATGGCTATTAAGTATTATTACTGCTTTGTCCTACTCCTGGGGCACGGTTATTATCATTGCTCTGTCCTAGTCTTGAGCATGGCTATTATTACTGCTTTGTCATGGTTATTATTAGTAATATTACTGCTCTGTCCTAGTCTTGAGCATGGCTATTATCACTTTGTCCTCGTCTTGAGCATGGCTATTATTATCGTTTTGTCCTAGTCGTGGGTATGGCTATTATTATCGCTTTGTACTACTATTGAGGCAAGGTTATTATTACTGCTCTGTCCTAGTCTTGAACATGGCTATTATTATCTCTTTGTCTGGTCTTGAACATGGCTATTTCTCTTGTCCTGGTCTTGAACATGGCTATTATTATCTCTTTGTTCTAGTCGTGGGCATGGCTATGGCTTTTAATTACTGCTTTGACCTACTCACCTAGTCATGGGCATGGCTATTATTACCACTTTGTCCTACTCATGGGCATGGCTATTATTACCACTTTGTCCTACTCATGGGCATGGCTATTATTACCACTTAAGTTAATTGTCCTAGTCCTGGGGCACAGCTATTATTACCGTTTTATCCTTGTCATGGGCACAAAGCTGTTATAACACTTTATTATTCTGACTCTGGAGACACTGTATGCATTCCTCTATCTCGCTTTTTCTCTCTCTCTCTCACAAACACATGAACGCACACACGCGAAACACACACACACACACACAGTCATACATTCATGATATAGGCCTAGATCTTGAGGGCTGGGCATGAAATACAATTACAAGTGGCAAGAGACAGTGACTGCGTTACATAACAACAGCAGATCTATACACGCACACAATTATGATGATCATGTCTATGAAACAGTCCACAAAAGTACCAATAAAAAAAAAATTTCTAACAAGGTGACTAACAGTACTATTATCCAGAATTTACACCAAGTGACCACCAACGAATGAATGAATATAGCACAACAATATCAACGCTGAATTTAAGCATCTGTCACATTCTGTGTCAAATGAGATCGTGATACTGGTCAACTTCAACTGTCACTGAGTCTATGCAGATACTTCCGACAGATTACTGAGGTTAACAGGTCTAACCGTGACGGCGTGAGTGTGACTGTGATCACAGCTGACTGTGTCCCCGACACGGAGATCGTGCGTAAAATTATCGAGCAATCTAGGGCGCGCAAGTGACAAACAATGAACTCATTAAGCAGACCAGCCCACTACTGCAGCGCTAACACAGATGACAGTAGCAGAAGCCTAACGTTAGTTACGTTACACAAGTTTAGAAGGCTGAAAGGGATAGTAAAACAAAAACAAAAATAGTAGTTCCATGAACTCTGTTAAAACTTAGGTATCAATAAATGAAACGCTCACCTAAGCACGACTGATGACGAAGTATTGTAAAGCTACCAGCTGATGTGGGAAGTACACGTTCTTTCAAAGTACGAACTGAACATTACGCCCAACAGTTGGATGAGGTACCATGATGGCGGATCTGCTGATCATGTGACCACAACACGGTGACGACATTGGTCGATACAGTTATTCGCTCTTAGTTTCACGTGAGCGATCAATGAAAACCCGAAACCTCTTCCTGTAACGGGATTTTTTTTTTTTTTTTGGCCTGCTAATTTCGAACATCATCATGTGAGTCTATCACGGGGTCGGATGTTTTGCTTTTCGCTTTCCTTTTTTCTCTGCGAAGGACAGACTGATTGAAATCCACCAGCAGATTCTGTGTGTCTGTGGTTGTGTGGAATTAAAATTGTACAAACTGTACACACACACACACACACACACACACACACACACAGTGCACACACACACACAGATGCTGGTGAATAGGGTGAGGGAAAAGGTTAAGTTTCTGCTTTGCTGGCATGGTTGTCAATGCAGGATGCTGGTGGACAGGGTGCAGGAGCCAATGGGTATGCAAACAATGACAAAAAATGGACACAATGCTACATTCTCTAAAATACTCATTCATAATTCTAAAAAAGTTAAAATATTTTCCTGTGAGTTTTGTTTTTCTACCCCACCCCCACCTCCACCCCACCCACCCACACACATATGTATAAATACATATATATGTATACATATATATATAGGCCACATATATATGCTCTCTATAATTTTCCATTGCTTTTATTCTTTCTTCCCATTTATAGCCGTGTGTGTGTGTGTGTATGTGCGCGCGCGCGCGTGTGTGTGTGTGTGGCGCGCGCGCGCGCGTGTGTGTGTGTGTGCGTGTGTGCGTGCATGCGTGTGTGTGCATGCGTGCGTGTGTGTGTGTCTGTTTCAGCGCTTAGATTTGATTTTATCAAGATTTTGCGCTATATAAATATTGTAAATATTGTAATTATTATATATATATGTATGTATATATGTGTGTGTGTGCATGTGTGTCTGTGTAATGTATGGAGAGTGAGAGAGAGAAGGGGGGAGGGGGTGACCAGTTATTGTACACTTTTTTTTGTTTTTGTTTCATTTTGCTCTTTTAACATTTTTATCAGATGACAGCAATCCAACTGTTGAAGTACGTATATCTCTCCCTGCAGTATTGACAACTGTGCACTTGACTGCATCGTTGTATCATGAAAATCTGTTGATAAACAACTGGGCAGTTCTTGCAGACGCTTGTAAACCTGTTCTGCATACTCATGACTTTGACCTTCCACCGACCTCATTGAAACTTGCACAGTAACCTGTTCCCAAAATAACAGTATATGTGTACTAGACTTGGTTAAAATCTATATGTACTTAGTCAGTGCACCACACACACACACACACACACACACACACACACACACACAACACACACACACACACATGCACACACACAACATGCACAAACACACATACACACATGCATGCGAACACACACACACACACATGCCCATGAGCACATCCACACACATGCACACACACACAACACACACATACACTCACAAACACAGACAACACACACATACAACACACACATGGGCATGCGCACACACAACACACAACACACCAACGCACACACAACACACACACACACAGGCCTATATACATTTTTTTCTTTTTTTAATGGTGTTCACACTTTCTTAGCAGCGTGTATGCACATTGTTTTGCCCATATTATATAAACTGTATGTTGCTGCACTGTGTAATACATTCTCCATATTTCCAGTGGGCATGGATGGTGGGAGTCTAATGTTTCCGTAAGCCAGTGGATTATAATTTTAAATATCTGGGAACGGTCATCTCACCAGACTGCAGATGCACATCAGAAATAGCCGGCAGAATCGGCCAAGCCAAAACAGCATTCAAGAAGATGAAAAGCATTCTTACCAACAAATGCCTATCAATTAACATCAGGAAAAGAGTTCTTGAATGTTATATAGAACCGATAATGTTATATGGTTGTGAGGTGTGGACAGTCAACACGCAAAGCCAGAGCAAGATTGAGGCAGCCGAAATGTGGTTTATAGGAAGAATGTTGAGTTCCATGCACAGCAAAGAAAACAAACAAGACAGTCTTGATGCAGGCAAACACAAGAAGATCATTGATAAAGAAGATTAAGAAAAGACAAGCAGCATTCATAGGCCATTTTATGAGGAAAGGGGAATTAGAGCACCTGGCCACAACAGGAAAGCTGGAGGGAAGAGAGCACCAGCTAGACCCAGGAAGAAAATATTGGACGGGCTTGCAGGGTGACTGAGGACAGAGAGGGTGGAAGATGTGCTTGCAGTGACAAGGGATAGATGCATATGGAGGGCCATGATCACTAAAGCCATGACGCAGGGCACATGATGATGATGATGACTGGATACTGACTAGGACATGGATTACAGGATGTCTAACGTGAATAATTGATGTTCTGCATGTGTATGTATTGTAATGAGTGTCACAGAGAGAGTGACTAGGACATGGATTACATGATCTCTAACGTGCATAATTGATGTTCTGCATGTGTATGTATTGTAATGAGTGTCACAGAGAGGTGACTAGGACATGGATTACATGATCTCTAACGTGCATATGATGTTCTGCATGTGTATGTATTGTACTGGTGTCACAGAGAGAGTGACTAGGACATGGATTACATGATCTCTAACGTGCATAATTGATGTTCTGCATGTGTATGTATTGCAATGATGTCACAGAGAGAGAGAGGAGAGGTGCCTGTACATAAACCACATTTGATTTGCTTCCTTCTCTCTCTCTCTCTCTCTCTCTCTCTCTCTCTCTCTCCACACACACACACACACACACACCACACACACAACCACATTTGATTTGCTTCCTTCTCTCTCTCTCTCTCTCTTCATTTATATGCATAAACCAGTTCCGTTGACCTGGAAGATGGGGCGGGGGGGGAGTGGGGTTCTCCAACTGTCAATCTTGATCTGATCTTGTGTGTAGACGTCGGCAGATCCATTCTGGATATACCGCCCAACGGGGAAAAAACTGGGGGAGAGCACACAGGATTTCTACTTTTAAAAAAAGATTTTTTTTTTTTTTTTTTTTTGGGGGGGGGGGGACTGACGCGGCAGGCTTCATTCAGCTGAAGTGGTATAATCAACTGTGCTCATTAGGTGAGAGATACCCACTCAGAATCGAACCCAAACCTTCCAACTGGAAATCTGACATTTTACCACTTGACTTATCACAACCATCGGGGAGCAGAGTGGCAGAATGGTTCAGACGTTCGACCTGCCAACAACTAAACTCGAGGTTCCAGGATTCGCTCCCTGAAGAGGCTTCGACTTTTCTCCTCTGTTTGACTGGAAAATCGAACTGAACGTCTAGTCCTTCAGAAGGGGATGAAAAACGAGTCCGATCCGTGTGCCTTCTGGCTGCGCGCGCTAAAGATCCCATGGCAGTTGAAAATCGTGAAGAGCGGGCATTGCCTGGCTGCTTTGGTATAAAACATTGGACAGATAGGTTGATTTCCAGTCCTAGCCTTGAAGACTATTAGCCTTTTTGTCTTTCTAATGTCTTGGTAAAAAAAAGTGTTGTTATGTTGTCGGATCTCAGTAAACAAAAAACACACACACACACACACACACACACACACACACACACACACACACACACACACGTGAATGTGTGTGTGCACATACATATGTATTCATGACAAATACTTTACTTCATTTTTCTTTGTATACTTTGAATTCTACTGTTTTATTTGATTTTGTTTTTCGTTTCGTAAATCAGAGTGATTGCCAGCATCATGAAACAGACGTTTAATCCCGAAACAAACAAAAGCAAAATGAGAACATGAATTCAGTACAAAAAACAAAGACACGCGCAAATTTTCAGTCAACTGGCCTTTGTCTTCAGCCTTTGAGAAAACATCAGGGAAGTTTCACTGCTGCATTTTTTTTCCTGCAGGGTTTAGTATATAATTTCTTCATTGTTTTTTTTTGTTTATGTCTGACAAAGGCCAGTTGTCAAACATTTGTGCCTGTCTTGTTTTCCAGAATTAAATGTGTGTTAAGCTTCTAATGTTCTGTGTTTCTGGTTTTCTTTTGTTTCGTTTTGTGTGGTGTGTGTGTGTGTGTGTGTGTGTGTGTGTGTGTGTGTGTGTGTGTGTGTGTGTGTGTGTGTGTGTGTGTGTGTGTGTGTGTGTGTGTGTGTGTATGTGTTGTGTGTGTGTGCGTATATTTCTGTGCCTGCGTGCATGCACGTGTGTGTGTGCGTGTCCGTGTGTGTTAGTATCTGTTGTTTTACAACATTCATATCTGCAACAGTGGAATGCAGGATAACTGTCAGTCAGTATGAAGGAATGAAGAAGACACACAGACAAAGTAGTCAACTGGATAAACATCAGACCTCCAAACTGAAGATCCTCGGTTCGATCCATCTAGACACCACTCCAAATAGGTAAAGGGTGGAAACTTTTCCAATCTCCTAGGTCAGCATATGTGTACATCTGTCAGTGACTAAAGCCTTTTGTGCGTATCATCATCATTATCAACATCATCATCATCATCATCATCATCATGTACCCTGCCGCATGGCGTTGGCGATCATGACCCTCCATACGAATCTATCCCTTGTCGCTGCAAGTTCACCTCCCATCCTCTGTCCTCAGCCACCCTGCAAGTCCGTCCAATATTTTCTCCCTGGGTCTACCTGGTGTTCTCTTTCCCTCCGGCTTTCCTGTTGGGATCAGGTGCTCTAATTTCTCTGTCTTCATAAAATGACCTATAAATGTTGCTTGTCTTTTCCTAATCTTCTGTCTTAATTAATGATCTTCTTGTGTCTGCCTCCTTCGAGACTTTGCCGTTTGTTTTCTTTGCTGTCCATTCTTCTTAGAAACCACATTGTTTTCTTTGCTGTCCATTCTTCTTAGAAACCACATTTCAGTTACCTCAGTTTCGTTATGACTGTGCTTGTTGACTGTCCACGTCTCATGGGTGTATCATCATCATCATCATCATCAGGTGCCCTGCCGCATGGCGTTGGCGATCATGGACTTCCATCTGTCTCTATCTCTCGTTGCCCCTAGCATCTCTCCCACCCCCACCCCTCGTCCCCAGCCACTCTGCAAGTCCGTCCAGCATTTTCTCCCTGGGTCTACCCGGGGCGTACAGACAAATACAATCACCCAGCTTGCACGCCCACCAAAAAAGATGCAGGTTGTACAACAACATAGCGGGGAGCGGTTGGCCCGTCTGACGGCGTGAGTTCTCTGCGCTCCACTAAAACATCTGATTATGTGTAACGTGCAGTGAGTCCAAATATGTGAGAGCGATTTATAACAATAAGAAGAAGACAAAAGCCCACCATTCTGGCACTGATGTAAGCCTGGAATGATGTAGAGCTAAGCTGGCCTTTTGACGCTCATCATACATTGTACACCCCTTCTACGAGAGTTACACTGGTTACCTATTGAACAAAGAATCAAATACAAAGCTTCTTGTCTCTGCTACCAAGTCATAATTGGCACTGCGCCTAAGTACCTTTCTGACATCTTTACGATCTATGTACCACCCAGATCTCTTCGCTCTGCTACCGATGATAGAACATTCCGCGTTCCAAAATATAAACGAGAGAGGCATGGTGGTCGAGCTTTTTCATCATCTGCTGTGCAGATGTGGAACTCCTTGCCTCACAATCTCCGTCACAGCCCTTCATTTCCCTCCTTTAAAACTAGTCTGAAGACTTTTCTCTTCCAGCAACATTTCTTGTAGACCCTCTTCCTGCCGCTCTGTATTTTTGATGTGCGTGTTTTTGGGTGTAAATGCGTGCGCGTGTGTGTTTGTGTGCGTGCGTGCGTGCGTGTGTGTGTGGTTTGTGTGTGTGTGTCTGTGCGTGTTTGTGTGTGTGTTGGTGTGTGTCTGTGGGTTCGTGTGTTTGTTTTACTTTTATTGTTGTTGTAAAGCGCTTTGTGCAAGTGGAAAGCGCTCATAAATAACCATTTATTATTATTATTATTATTATAAAAGCATACAAAAATGTGTGCTGCTTTCTTTTATTAAAAAAGAAAACACGGTTTAGAGGGAGAGAGACAGAGAGAGAGAGGGGGGGTTAAAACATATTATGTATACATGTAAGAAAGAGAGACAGACAGACAGACAGACAGAGAGAAGCAAATGAAATGCAGTTTATGTATGGGCATCTCTCTCTCTCTCTCTCTCTCTCTCTCTCTCTCTGTGGCATTTATCGCAACACGACAAATGGATTGGTGCCTAATTGTCATGATCACATGTTATTATGTTATTATGTTATTTGCAGTAAGCTCACACTCTCACACGTCACACTTGGTCAAGTGAAGTTCCGATGTTGTTAAGCAGTTCTATTTTTCCTGAAATATTTTAGCATTTTGCTGTTTCAACTTTTACTTTGATTTATATGCCTAAGATAAGAAAAAAAGAATCCGCAATAGGCCTTTTTTTCTTTTTTTTTTTTTTTTTTTAGTGAAATAATATAAATGCATCAGCTCCAGGGGCGTTGCCCTCTGACCCCCACCAGGGGCTCTGTCCTTGGATCTCGTATGTAACCCCTTTGCTTTCCCCAGGTTGCCTGTCTTAACCCTTTGACTCCCTTACCCTGGCCACCAGCATCCTGCATTGTCAACCATGTTAGCAAAGCAAAAACGTAACGATGTACTTGCGGCGACAAGGGATAGATGCATATGGAGGGTCATGATCACCAACGCCATGCGGCAGGGCACATGATGATGATGATGAAAACAGCAAGATCGAGGAAATAGGCATTCCACTCATAATGCTGGCCCCTGAGAAAAGTTGAGGTCTTTACCACCTCACTCTGTTACGATGTCAAGTTTATGGGGCAATTTTGACCTTGATCTCGATGCTCAAGGTCTGGTTTAAATTAACTTGCGGTCATACATGAACCGCAAGAGTCAACCTCAGTGTTATATTCATGAACCAATCGAAGTCTGATCTGACGTTACCTACGTCTGTTTTTTTTTTTTTTTTTTTTTTCCTCGTTTCCTTGACCTTGGGGTTTTACTTTCCGAACGTATTCTTTCGTGATTCCTTCCCTTGAGAGGAGAGGGATCATACCTCCTTTCCTTGGAGGCTCGTCCAGTCAAAGGAAGTGACCTTCATCATGTTCATGTATACACAATGTGTGATATAGGACTTCCCCAACCTCAGGGTATGGAACAAGCTTGAACTTTTAATCACATCAAACCACACACACATATAATAATATATATATATATATATTCTCTCAAACCAGATTCTACCAACACGGTCAAACATCAAAAAATACAGGCACTCAGGTCACCAAACACTTCAACCAAACTGGCCATTCACTTCAAAACTTAAAATGTATCGCAGTGGAAAAGGTGCACTCTGAGAACCTGGAACCAGACTGAGGAGGGAGTCTTTTTGGATGAACAAATGAAAACCATATTTCTCTGGGCCTGAACTATGTAATTGACGTCACAACAAAATCGAGTCAAAACTACGTAATGTAGCCTACGTAAAATATTCTGATGTGTTTATGTAGCATATCGTAGTCAGGACGAAAGTCCCCTTGAGGAAGGCGGGTTTACCGCCGAAAATTTGGGAAATTTTTACATTGATTTGTTGCCTTTTCTGTGCACATGCTGCTTGAATTATATATATATACATAATATATATTATATATATATATATATATATATATATATATATATATATAGTAGAGAGAGAGAGAGAGAGAGGAGAGAGAGAGAGAGAGACAAAACAACAACAACAACAAAAACCCAAAGAAACAAGATAACAAACTAGAGTTTTGAGCCCAGTACTTCGGCCAGTGATCTTCCTCAGAGGGACTGTTTATTCAGGAATGAACACACACATCAAACATTTTTGAAAGAAAACTGTTCACAGAGTAATCCACTCCTTTTTCTTTTACAACAACACGAGACGCCTGCCTATTCCTCCCTCCCCCACCCAACGCCGAACACCAAATCTATATATGTGTGTGTATGTGTGTGTGTGTGTGTGTGTGTGTGTGTTTGTGTTGTGTGTTGTGTGTGTGTGTGTGTGTGTGTGTGTGTTTGTGTGTGGTTTGATGTGGTTAAAAGTTCAAGCTCGTGTGTGTGTGTGTGTGTGTAAATGTGCGTGATTATATATATATTACTTTTGACATATGATCAAACCATACAAAACAACTGACTTCACACTTTTGACATATACATGTACATATAGGTCAGAGCTTCACAAGAAAGTGAAGAGCACATCTGTATAATCTTAGGAGATTATTGATTGGCTCTCACACTCTTGGTGCCAATAGTACACCATACGACATGCCCCCTGTTTTCAGAAGTAAGACCATCAAAAGTGAGTGAACGAGAGAGAGAGAGGGGGGGGGGAGGAGGAGAGACTGAAAGGGATAGAGATAGATAGAGCGGGGGATTAGACAAAGAGACACAGAGTGAGATAGACAGGGGGGAGAGAGGTAAGGAACGAGAGGGAGAGACAGACAGAGAGGGAGAGAGCTAGAGAGAGTGAGACGGAGACAGAGACAGAAAAAGAAAGACAGAGTGAGACAGATAAGAGGCAAACGAGGAATGGAAGGGGTAGAAAGGGAGGGAGAGAGAGGGAGAACAGAAAGGGAAAGGCAGAGATGGAGACAGAGAGAGAAAGATATATATATATATATATAGAGAGAGAGAGAGAGAGACAGAGACAGAGAGGGAGAGAGAGAGAGAGAGAGAGAGAGAGAGAGAGGGAGAGAGAGAAGAGAGTGACAGAGAGAGAAAGAGATGGGTGTCCGTTATTGATCAGTCACAAGGTCTTGACGTAAGGAAAATGTGTCATCCATTTTCGTCATTGCCTGCATCGCTCACCATCTGTGTCTGTCTGTCTGTTTGCCCGTCTCTCTGTCTGCTGGCTGATCCAGTCACAAGTACTGCCTTGTGTAACTGGAGCAACGTGATCCACATACAGAATCACATGATGACATAAACGATTATGTCTTTTAATAAAAAAACAACCAAAAACCCCAAAAACTAAAGAAACAAAAACTCCACTGGTCTAATTAGGTCGAGTCTTGTTTCGGGAAGAGACTGGTTGGTTCTTTTCAAAACTCTGTGGAGTCAACATCTGATATCTTGGGTTCAAATCCCTACCTGCAACACTGACCCTTTGACTCCCAATTATTTTTGTTTAAAGCCCAACCAACTCCGCAGAGCCATATCAGGGCTACAACGTTTCAAAACATACATAGTATGCCTACTTCAACAAGAAAAAATAATGAAAAGAAAATTAAGTAGGCCTACACGTATCAATGCATTCACGAACACAATCTAAGGAGATGTCCCCGGCGTTAACCACTCTGTCCGATTTATCGCACAGGGGATTTGAAAAACATACCTGCATACAAACTGAAAGACAAGTAAGGACACTAAATCATATATAAAACAGGCCTAAATTACGTAAAACTGCTTCGGCATATCTCACCTCCCTAAAGCCAAAAATGCACTTAATACATGTACCCAGTTATCAATCCTAAGAGAAAGTACATAAGACTTTATCGAACACATACAGGCGAATGGACCAGCAAGGCAGAAAATGATAGGAAAAAATGGCAGAAAGCAAAGAAGGAAGAAAGAAACAAAGAGAGTGACAGAAAAGATTTTCCTAGCACTGAATTTCCAGAAAATGGGGATACCATTTATACTGAAAGAGCCCCCGGCATCCCCAAGGGGGGAAACTCTATCCACCAACTGCAAAAACTTAATCTTTTGACTCCCTCATCCTATCCACCAGCTTCCTGCAGGAAGCTGGTGGATAAGGTGAGGGAGCCAAAAGGTTAAGTTTTGGCTTTGCTAGCATAGTTGACAAAGCAAGATGCTGGTAAACAGGGTGCGGGAGTCAGAGGGTTAAACATTGGCACGTTTTGTGCAGGCTCAAGGCGTCTGCCAGATACTCTCTGGCAGATCAGGGTGGAGCACATATGGAATTGTCTGAGTGAGATGAATCCCTCTAGAACAAACTCCAAACTTGTTCTGGGACCATCCATTAGTTCCAAGTACATTCAGTGTTCCTCTGGCAGCATGTTTAGTGATTGAAAATATCTGCCAAGCCACATCATTTTGTATTGACAAACATTTAGTGAAAAATCCAAAACAAGTGTGACTGCCCGCATTCAAGTGAATGGGAACCAGAAAAAACACGAAAAAAGAATCAGAGCACGTATTTAATACAACCAGACAAGACAGGTGCAAATTTTCAGCCAACTGGCCTTTGTCAAGCATGAACCTAAGATCAAAAATGAACAAACAGCAAATACAAAAATTAGGAGAATAAGACTAAAACTTCCCTGCTACTTTGTCATTGGGAGAAAAGGACAAAAAACAAACAAAGAAGCAAACAAACAAACAAAGAAACAACATTTAGTGGTCAACACATTTTCGGACTGAAAACAATTGCCAAGCCGTATAATTTGTATTGACAAATATATAACAGCCAGCATGTTGTGTGATTTAAAGTAATAATTGCGCGTGCGTGGCGCGCGCGTGTGTGTGTGTGTTGTGTGTGTGTGTGTGTGTGTGTGTGTGTGTGTGTGTGTGTGTGTCTGTGTGTGTGTGTGTGTGTGTGTGTGTGTGTGTGTGTGTGTGTGTCTGTGTGTGTGTGTGTGTGTGTGTACTTGTAAAGCGCCAGAAGCAATTTTTTGGACTGTGCGCTATATAAATGCTCATTATTATTATTATTATTACGAAAGGTCTGTTGTTGTTTCATTGCGTAAGTCAGTGTTTGAACTTGAATATTCTGTGGTTTTTGATGTATCTTCTTACTTGTGTAGCTTTGATGGTGGTTGTTTTCTCATTGTATACGTAGTTGTGAACATTTTTTGTTTTGCGAAATGTAAAGCGCTGGTGAGCATGTTTGCATGGAATATGCGCTATATAAATAAACATTATTATTATTATTATTATATCAACTTGTAGTGACAAATATATGATGGTCTGTAACTGGAAAATGATTGCCGAATGATATCAACTTATACTGACTAATATATAATGGTCAATGTAGTGTGCATGTGTGTGTACATGGGCATGTATGTATGCATGCTTAGTGTGTATGTCTCGTTAAGAATGTTGAGGACAGTGCCCTTTCTGCCTTACCCTCCCACCTTCATTTTTTTGTTCACTCACACTAATGTCTGACAATGCACACTACAGCGTGCCTTTCATTAAATCCAATTCTGTGAGGTGTCTTGATTTACTTACACTAATGCCTGACAATGCACACTACAGCGCGCCTTTCATTAAATCCAATTTTGTGAGGTGTCTTGATTTACTTACACTAATGCCTGACAATGCACACTACAGCGCGCCTTTCATTAAATCCAAATCTGTGAGGTGTCTTGATGTAAAACATTCACACACCATACCACTTACAACACACCTCACACCACCAAAACCAAGTCTCTCCATTCTAACATTGCATGTTTATTCATAATCATGACAGTGAAGCTCTTCTCACGTTTGGAAAATAAGAGAGACAAAGAATTCTACTGATGTGTCTGTATCATAAGGGAGAAGAGTGGTAGAATAGATTCAGATGTTCGCCCGCCAATAACTAAACTCGAGGTTCCAGGGTTCGCTCCCCATATAGGCCTCTACTTTTCACCTCAGTCTGACTGGAAAATCAAACTTAACGTCTAGTCCTTCAGAAGGGGACAAAAAACGAGTCAGACCCTTCAGGCTGAGCACGCTAAAGATCCCATGGCAGATGAAAATTGTGAAGAGTAGGGCATTGCCCGACTGCCTTGGTATAAAACGTTGGAAAGACAGGCTGATTTCCCAGGTTCCAACCGCTAAAGACTAATTAGCCTTCTTGCCTTTCTGAAGTCTTGCTGAAGCCAGGGAGAGGGAATGGGCGCTGCCCTCATGGTGCTGGCCCCCGGAAAAGTTGAGATCTCTGCCACCTGACTCCCCTATGATCCCATGGTTATGGAACTATCTAGGTAGGACCTCAGGACCTGGCCAGCTTGTGGGTTTATGTGCAGGCTTAAGGGTTAAACCATGACCACTCTGGATCTTCTCCATCACATGGCACCTATGACGTTAGCGCATATGGAATTCATTCCGAGCACAGAGACGTCATCTTGAGAAACTGAAACTATCATACACACGCATACTAATCACATTTTGTATTGTACAACAGATAATTCTATTGATATATATCATCTGTAACACACATACATACACATGACATTTTGTGTTGTACAGGAGGTTAAGAGTTCTATTAACACACACACACACCACACACACACACACACACACTCACTCAAATAATGTGAATAAACACAATGTGAATGCTTGTTCACTCACACACACACACACACACAAAGATAATGTGCAAAAAATATCAATACCCACAAAAGCACATTCACTCAAATGTAGGGCACATTTATTTTCACTCACACAACACGCACACACACACACACACAGAGTCACACACACACACAGAGTCACACACAAACACACACACACAGAGTCACACACACACACAGTCATACACAAACACACACATAGAGTCACACACACATAGTCACACACACACAGTCACACACACACAAACACCTATACAGACTAGGTTTCTACAACTACAATCATCAACTGCTGCCTGGCTTGCAGTTGTCCAGATAATCTTTGGCTTCGTTCACTTTGGTGGCAATGTATGGAGAGCCCCCTGAAACATGTCACAGATCCTCGGCTTGAACAAGAAATTTTGGTTTCGTTATTACTACTACTACTACTACTGCTACTATTACTACTACTACTACTGCTACTCATCATCATCATCATCATCATCATCATCATCATCATCATGTGCCCTGCCACATGGCGTTGGTGATCATGGCCCTCCATATAGGCCTATATCTATCCCTTGTTGCCGCAGGCCACCCTGCAAGTCCATCCAATATTTTCTCCTTGGGTCTCTCTGGTGTTCTCTTTTCCTCCAGTTTTCCTGTTATGACCAGATGTTCTAATTCCCCTTTCCTCATGTCCTCTCAATATTGCTTGTCTTTTTCTAATCTTCCTTATCAATGATCTTCTTGAGTCTGCCTCCTCCAAGACTGTCTCGTTTGTTTTCTTTGCTGTCCATGGAACTCTCAACATTCTTCTTAGAAACCACATTTCAGTGGCCTCAATTTTGTTCTGACTTTGCGTGCTGACTGTCCACGCCTCACAACCGTACAACAGCATCTGTTCTATGTAACACTGAAGAACTCTCTTCCTGATGTTAATCGATAGGCATGTGTTGGTAAGAACACTTTTTATCTTCTACTACTGCCACTAATAATGACAATAAGAAAGATGACAGCAACAACAACAACAATCATCACAATCATTCTCCTACTAATCTCTAGGTATGAGTCTGCTAGGGCTGACATACCCCACAGTGATAGGACCTTCCAGGCAGTAACTGGAAAAAACATGAGAAAAGAATCAGAACGCGTATCTAATACAACCAGACACAAGACAGGTGCAAATTTTCGGCCAATTGGCCTTTGTCAAGCGTAAGATCACAAACAAACAATCACCAAATACAAAAAATTAGGAGAAAAAGACTGAAACTTTTATGCTGCTTCGTCCTTTTCTCATACTGGACAAAGCAGCAGGGAAGTTTCAGTCGTTTTTCTTCAAATTTTTGTACTTGGTGTTTGTCCGTTTTTTTGTGATCTTACGCTTGACAAAGGCCAGTTGGCCAAAAATTTGCGCCTGTCTTGTGTCTGGTTGTATGAAATACGCGTTCTGATTCTTTTTTTTCATGTTCTTTTCTGGTTCCTGTTTGCTTAAGCACGGGCAGTCACACTTGTTTTGGACTTCTCATCAGTAGTCTGTTATGATAATCACTGCACCGGTTTATAAATGCTATATATGCTTACGTTATGTTTTACTTTAAAACCACAAAGTGCAGATCATAACGATGGAACTATCAGTGTTATTTGTGTCATGTTTCACTATCAGTGTTACTTGTGACATGTTTCACTATCAGTGTTACTTGTGTCATGTTTCACTATCAGTGTTACTTGTGACATGTTTCACTATCAGTGTTATTTGTGTCATGTTTCACTATCAGTGTTACTTGTGACATGTTTCACTATCAGTGTTACTTGTGTCATGTTTCACTATCAGTGTTACTTGTGTCATGTTTCACTATCAGTGTTATTTGTGTCATGTTTCATTATCGTGTTATTTGTGTCATGTTTCATTATCGTGTTATTTGTGTCATGTTTCACTATCAGTGTTATTTGTGTCATGTTTCATTATCAGTGTTATTTGTGTCATGTTTCATTATCAGTGTTACTTGTGTCATGTTTCATTATCAGTGTTATTTGTGTCATGTTTCATTATCAGTGTTATTTGTGTCATGTTTCATTATCAGTGTTATTTGTGTCATGTTTCACTATCAGTGTTACTTGTGTCATCTTTCACTATCAGTGTTACTTGTGTCATGTTTCATTATCAGTGTTATTTGTGTCATGTTTCACTATCAGTGTTACTTGTGTCATGTTTCACTATCAGTGTTATTTGTGTCATGTTTCATTATCAGTGTTACTTGTGTCATGTTTCACTATCAGTGTTATTTGTGTCATGTTTCACTATCAGTGTTACTTGTGTCATGTTTCATTATCAGTGTTATTTGTGTCATGTTTCACTATCAGTGTTATTTGTGTCATGTTTCACTATCAGTGTTACTTGTGTCATGTTTCACTATCAGTGTTACTTGTGTCATCTTTCACTATCAGTGTTACTTGTGTCATCTTTCACTATCAGTGTTATTTGTGTCATGTTTCACTATCAGTGTTACTTGTGTCATGTTTCACTATCAGTATTACTTGTGTCACGTTTCACTATCAGTGTTACTTGTGTCATGTTTCACTATCAGTGTTATTTGTGTCATGTTTCACTATCAGTGTTACTTGTGTCATGTTTCACTGTAAAACCATTCAATCCATGACGCCAAGCAACCACACAGAAATGTAACATACTGTAAAATCAGTAATGTCCATATGTGCTGACTACATTTCCCCCAAACACTCGACACTTCTTATATACATATATGATAATCACTGGAACAGAGTGGTCTATCTGCTCCTGGAATCCCACCCTTACACACACATACACACACAGACACACAGACAGACATGGAGGCAGACAGACAATAGACACACACACAGAGTTAGAATACCTCTGTCAGGATGATTCAACAACATGATACGTTTGTGGGCCTCCTTGATTTTGACGTTACTCGACGACGGGCTGCACACAAAAAAAAAAAAATCAAAAAAAGATCAACCAGTCAATTAATCAATTGAATAAATAAATTAAAAAGAAGCACATTTTAATACAGCCTAGAATGGGGATGACAAAGGGAGGGGAGTGTGCTTGTGGTCATGATAAATCTCCACAACAGTGAAATAAGGAAAAGTGTTCTCATGATCGGCATCAAAAACATGCTGAAGGGACATCTTGTTGAAGCACTTCTGGAAAGAAGGACTGGAGAATACACAAATGCATAGTGAAATAAAAACACCATCTGTTATTGTTATTGTTATTGTTATTTTTGTTGAAAGCCCAGCCAACTGTGTACAGCCATATCAGGGCTATAACCGCCTCAAAACATACACAATACTTCAACAGGGAAAAAAAAAAAAAGGAAAAGAAAATTAAGTGCACATCAATGTATTCATACACATAATCTAAGGAAATATCTCCTGGCGATGACCACTCCGTCCAATTCATCGCACAGGGGATTAAAAAAAAACTACCTGAATACAAATTTGAACATGACTAAGGACACTAAAACATTTATAAAAACAGGCATAAATTATCTAAAATTGTTCCTGTGTATCTCATTTCCTTACAGCCAAACATGCATTTAATACATGTACCTGATTATCATATCTTTGAGAAAGTACGCAAGACTTATTGAACGCATACAGGTGAATGGACCAGCAAGGCAGAAAATGATAGAAAGAAATGACAGGAACGCAAAGGAGGAAGAAAGAAACAAAGAGAGTGACAGAAATGAAGAAATTTCAAGCACAGAATTTCCAGAAGGCGGGAATACTATTTACACTGAAAGAGCCCCGAGCATCCTCACGGGGGAAAACACCATCTGGCCAATTCAAAAACTGTATTGGAAAAAAAAACAACAACCAAACAAACAAAAAAACAACAACAACCAAACAAACAAAAAACAATATACACACATGCATGGTAGTCAAATGAGTAAACATCACACTTTGAACTTAAAGATCCTGGGTCTGACCCACTCAGACACCCCCACCCTGTGGGTGAAGAGTGGAGGGTTTTCCCATCTCCCAGATCAACATGTGTACAGACCTGCGTTCCTACCTACAAATGCCTATCAATTAACATCCAGAAGAGAGTTGTTAAGTGTTACATAGAACTGATACTGTTGTACAGCAAACCGCACAACTTTGAGACAGGTTGGTAAGTTTAAATATCTGGGAATGGTCATCTCATCAGACGGCAGATGCACATCAGAAATAGCCTGCAGAATCAGCCAAACCAAAACAGCATTCAAGAAGATGAAAAGCATTCTTACAAACAAATGCCTATCAATTAACATCACGAAGAGAGTTCTTTAATGTTATATAGAACCGATAATGTCATATGGTTGTGAGGCGTGGACAGCCAACACGCAAAGTCAGAACAAAATTGAGGCAACTGAAATGTGGTTTCTAAGAAGAATGTTGAGAGTTCCATGGACAACCCAAAAAACCCCAAAACAAACGAGAAGTCTTGAAGGAGGCAAACACACGACAATCATTAATGAAAGAAGATTAGAAAAAGACAAGCAACATTTAATTCATAGGACAGTTTACAAGGAAAGAGAAATTAGCGCACCTGGTCACAACAAGAAAGCTGGAGGGAAAGAGAACACCAGGTAGATCCAGGGAGAAAATATTGGACAGACTTGCAGGGTGGCTGAGGATGGAAAGGGTGGGAGATTTACTTGCGACGACAAGAGATAGATTGGAATGGAGGGCCATGACTGCCAACGCCATGCGGCAGGGCACACGATGATGATGATGACAGACCTGCCAGTGTCTACACCCCCTTTATGTGTATACACGTGCAGACCATCAAATATGCATAGTACAATAAGTCATGTCAGTGGTGGGTTTACATAAACAGTAAAACATCCAGCATGCATGCCGGCCACAGACGCAGACTGTGCAACAACATGGTAGAAAAAAAAAAGAAGTGAATACGAATATGAATTTGAAGCGAGGGAAAAGGGATGGGTGCCGCCCTCATGGTGCTGGCCCCGGGAAAAGCTGAGGCTCTACCATCTTGCTCCCCTACGACCTCAGGATTATGGAACTATCTAGGTAGGACATCAGGACCTGGCCAACTCATGAGTTTATCTTCTCCATCACATGGCACCTGTGACGTTAGTGCATATGGAATTCATTCCAAGCTTGGAGACGTCAGCTAGCGAAACTGAAACTGAAACTGAAAATGGTAGACTGTGGTCAGTTCGCCTTACAGCTCAAGTTCTCCATGCTCCACCAGAAAGTCTGATTACGTCTAATATTCAGTGAGTCAAAAATGAATTTGGAAAAACAATAACACTGCAAGTCAGCTATGATGACCAACTATCCATAATACGTATTATGACATAAAATAACACACACGCACTCGTGCGCGCACACACACACACACACACACACAGACAGAGAGAAACACACACATACAGAGAAAACACACACACACAGAGAAAAACACACACACAGACACACACACACACACACACAACAGAGGAAAAAAAACAACCCACACACACATGAATACACAGAAAAGTACACACATAGAGAAAACAAATTAACGCAACAGGCACACACCCAAACACCCCCCCCCCCCCCACACACACACTTATACCCCCCCACACCTCCACACGAACACACACCTTCACCCCCCCCCCCCTCTTCACTGCACACAATATTACCTGACACCCAGAATCAGGCCAGCTTCTCTCTTGCTCATCTTCGACTCAAACCCTCCTTTGTAGTAGAACCTGCCGAAAGTCTGCAGCAAAAAAAACCACACTACAAAGATTAGACTAAATGGCCCATGTTTTAAAGTTTGTTTTTTGTCTAGCACCCCCCTCTCTCCCACTTCCTCCTTCCCTCCCTCCCTCACGCCCTTTCTTCTCCCTCTCCTTTCTGATCCTATTTTTCTCTTTCAGTCTCTCTTTTGTTTTTTGTTTTTCTTTCTCAAAACATTGATTTAAGTTGATCCGTAGCATGATTTTATGCAGTGTGTGTGTGTGTGTGTGTGTGTGTGTGTGTGTGTGTGTGTGTGGTGTGTGTGTGTGTGTGTGGGGTGTGTGTGTGTGTGTGTGTGTGTTGTGTGTGTGGTGTGTGTGTTGTACAAGCATGTGTGCGTGCGTGCGTGCGTGCGTGCGTGCGTGTGTGTGTGTTGTGTGTGTGTGTGTTGTACAAGCGTGTGTGTGTGCGTGCGTGTGTGTGTGTGTGTGTGTGTGTGTGTGTGTGTGTGTGTGTGTGTGTGTGTGTGTGTGTGTGTGGTGTGTGTGTGTGTGTGTGTGTGTGTGTGTGCGTGCGTGCGTTGTATGTGCATGTGTGGTGTGTGTGCGTTGTATGTGCGTGTGTATGTACATGTGTGTGTGTGTATATATGTGAGTGAATGAGAGAGGAGAGAGAGAGGTGTGTGTGTGTGTGTGTGTGTGTGTGTGTGTGTGTGTGTGTGAGAGGAGGAGAGAGAAGAGAGAGAGAGAGTGAGATGAGAGAGAGAGGAGAGAGGAGAGGAGAGAGAGAGAGAGAGAGAGAGAGAGAGAGAGAGAGAGAGGGGGAGAGAGGAGAGAGAGAGAGAGAGAGAGAGAGAGAGAGATTGATTTGATTGATTTGGTTCAGTTTTTACGTTGACACCCACCTCAAGTGATGTGGCCGACGAGGATAACCATCCCAGGGAAGTACTGGGAAGTGGGGCTTAAGTAATCCTATACTGACACCAGCAGAACAACAATGATGTTAAGATGGGACAGTAAGAAGGCCAGTTTAATGTAGCACATCCGAGATTCGAACCCACAACCATTAGCATGTGAATCCAATGCTAAAACCACCTGACTACTGGGGCCCGACAGATAGACAGACAGAGAGAGAGAGAGAGAGAGAGAGAGGAGAGAGAGAGGAGATGAGAGAGAGAGAGAGAGAGAGGAGAGAGAGAGAGAGAGAGAGAGAGAGAGACAGAGAGAGAGACAGAGAACGAGATCGTGCGTATGTATGTGTAAGCGTGTGGGCTTCACTCCTAGAAGTCTCTGTTATCTTTAACTGATTTATGAAAACAACAGCAAACAACAAATGACGGTACATGTTTTGATGAAAAGTTGGTTTAAGTTTTACACTCCCAACTTGCGGCTATAGTTATGGTCAGGAGTCCTGTGCTGACCCTGCTTTGGTTCTATCAATAGTACAACGGCTACATGTCTACAGCTGTTTTCACTATTCCAGATGTATCCTGTGCACTCGGGCAAATTTGAACTCTGAAAACTTTTCGGTGTTCTTGTTTGTGACACACGCCCACTTTTCTGGCAGTGGACACAACTAGTTTCAAGAGGGAAAAGGTAAATGAGATCCATCTTAACCCTTTGACTCCCACACACTGCCCACAGTATCCTGCATCGCCAGCCATGCTAGCAAAGCAAAAACTTAACCCTTTGATTCCCTCACTCTATCCACCAGCTCCCTGCAAACTTAACCCTTTGATTCCCTCAACCTATCCACCAGCTTCCTGCAGGGTGAGGGAATCAAAGGGTTAAGTTTTTGCAGTGGGCGAACAGGGTGCACGAGTCAAAGGGTTAATATACTTACACTACAGAAGGCAAAGCTGATAGACATTCTGATGAAAAGATGGTGTAAATGAGATCAACCTGAACTCAGTTTTATGGAGCTGCAGTCAAAGGGTAAAACTTTTCCCTCGTATCACTCAATTTTGGCTGAAGCGTAAAAATTAGCCAAACACTGACCACACACAGCACACACATAAAACATACCGCACTGAAAAAATAAAGGAAATGAACTTTTCAACTAATCTAACTAAAGACTACATTTCTGACAGCTGTCTTGTCCTAAATATTCCAAAAAGGAATGCACAGTCTGAAAAACAAAGCTTTCCTGCACACTTCCATAACATACTCCATTCTTCCAAACAGGTTCAGTACCACATGTATTCATTTTTTTCCCCTGATGCACTGGGAATACTGGAGTCACAATGGACCCTTCATGTGAGTCAGTTTGAGAGCTTCCAAAGGATTAAAAAAAAAAATTCATGAACTTCTTTACATCATCTTGGAAATGCAGTGTAAACATCCAAGGTTAAAAACAAACAAAAACAACAACAAAAAAACACCAGTCACTGCCTGAAACAGTGATAGGCTACGGAACATGGTCTAAGGGAAGCAATCCATGTATAAATGACTATAGTTTTTCCTTCAACAGTTACCTACCTTTCACAAAAGCGGCTAAAGCCACTGATAAAAATTCGCAACTTGCAATATCACCAGAGTGCCTGATGCAATACAAACACATGCACTGAGTGACAACACCCAAGTACTATCAAGACTTCACTGAGATAACTGACTTACATTAGCAGAAGGCAAGGCGTTCAGCTGTTTCTTCAGTATATTCTGAGCCAAACGTCCATACCGCACTCCAGTGACACCTGAAATATTTCAACAGTACCAAGAGATTTAATATTAATATATATATATATATTATATATATATATATATATAATACTGGTATTCCAAGTTCAGATTTCATTCAACAGGGATCCATCACACACAGACAAAATCCAAAAGTATGTACACGACACCAAACTGAATAGTATGATATCTATATAATTATATAGATTAACCCTTTGACTCCCGCACCCTATACACCAACTGCAAAAACTTAACCCTTTGATTCCCTCAACCCATCCACCAGCTTCCTGCAGGAAGCTGTTGGATAGAGCGAGTGAATCAAAGGGTTAAGTTTTTCCTTTGCTAGCATGGTTGGCAATACAGGATGCTGGTGGACAGGGTGCGGGAGTCAAAGGGTTAAGGGCTACACAGTAAACAAGTTGACTGCACACTAGCTCAGCATCCTGTATATATATGGTTTGCATGTGTGTGTGTGTGTGTGTGTGTGTGTGTGTGTGTGTGTGTGTGTGTGTGTGTGTGTGTGTGTGTGTGTGTGTGTGTGTGTGTGTGTGTGTGTGTGTGTGTGTGTGTGTGTGTGTGTGTGTGTGTGTGTGGTGTGCGCGCATGTGCAGTGTTTGCATATGTTGCAAAGATTTGTTGGGGTTTTTTTTTTTGTATACATATCACCTTGTTCTTCTTTATTCTTTGTAATGGAGGGAGTGGTTCTTAATACAGTGAAGTCTGCCTACAATGAAGTTCAAGGGAGATAATAACAATGACAATGATAATAACAATAACAACAATAACAATAAATGATAACAATAATGATGATGATGATGGTAATGATGGTGGTGATGATGATGATGATGATGGTATTAATTATAATAATAACAATAATAATTATGACATTTATAAGGTGCCAAATCTTGATTCAAGAACTGAACCAAGGCATACTCTCTCATTCACCAGAACAGTCACCCAACAATGACCAAAAGTGCAGGGCACAAAGCACATGCAAAGCGGAAGGGCGATGACAGGAAGGGAGTGGGGCATGTGACCCCTGACCCAAGGTGTTATCCTTTGTCTCTCACACACACACAAAATGCTGAGCTAGGGTACACCTAAGCTTGTTATGTGAGTGACCCTTGACCCATGTTGTAATCCTCTCTGTCAAACACACCAACACACATACACAGCATACACATAATGACATATTGCTGCAGGCGTTATCAAGTTATGTCACCATAGTGGCCAAACGGAAGACTGTTTTCCATGGCGTTGAAGGAAATCTAGCACAATATGTTGACTTCTGTGATGTGCATACAGTGTAGATCTTTGATGCTGAGACTTGTACCACCAGTCTTCAGTGCTTATTTTTTAGCAGAACAGTAATCCAGTTGGTCTTTAACATTTTTAACTGATAAATGACTAATGACTGACGCTTAAACCAATCCCTGTACACACACGCTTAAGCCAATCCCTGTACACACATAGACACACCAAGCAAACAAACAAAACAAACACAAATGAAACAAAGAATCAAACAACAACAAAACCTATGAAATACGGAAGCAGAAACATACATAATAACAGAACAAGCAACAACTGAAATAGTAAGTAAGAAAAAAAGGATTGTACATACATCACAAGATTTTTGTTTTCTTACCTGCAAGTCCAAGAACTGCCACCCCCAGCCCTGCCAAAACGACTGCTGAAGTCTGTGATGAAGAGACAGAATAAATATAAGTAAATTAATTAAGAATAAAAGAGGACAAATAAATAAGCTAAATACAAAAAAGTTCAGGCCTTTAACTCCTCCTCACACAACTTGTTTACTATCATTTCAATGCTGCATGGTGCCTTACTTCTCATGCTCCCTTTCAGAACCTTGCTATTTGCATACTTCGATAACTATAAATATAATTGTAAAATCTTATACATAAGTCTGTATCACTATCAGAAGAATGATACCTATAGTCTATAAGATATACAACAGGTGATAAGTCTGTGTTATGAGAACACAGCATATTGTCTAGCCTGGTAGCCACAAGAATACAGATCATAAATCTACATGATTAGTACATGAGTGCAAAATAATGTTGTAATGTCTTATAAATGGTATATTGCAGAAAGTGAAACAAAACAGTGACTTGACTTTTTCACATCGTTCTCGTGGAAACCGCAGGCGCTGGAACGCTAGGGGTATGGCGTTCAGCAAGCTCGCCGCTGACAACGTAATGCTAGGATTCTGGCGTTTTGCGTTAGAAAATTCCTACGTGAAGCCAGTTACGGTCTAAGGGTAACAACCTCTATTATAGTATCAAGTAACCATTTCTAAATACTGTGAGCGTGATTTCCCGAGTAAAAGTCTATCTGAAGAATTTTTCGGGGGTGAGAACAACATCACCCGAACCGCGTGCTTCACTGAAACAAAGGCAAAATGGAGTGCCCTGCGAATGAGCGATGTCGCTGTTCACTCAGGATTGTGGAATTTGTGTGTGTGTGTGTGTGTGTGTGTGTACTTTTCTGAGCTTCTGATCAGATGATACAAGTCATGGAGAATTTGTGTCTCTTTTGTCTGTTTTGTTTACATCTGCTGAATGGATGAAATGCTTGTCTGAAATGCTCCTTGTTGCACAAATAACCTCAAAGCGTGTCTGAACAAATCTTATACTGTAGATATCCTAAAAGAGGATTAAATTACCTTTCTAACCATACCCTACATGTTGATGTTAGTCATTTGGGGCGCCTGTGAAAATTAATTCAAAGTGGCCTAAAAATGCACGTTTCCAGGGAAAGTAGTCAGTGGCAGTTGGCACGTCTGCAGGGTCAAACAGTAGGTCAAATAGCCAGCTGACGATGCCAAAGTGTTAAACAAGCAGCAAATTGAGTGATGATATTAAAAACACAACAATATCATATATGACAGTGACAGCCATCACAAAATGACAACCATAAACAAAACAAACATAAAAACCAACACACACACACACACACACACACACACACTGACACATACACACACAAATGACACACTCTGTGAGTCCATGCAAAACTTTATATACATAATACTGGTTTAAAATGTTTAAGTGCTCCAAATCTGGACAGTTATAACTTATATATATCCTACTTCTTGTTCTACTGTTACCTAAAGCCAAAGGTCCTGAGGCTAGTCTCTTTGACTCGAAGCACAATGCTTTTTCATCAGCTCAAATCGTGGATTCTGCGACCTTGGATAGGTTTTAACATCAACATGAATGATGAACATCATCATGATGAGTTTACAAGATTACACTGGCTACAGTCAACAGTCATTGTGGCTTTTAGTTTAAGGCAGATGTATTGATCAGCAACGTCAAGATTGAAAAATGGCTTTTGGCTAATACCGTTCAACCACTGGAAATGATGCCACTGTCGCTCTCATATCGGCATCGGGTACGGCAGACGTGACCTACAAAATTGAAGATTATCGCATGTAACGAGTTAGGCTAGGTCCGCCAAATAAAATTGGACCAAATAAGAGAATTAACTTGTATTTCATCAATCAGGTGACTCACCACCTTGGGCTTCACTTCTCCTGCATTGGCTGGTGCATCGAACTGTTCCATATTGGCTGATTCCAGTCAAACTCTCAGATTTTGTCCAGTCCTGAAGGTGAAATGATCGTTTTACAACTGCCAGGCCCCACCGGTCCTCAGCTGAATGATGAAATGTTTTTGAGTTATTGCCCCTGACGTCATCGATTATAAAATTCGCTGCTAGGCTTCACTCCACAGGTTAATAGCGAGAATCGGACATGAACATCGGTATCTCACAGTGCAACCAAAATATTTTAAGGTTTCTTTGAGCAACATTCTTATAACTAGTCCTCATTATTATACTCTGAGAGAGGTAGGATTTTAAACTCAACAAAACAAAATGAAACGAAACACTTCACAGTTTCACGAGTGGGGTTTCCGCGGTCTCTTCCTCCCCTCTCCGTCTTGGGGGCTCAGCCTGTCAGGCGAGGTGGCCACAGTGTTTTAAACCCTTTGACTCCCATACCCTATCCACCAACTGCAAAAAGTTAACCCTTTGATTCCCTCACCCTATCCACCAGCTTGCTTCCTGCAGGATGCTGGCGGATAGGGTGATGGAATCAAAGGGTTACGTTTTTGCTTTGCTAGCATGGTTGACAGTGCAGGATGCTGGTGACAGGGTGCAGGACTTAAAGGATTAAAGCTTCTTTTAGCAACATTCTTCTATGGCTGGTCCTCATATACTCTAAGAGTGGTAGGACTTTAAACCCAACAGAACCAAACCGAACCATGCACTTAACAGTTGCATGCCTTGGTAGACTGAGCGTTGGATTCACATACTGATGGTTGTAAGTTTGATCCACATGATACACTACATCAAAAATGGCCTTCTTTACCGCCCATCTCAACATAATCGTTGTTCTGATGGTGTCGTATAAGATAAGATAGCCTCTGTTCCCCCCCTGTTTGTTTTCATGGGCCATATTACCTTAGATGGTACCAAACCAAAACTGGACCAAACCAATCACTCCATAGTTTTATTTTTCTACCCCGTCTACCTCACTCACAACCCTGTTTGCCCTGTTTCCCTTCCGGGAAGCTAGAGGGTGAAAATGTTATACCATGGTTGGGTAGTTTCTGAGTGAGGGAAAATTGGCAGCTTGATTATAATTATATACATGGTCAAGAGTGTTAAATGATATATAAGTATAATAATTCCAGTTGCATAGAACAAACAGTTCATGTAAAACATGCTCGTTGCATTTTACATAACAACAACAACACAACAACAACAACACCAAATCAAACGAACAAACAACAACAACAAAACCACACACATATTGTATAATTATCATAATGATTTAACCAGAAATAGTTTTCATATAGCACTATTCTCTAAAGTTATTTGGGCTCACTACATAATATATATATATATGTGGGGTGTGTGTGTGTGTGTGCGTGTGCTGTTGTTGTTTGTTGTTGTTTTGTTGTTGTTGCATAGTGGCATCTTTGGTGAGCGTGCAGGTGTGCAGGTCGATCAAACCTATGGACCTTCCTATTGGGTGGCCAGTGATTACCCACTTGACTACCACTCTATGTACACAAAAGCGTACACAGGTTTCAGTAATACTTTCAAGTTTTATGAGCTCTGCATGACACGACGACGACGACGACGACGACGACGACGACGACAACAACAACAACAAAAAGGTGCGTAAGTTAGGGAGAACCTGAAGAATATATCAGAATGCAGGAGTTAATGTGCAGGCTACATGGCATTTGCCGCGATTAATTTGGATCTTCAGTGTTTGCGTATGGATTTTCCCGAGTGTGGTATTATCATCTTGGGACGAGTAAAACTAATACTGTAATCACAGAAGGAAAATTGAGATCTTCATTGAATTAAATATTTAGTGAAAGCTACAAGATACATTCAGAAACAATCCTCCTCTGCCTTTTCCACAGACTTTACGGTAAACAAAGCTAAGCGAATGCTGGGTTTCCTCAGGCGCAGTTTAAAGATCAGCTCCAGTTCCATCAAGGAGAAGTCGTACAAGGCGTTTGTGAGACCCCTTCTTGAATATCAATACAACAATATTTTTATTTATATAGCGCAAAATCTTGATAAAATCAAATCTAAGCGCTGAAGCAGACACACACGCAAGCACGCACGCACGCACGCACGCACACACACGCACGCACACACACACACACACACACACACACACACACACACACACACACACACACACACACACACGCATGGCTATAAATGGGGAGAAAGAATAAAAGCAATAAAAGCAAGAATAAAAGCAATGGAAAATTATAGAGAGCATAGCATATACAATTATATATTATAACCATGTGATTCCCTCCGAGCGGAGACAGGCTGCAGAGGGGGGGGGGGGGTTGAGTGAGGTTAGGATTGTATGCGGAGGAGAAAAGGTGAGTTTTGAGAGCGGACTTGAAGGAGACAAAAGTAGGTTGCTGACGGACTGAGAGAGGAAGTTTGTTCCAGGAGAGTGGACCAGAAACAGAGAAGGCTCGTGGACCATAGGTATTGAGCTTAGTGCGTGGAAAGCGAAAAGTCAGAGGATCAGAGGCAGAGCGGAGGGTACGTGAGGGAACATAGATCTCAAGTAGGCTTGACAGGTAATCGGGGGCTGCGTTATTGAGGCTTTTGTAGCACAAGGTGTCTAGTTTGTACTGTATGCGCTTTGATACAGGGAGCCAGTGAAGTTGTGCCAGGAGAGGAGATATGTGGTCAGCTTTTTTCTTTTTGAGTACAAAGCGTGCAGCATTGTTTTGAATGCGCTGTAGGATGTGAATGGTGGAGGCAGGAAGACCATACTGATGAATATGCATCATCAGTATGGGATCCATACACACAGAAGAGCATAGACAAGTTGAAGGCCGTTCAGAGATGTGCCGCCCGTTTCGTGCTCAACAGATATCACAACACATCAAGTGTCAGCCGATTGATCGACCAACTGAGCAGCGAAGAAGAACCACACGCCTGGGGTTCATTTATAAAATCCACCATGGACTAATCCAGTGCCCAGTTATCAGGAGCAAGCTAGTCCCACCCCCACCACGACAGCGCCGTACCCACAACAGCAGTTCTGCCTCATCAACACCAGAACTCAGTACAGAGGTGTCTCATTTTTACCCAGGACTGTTGGGGACTGGAACCATCTTCCCAATGAAACAGTAGAGGCAGCAACAGTCATGCTTTTGTGTCGCGAGCCTCCGCCCAACAGTGAGTTTCTGGACACCACGTGGCCCTTACGGTAACGGATTTCAGCAATGTCTACGGACAATGAGAATAGTGAAATGATCGGAGCTTACGAATGGAATGTGTCTACAACACCCCCCCCCCCCCTTTATGTGCCGGTATGATCATCCTCAAGATCGTGGGCACCAAAGGAAAGGAAGGAAGGAAGGACTGAGATACAGACTCAGACCGAAGGCCACGTTCAGACACTGTCTCGGACTAGGGCTTGAAGTTAAAGTTTGTATTAGCAGATTTTTGCATAACTTGAGTAGAAAGTGCACAGTATCGAAAGTACGGACATCCGCATTTTGCGACATCAAAAAAAAAAACACGATCAAGATGGCAGCGTCCATGAGACTTTGTTCACTGTGCTTTCGATATTTTGACAAGTCTGTTCGAAGGCTGCACACATCGACATGGTTAGCGTCAGAGAACGGAGTCAGAGTCCGATTCGCACCCAGCCCCACAGGCTTTCTGCATCTGGGTGGGCTTCGCACAGCTCTCTACAATTACTTGTTTGCCAAAGCAAAGGGAGGAACGTTTATCTTGAGGATCGAGGATACTGATCAGGTACACCCTGATAATAGATTTAAGTATAGATCTACATCGCAAACAGTCTATGTAAAAAGCATGATCGATGCACAGTGCATAGTATCAGATTAGTACTAACTTTTATTTTGTGACAATTGATTTACAGACCTAGTCATTTTTTGTAGATTGTAGGCCTGTGTAGCCTGGAAGTTGGGGGGGGGGGGGGAATGGAGGGGGGGGGGTATAGCAGCGACAGTATTTTGCACAAATAAAAATTGTATAGTTGATATTGTCAGCATTAACGAATCATCTGACAATGAAGACATGAGTGCAGACATTGATGTCAGGATCATCTGCTAGCATTCTTGTAACAAGAACAAAATATATCTGTAATGACCCTGTATGTAGCCAATGAACAAGGGTCAGTTTGAATAGACTTTGATTCATTATATATTCCTTAGATGTAGCTTGTTACACTAGTGTCACCTAACTGGTTCATATCAGAGATGTTTAGGGTATTCACATTCTCACCTACCTTTCCTATGCTGTGTGTGTGTGTGCATGCATATACTGTGTGTGTGTGTGCATGTGCATTTGTTTTTATGTTTAAAGCCCAACTGAATGCTCAGAGCCATATCAGGGCTATGATCATTTCAGAATGTATACAGCAAATGTTTTTGGTTGTTTTATTTTTTTTGGGAGGGGGTGTGTGTGTATGCTGAGTGTGTGTGTGTGTGTGTATGTGTGTGTGTGTGTGTGTGTGTGCTGAGTGTGTGTGTGTGTGTGTGTGTGTGTGTGTGTGTGCTGAGTGTGTGTGTGTGTGTGTGTGTGTGTGTGTGTGTGTGTGGTGTGTGTGTGTGTGCTCTGCGTGCGTGTGTGTGTGTGTGTGTGCTTTCCTGCGGGAAGCTGGTGGAAAGGGTGAGGGAGTCGAAGGGTTAAGTTTTTGCAGTTGGTGGATAGGATGGGGGAGTCAAAGGATTAATGTGTGAGGAGTGGTCTTTCAGCATTGTGTGTGTGTGTGTGTGTGTACTTTGTGTATGTGGGTTGTAGTGGTGGGTGTGTGCTTAGAAGCTGTATTAGTTGACATGTGTCTACATGGAGTCAGTGTTTCAGAGTCGAGTGGTACCCGGGGCAGTACAGAAACTAGACGATATGTTACAGTGGACAGGAGTGGTTCCTGATGAAGGTAGGTCACACTCTCATCAGATATTTTATCACTGTGTGGATAGGTACTAATTAAAGATTGAAATGCTTCCCTCAGCCGTCAAGATCCAGAGCTAGATGTTATGACAACTGTGTAGTTTTATCACAGAATACTCATTACACAGTTTTCACCAGAATATCATTACCACAAGATATTTATTAAACAGATCTTGTCACAGAAAAGTGATCCTTATTAAATTACAGATTTTCCAAAAGATCCTTGTCACAAGATATTTATTAAACAGATGAATCCTTATCAAGATAGAACGATAACTATAAAGATATTTTACACAGATAGATCCTTATCACAAGATATTTATTAAACAGATAAATCCTTATCAAAGAATATTTTAAACAGTAATCTTTCACAAGAATATAACGATATCCTTATCACAAGATATCTGTTAAACAGCTTTCACCAAAAGATCCTTATCACAAGATATTTATTAACAGATAAATCCTGATCACAAGATATTTATTAAACAGTTTTCACCAAAGATCCTTATCACAAGATGTGTATTAACAGATAATCCTTATCACAAGATGTTTATTAAACTATTTTCACCAGAAGATGCTTATCACAAGATATTATTACACAGTTTTCACCAGAAGATCCTTATCACAAGATATTTATTACACAGTTTTCACCAGAGATGCTTATCACAAGATATTTATTACACAGTTTTCACCAGAAGATCCTTTACAAGATATTTATTACACAGTTTTCACCAGAAGATCTTTATTACACAGTTTTGACAGAAGATTTATTTACACAGTTTTCACCAGAAGATATTTATCACAGTTTTACAGAATATTTATTACACAGTTTTCACCAGAAGATTTATTACACATTCCAGAGTATTTATTACACAGTTTTCACCAGAAGATTTTCCATTTTCACCAGAAGATATTTATTACACAGTTTTCACCAGAAGATTTTATTACACAGTTTCACCAGAAGATATTTATTACACAGTTTTCACCAGAAGTATTTACCATTTTACAGAAGATATTTATTACACAGTTTTCACCAGAAGATATTTATTACACAGTTTTACCAGAAGATATTTATTACACAGTTTTCACCAGAAGATTTATTACCATTTTCCCCAAGATATTTATTACACAGTTTTCACCAAAAGATATTTATTACACAGTTTTCACCAGAAGCATATTTATTACACAGTTTTCACCAGAAGATTTATCACAAGATGTTTATTACACAGTTTTCACCAGAAGATATTTATTACACAGTTTTACTAGAAGATATTTTCACGAAGATCTTATGCACCAGAGATATTTATTACACAGTTTTCACCAGAAGATGCTTATCACAAGATATTTATTACACAGTTTTCACCAGAAGATGCCTTATCACAAGATATTTATTACACAGTTTTCACCAGAAGATCCTTATCACAAGATATTTATTACACAGTTTTCACCAGAAGATGCTTATCACAAGATGTTTATTACACTATTTTCACGAGAAGATCCTTATCACAAGATATTTATTACACAGTTTTCACCAGAAGATCCTTATCACAAGATATTTATTACACAGTTTTCACCAGATAGATGCTTATCACAAGATATTTATTACACAGTTTTCACCAGAAGATCCTTATCACAAGATATTTATTACACAGTTTTCACCAGAAGATGCTTATCACAAGATATTTATTACACAGTTTTCACCAGAAGATCCTTATCACAAGATATTTATTACACAGTTTTCACCGAAGATGCTTATCACAAGATATTTATTACAGTTTTCACCAGAAGAATCCTTATCACAAGATATTATACAGTTTTCACCAGAAGATCTTATCACAAGATATTATACAGTTTTCACCAGAAGATCCTTATCACAAGATATTTATTACACAGTTTTCACCAGAAGATCCTTATCACAAGATATTTATTACACAGTTTTCACAGAAGATCCTTGTCACAAGATATTTATTACACAGTTTTCACCAGAAGATCCTTGTCACAAGATATTATTACAGTTTTCACCAGAAATCCTTGTCAAAGATATTATACAGTTTTCACCAGAAGATCCTTATCAAAGATATTATACAGTTTTCACCAGAAGATCCTTATCACAAGATATTTATTACACAGTTTTCACTAGAAGATCCTTATCACAAGATATTTATTACACAGTTTTCACCAGAAGATCCTTATCACAAGATATTTATTACACAGTTTTCACAACAAGATCCTTGTCAGAAGATACTTATTACACAGTTTTCACCAAAAGACTGAAATATGATGATGATGATGATAATGATATTAATAATAATAATAATAATAATGATAACAACAACAACAACAACAATAATGATAATGATAATGATGACAGTAGTAGTGATGATGATGATGGTAATAATAATAATAATAATAATGATAATAAATCATTCTTGTTTGGTGCTATTCAGTATTCTCCAATTCATGTGGATTCAATAGGCATTACATGTTTTATAAAACACAGATATGTAATATATATAGAAGCGCTAATACACTGGAGTCCACCTATAATAATGAACGTGTCTATCATGAATTTCCGGCAATATTGTCCTCTTGTTTTCCTTGTCTGCTTCCTTGTCTTTCTCTCTTGCGAAACATTGTCTGTAATAAACAAAATCTGCTGTTGTACATAATGAACTCTTGTTTGTTATGTATTCAGGAAGTGGTGTTTCCTAAAAGCCAAGCTTGCTATAGTCTTGCCATACAATGAACAGGACACAGGACACAGCATTGTACAGTGCATGTGTAGCACTGTGATTTCTCTAAGCATTGTTGAAATCTAAGCCTGTCAGTGTCAGCCACTTTGCCCTGTTGGTGACATAACACCAGCAGTGATGTGTGTATGCTCTGTGTGTGTGTGTGTGTGTGTGTGTGTGTGTGTGTGTGTGTGTGTGTGTGTGTGTGTATGCTGAGTATGTGTGTGTGTGTGTGTGTGTTGTGTGTGTGTGTGTGTGTGTGTGTGTGTTTGTGTGTGTGTGTGTGTGTGTATGCTGAGTGTGTGTGTGTATGTTGAGTGTGTGTGTGTGTGTGTGTGTGTGTGCTGGGTGTTTGTGTGTGTGTGTGTCACTGTGTGTGTGTGTCACTATGTGTGTGTGTGTGTCACTATGTGAGTGTGTGTGTGAGACTCTGTGTGTGTGTGTGTGTGTGTGTGTGCTGAGTGTGTGTGTGTGTGTGTGTGTCACTATGTGTGTGTGTGTCACTATGTGTGTGTGTCACTATGTGTGTGTGTGTGTGTGTGTGTGTGTATGCTGAGTGTGTGTGTGTGTGTGTGTGTGTGTGTGTGTGTGTGTGTGTGTGTGTGGTGTGTGTGTGTGTGTGTTTGGGTACTTCAGTGACTGAGCTCATAAACATAATGAT
>JAPXFY010000031.1:3650633-3653133 GCA_030674185.1 Monoplex corrugatus | reverse complement strand
TTAATCTTTTTCTCGACAGGACAGAGAGTTCTCCTAATTTTAGGCTTACGGAGCTTTAATTTGAAATGGCAGTAGTTGTTTTACAGTCATAACTCACAAGAATTGTAATATGCACGAAATGTGTGGTGATGGTGTGAGAGAAAAAGGGGAGGGGTGTGCTGTTTAACCTTTTGACTGTGTTGTTGGTGTTGGACTTTTTATTTTTGATTGAAAAGGATTGTGTCACTTAGAGAGATTACTCTTGTGCACACGGTTTTTTTTTTTTGGTCCCATTTTCTAATTCACCTTAGTGGCCACAGAAGTTGACATGGTTTTTTTTTCAATGCAATGATGATGAAGATCATAAGGATGATGACCGTGATGCTGTGGAGTGTCATCTAGGATGGAGACTGCATGATAATGCTGTACACTACGCTTATTATCATAACATATCCTGCTGTCAGCCAGGCCCGAGAAATACAGATACCTGCAGTGTTAGAAAATTTGAGCAGTGCCCTCAGTGGTGCATCTGTGAAGTGGATGAGACTCAACAGTATGATCCCAGTTTTCCCAATGAGCCCATAGCTCGCTCAACTTTAGGTAGGAGCTGGTTGGAGCTGAAAAATCCCACAATGATTTTTGAAGGGACGGATCGGGATTCGAATCAACAACCTTCTGATCAGTAGTCCGTTGTGTGAACCGCTACACCATGGTGATTGGTGTTGATGTAAAACTTGGTTAGAGAAAGTCAGAGATGCTGTTATTGTTCAATATTGCAGAAACGTTGACTGCTCTGTCGTAAGCTATAGAGGGGAATTTGAGAGGGGGAGGGGGGAATGATTCCATTTGGTAGTGTTGTTAGGGAAAAGGGGGAGGTGTGTGCTCTTTAAACCCTTGGCAGATATCTCATGAGTGTATATCAGGTATTGCTGAAGAGTGACAGGTATGGCAGGTGCATGTGAATTGTCATAGTGTGCGTCAGGTGTTGCTGAAGAGTGACAGGTGTGTGTGAATTGTCATGAGTGTGCGTGAGGTGTTGCTGAAGAGTGACAGGTGTGTGTGTGAATTGTCATAGTGTGCGTCAGGTGTTGCTGAAGAGTGACAGGTGTGTGTATGAATTGTCATGAGTGTGCGTCAGGTGTTGCTGAAGAGTGACAGGTGTGTGTGTGAATTGTCATGAGTGTGCGTCAGGTGTTGCTGAAGAGTGACAGGTGTGTGTATGAATTGTCATGAGTGTGCGTCAGGTGTTGCTGAAGAGTGACAGGTGTGTGTGAATTGTCATGAGTGTGCGTCAGGTGTTGCTGAAGAGTGACAGGTGTGTGTATGAATTATCATGAGTGTGCGTCAGGTGTTGCTGAAGAGTGACAGGTGTGTGTGAATTGTCATGAGTGTGCGTCAGGTGTTGCTGAAGAGTGACAGGTGTGTGTGAATTGTCATGAGTATGCGTCAGGTGTTGCTGAAGAGTGACAGGTGTGTGAATTGTCATGAGTGTGCATCAGGTGTTGCTGAAGAGTGACAGGTGTGTTGAATTGTCATGATTGTGCATCAGGTGTTGCTGAAGAGTGACAGGTGTGTGTGAATTGTCATGAGTGTGCGTCAGGTGGTGGTGAAGAGTGATAGGTGTGTGTGTGAATTGTCATGAGTGTGCGTCAGGTGGTGGTGAAGAGTGACAGGTGTGTGTGTGAATTGTCATGAGTGTGCGTCAGGTGGTAGTGAAGGTGTGTAAATTGAACTGTGCATCAGATGTTGCTGACGAGTGAAAAGTATAACAGATGTGTGTAAACTGTTCGTCAGGTGTTGGTGAAGAGTGACAGGTGTGTGTCAATTGTTTGAACTGTGTGTCAGATCTTGCTGAAGGGTGACAGGTATAACAGGTGTGCGTCAGGTGTTTGCTGAAGAGTGACAGGTGTGACAGGTGTATGTAAATTGTCTGAACTGTTCATCAGGTGTTGCTGAAGAGTGACGGGTTTCCTACATACCACCTGGCCAACGTCGTGGACGATCATTATATGGGCGTGTCCCACGTCCTGAGAGGAGATGTGAGTTCTTCTGTTGAAGTCTTGTGTTTTTGTACTTCAGTGTCCTGTAAAGACATTGTGGATTTCTTTCATGCATTGTACAGTACAGTTCAGCAAGCATTTCTTGTCTGATCTGCTGTTATTGCTCTTATTTTGGTTTAAAGCCCAGCTGACTGAATAGAGCCAATTCAGGGCTATAACAATTTCAAAACATACACAATACTTCAACAGGGAAAGTAGGAAAAGAAAATTAAGTGCACATATCACCGCATTTGCACACATGATCTAAAGAGATGCCCCTGGCGTTGACTGCTTTGTCCAGTTTATCGCACAGGGATTTAAAAAACATACCAGAATACAAATTTTATCATAACTAAGGACACTAAAACTTTTATGAAAACGGGCCTAAGTTATCTAAAACTGCTTTTGCACATCTCATTTCCCTGGAGCCAAAAAATGCACTTAATACATGTACCTAGTTATCAATCCTAAGAGAAAGTACG
>JAPXFY010000031.1:3635633-3645633 GCA_030674185.1 Monoplex corrugatus | reverse complement strand
ACAAGACAACACTGGGCTAGATAAGACAAGACAACACTGGGCTAGACAAGACAAGACAACACTGGGCTAGATAAGACAAGACAACACTGGGCTAGATAAGACAAGACAACACTGGGCTAGACAAGACAAGACAACACTGGGCTAGATAAGACAAGACAACACTGGGCAAGACAAGACAACACTGGGCAAGACAAGACAACACTGGGCAAGACAAGACAACACTGGGCAAGACAAGACAACACTGGGCTAGATAAGACAAGACAATACTGGGCTAGATAAGACAAGACAATACTGGGCTAGACAAGACAACACTGGGCAAGACAAGACAATACTGGGCTAGATAAGACAAGACAAAACTGGGCAAGACAAGACAATACTGGGCTAGATAAGACAAGACAACACTGGCAAGACAAGACAATACTGGGCTAGATAAGACAAGACAAAACTGGGCTAGATAAGACAAGACAATACTGGGCTAGACAAGACAACACTGGGCTAGACAAGACAACACTGGGCTAGACAAGACAACACTGGGCAAGACAAGACAACACTGGGCTAGACAAGACAAGACAACACTGGGCTAGACAAGACAAGACAATACTGGGCTAGACAAGACAAGACAACACTGGGCTAGACAAGACAAGACAACACTGGGCTAGACAAGACAAGACAACACTGGGCTAGACAAGACAAGACAACACTGGGCTAGACAAGACAACACTGGGCTAGACAAGACAAGACAACACTGGGCTAGACAAGACAAGACAAGACAACATTGGGCTTGACAAGACAAGACAACACTGGGCTAGACAAGACAACACTGGGCTAGACAAGACAATACTGGGCTAGACAAGACAACACTGGGCTAGACAAGACAACACTGGGCAAGACAAGACAACACTGGGCTAGACAAGACAACACTGGGCTAGACAAGACAAGACAACACTGGGCTAGACAAGACAAGACAACACTGGGCTAGACAAGACAACACTGGGCTAGACAAGACAACACTGGGCAAGACAAGACAACACTGAGCAAGACAAGACAACACTGGGCTAGACAAGTCAAGACAAGACAATACTGAGCAAGACAAGACAACACTGGGCAAGACAAGACAACACTGGGCTAGACAAGACAACACTGGGCTAGACAAGACAAGATAACACTGGGCTAGACAAGACAACACTGGGCTAGACAAGACAAGACAGTACACTGGTTCCCATTGTGTGTGTGTGTTGTCACCAGGACAGTGGCTACCTACCAGAGGCTGTAGTGAGCTACGTGACCACCATCGGAGGAGGGTTTGACTGTGATACCTCCGCTCTCACCTGCCCCAGCTTGTCCAGCATGTAAGTGTGATAGTAAACATGTACATTGTACATTTCTGTTTGTGTCTTTGTGTTTTAGCTTACTTCATGTTGTGATAGTAAACACATAGTTATGTTTGTGTCTTTGTGTTTTAGCTTACTGAGTTCATGTTGTGATAGTAAACACATAGTTCTGTTTGTGTCTTTGTGTTTTAACTTAGTTCATGTTGTGATAGTAGACACACACAGAGTTATGTTTGTGTCTTTGTGTTTTTTATAGCTTAGTTCATGTTGTGATAGTAAACACACAGAGTTCTGTTTGTGTCTTTGTGCTCTTTGGCTTAGTTAATGTTCTTATGATAAACACAAAGGTCAATTTGTGCCTTTGTGTTTTAGCTTAATTTGTGTTGTGATAGTAAACACACATAGTTCTGTTTGTGTCTGTGTCCATTTCTCTCACTGGATGGAGCAGCAGGAAAGTTTGTTCTGTTTCTCCTAATTTTTGTATCTGGTGTTTGTTTGACTTCTTACTGCTGCTCATGAAAACATGGGCATTCCATTTGGTCAGTTTTTATCCACTGGACGAGGCAGCAGGGAAGTTTTTAGTCCTGTTTTTATTATCCGTTGTTCGGTGTTTGTGGTCTGTTTGTGACCATGCGTTCGCGCTTGACAAAGGCCGGTTGGTCGAAAATTTGCGCGTGTTTTGTCTTGTTTTGTCAGATACGCGCTTACATTGGTTTTCTTGTTCTTCTGGTTCCTGTTTGCTTGGGCACAGGCAGTCGCACTTGTTTTGGATCTGGTGTTTGTTTGTTTGTGATCTTATATTCATGCTTGACAAAGGCCAGTTGGCCGGACATTTGCGGCTGTCTTGTCTGATTATATTAAATACGCGTTCTGATGTTTATTTTTGTGTTATTATGGTTCCTGTTTGCTTGAATGCGGGCAGTCACACTTCTTTTGAAAGTTTGCACAAATCAAAATTCCTGTTTCTAGAGGGGAATACTAAAAACAGAAATTTATGATAAATGAAGTTTGAATTTGTCAACACAGTGACAGGCAGGATGAATAGTGCATCAGCTGAATTCATTGCTTTGCACAGGAATAACTTTGCTAGATGGGATGAAAAGAACAACAACAGTAACAACAACAACAAAAAGTTTCCAACAGTTTCAGATTGATCGAGTGAAGCGTCACCACGGGCGTCTAGACCAGCTGTTCCTAGACAATTCAAATCACAGTCACCTCAAACGTCAGTTAGGCGGCGAGGAATGGACGTCCGTAGTCCTGGCATTGCAGACTTTGCTCAGAGATGCTTATGGACACAGGTAATGTGATTTTTTTTTTCAAAATAAAATCAAAATCTAACCGTGTTATAAAGTTGACCTCTCCGTTCTGTTTTTGATATTACTTGTTTACATTTGTTTACATATTTCTCGATACAGATGTTCCACAGTCTGTGGCTGTTCTTTTTCTCTGTGTGGTCCATAAAATTCATTGGCCATGTGTCACATGGCAAGAACACAGACCTGATGGAAACTGTCTTTCAAGGAAAAACAGTGGCAAAAAGGAAAAAAGGCAGACCTCTAATCTCATACACCAAGAACATAACCAATATCAGTGACCTAAATATTCAAGAAACTGTCCACAAAAGTCAAGACAGAGTGGCATGGAGGGAGATAGTGGTGTCTAAGCGTGCAGCGGCCAGCACCGAACCGGGTGACGCTGACAGGTGAGATCCACATGACCAGAACTGTTTTCCTCCGTGTATTCAACAGTCACATACTCTGTCTTCAAGTCTGTCTTGAAGATATACCTTTTTGTCCAGCAGTGATTTCCCCCTCCATGTGTCCACCATTTCTGCCCCATTCCCACTTGTCCTCTGTTTCCTGATTTATGTGTGCTTTGTGCCCTGGAGTTTTGGTCATTGCAGGGTGATTGCTTTGGTGAATGATGAGAGTGTGTGCTTTGTGCCCTGGAGTTTTGGTCATTGCAGGGTGATTGCTTTGGTGAATGATGAGAGTGTGTGCTTTGTGCCCTGGAGTTTTGGTCATTGCAGGGTGATTGCTTTGGTGAATGATGAGAGTGTGTGCTTTGTGCCCTGGAGTTTTGGTCATTGCAGGGTGATTGCTTTGGTGAATGATGAGAGTGTGTGCTTTGTGCCCTGGAGTTTTGGTCATTGCAGGGTGATTGCTTTGGTGAATGATGAGAGTGTGTGCTTTGTGTCCTGGAGTTTTGGTCATTGCAGGGTGATTGCTTTGGTGAATGATGAGAGTGTGTGCTTTGTGCCCTGGAGTTTTGGTCATTGCAGGGTGATTGCTTTGGTGAATGATGAGAGTGTGTGCTTTGTGTCCTGGAGTTTTGGTCATTGCAGGGTGATTGCTTTGGTGAATGATGAGAGTGTGTGCTTTGTGCCCTGGAGTTTTGGTCGTTGCAGGGTGATTGCTTTGGTGAATGATGAGAGTGTGTGCTTTGTGTCCTGGAGTCTTGGTCATTGCAGGGTGATTGCTTTGGTGAATGATGAGAGTGTGTGCTTTGTGTCCTGGAGTTTTGGTCATTGCAGGGTGATTGCTTTGGTGAATGATGAGAGTGTGTGCTTTGTGCCCTGGAGTTTTGGTCATTGCAGGGTGATTGCTTTGGTGAATGATGAGAGTGTGTGCTTTGTGCCCTGGAGTTTTGGTCATTGCAGGGTGATTGCTTTGGTGAATGATGAGAGTGTGTGCTTTGTGCCCTGGAGTTTTGGTCATTGCAGGGTGATTGCTTTGGTGAATGATGAGAGTGTGTGCTTTGTGCCCTGGAGTTTTGGTCATTGCAGGGTGATTGCTTTGGTGAATGATGAGAGTGTGTGCTTTGTGCCCTGGAGTTTTGGTCATTGCAGGGTGGTTGCTTTGGTGAATGATGAGAGTGTGTGCTTTGTGCCCTGGAGTTTTGGTCATTGCAGGGTGGTTGATTTGATGAATGATGAGAGTGTGTGCTTTGTGCCCTGGAGTTTTGGTCATTGCAGGGTGATTGCTTTGGTGAATGATGAGAGTGTGTGCTTTGTGCCCTGGAGTTTTGGTCATTGCAGGGTGGTTGATTTGATGAATGATGAGAGTGTGTGCTTTGTGCCCTGGAGTTTTGGTCATTGCAGGGTGATTGCTTTGGTGAATGATGAGAGTGTGTGCTTTGTGCCCTGGAGTTTTGGTCATTGCAGGGTGGTTGATTTGGTGAATGATGAGAGTGTGTGCTTTGTGCCCTGGAGTTTTGGTCATTGCAGGGTGATTGCTTTGGTGAATGATGAGAGTGTGTGCTTTGTGCCCTGGAGTTTTGGTCATTGCAGGGTGGTTGCTTTGGTGAATGATGAGAGAGTGTGCTTTGTGTCCTGGAGTTTTGGTCATTGCAGAGTGATTGATTTGGTGAATGATGAGAGTGTGTGCTTTGTGTCCTGGAGTTTTGGTCATTGCAGGGTGATTGCTTTGGTGAATGATGAGAGAGTGTGCTTTGTGTCCTGGAGTTTTGGTCATTGCAGAGTGATTGATTTGGTGAATGATGAGAGTGTGTGCTTTGTGTCCTGGAGTTTTGGTCATTGCAGGGTGATTGCTTTGGTGAATGATGAGAGAGTGTGCTTTGTGTCCTGGAGGTTTGGTCATTGCAGGGTGATTGCTTTGGTGAATGATGAGAGTGTGCTTTGTGTCCTGGAGGTTTGGTCATTGCAGGGTGATTGCTTTGGTGAATGATGAGAGTGTGTGCTTTGTGTCCTGGAGTTTTGGTCATTGCAGGGTGATTGCTTTGGTGAATGATGAGAGTGTGTGCTTTGTGCCCTGGAGTTTTGGTCATTGCAGGGTGATTGCTTTGGTGAATGATGAGAGTGTGTGCTTTGTGCCCTGGAGTTTTGGTCATTGCAGGGTGATTGATTTGGTGAATGATGAGTGTGCGCACCTTGGTTTGAATCTTGGTGCCTATGAATGTCTTTATTAATATTACCATTATACATGATTATTATTATCATTATACATTGATTCTGAATGGAGTCAATCAGTTATCCCTTTGTTCCTGCGCCTTATGTACCAACTGCAAAAACTTAACCCTTTGATGCCCTCATCCTCCCCACCAGCTTCCTGCTGGAAACTAGTGGATAGCATGAGGACGTCACTGCAGGAAGCTGGTGGATAGCATGAGGACGTCACTGCAGGAAGCTGGTGGATTGGATGAGGGTGTCAAAGGGTTAAATGTTTGCTTTGCTAGCGTAATTGACAGTGTAGGATGCTGGTGGACAGGGTGTGAGAGACAAAGGGTTATGGAGTTCTGGACACTCCCTACAGAGCGCTGTGTCAGTATGCTGGTCCTTCATTGGGAAGGCTGTATGCTTCCAAGATGTTTGTCCCAAGATGTTTACATGATCAGTGATAGCCGTGTGGCTGGCCCTGTCCATTGGATGAGTGGCGGTCACTTGGTGTGAGAACTTGTCTATGGATGATGGGAGTTAACAGGGAGAAGAGTGGCAGAAGAGTGGCAGAATGGTTCAGACGTTCACCTGCAAATAACTAAACTCAAGGTTCCAGGGTTTGCTCCCCTTAGAGGCTTCGACTTTTCTCCTCAGTTTGACCAGAAAATCAAACGGAACATCTAGTCGTTTAGAAGGGGATGAAAAATTAGTCGGACTTGTGTGCCTTCTGACTGTGCCCACTACAGATCCCACAGCAGTTGAAAATTATGAAGAGCAGGGCATTGCCCGGCTGCCTTGGTATAAAACATTGGAGAGATAGGTTGATTTCCCAGGTCCCACCCCTTGAAGACCAATTAGCCTTCTTGCCCTTCTGAAGTCTTGATTAAAAAAACTATGAATATGAATTTGAAGCGAGGGAGAGGAGATGGGTGCCGCCCTTGTGGTGCAGGCCCTGAGAAAGCTGAAGTCTCTGTCACCTTGCTCTCCTAGGACCTCAGGGTTATGGAACTATCTAGGTAGGACCTCAGGACCTGGCCAGCTATTGGGTTTATATGCAGGCTTAAGGCTTGTGCCATGATCATTCTGGGTGTTCTCCATCACATGGCACCTATGACGTTAGTGCATATGGAATTTATTTCGAGCACAGAGACGTCATCTTGAGAAACTGAAACTGAAACAGAGTTGAACAGTGATTTTTTCAAAGGCCAGAACGTGGTCGGTGTCGACATTGATGTTGATGTTTATGTAGTTGATGGTAATGATGGTGGTGGCGTGATGATGATGATGATGATGATGATAATAATAATAGTGACGGTGACGATGATGAGGGTGGTGATGATGTTGATTGTAATGATGATGATGATGGTGTTTTTATGATGATTATGGTGATTATGATGTTGATGATGATGACAGTAACAACAGTTATGATTATAGCAGTGTTGATGATGATAACAACGATGAATGTGATGACAACGATGGTGGTGGTGGTGATGATGGTGATGATGATGATAATGGTGATGATTAGTGACTGATGATGATGATGATGACTGATGATGTTCATGATGTTTATGATGATGGTGATGCTAATGTTGATGATGATGATGATGATGATGTCTGTGGGACAGGTGTGGTGAAGATCAGAGGCAGGTGGACATAGCAGACCCAGACTACGTGCTGCACGTTCTGACTTGGGCTGTCCAGGAGGTGAGTCCTAGGAATGTGATTGACATGTGATGACCAGTCTCAGGTTGGGGTCTGTTGTGTCACAGTGGTTTAAGGGTGCTGTTGTTGAAGGGTGGTGGTGGTGATGGTTGTGGTGGTGATGGTGGTGATGGAGTGGTGTGTGCATGTTCAACAGCTTGGGGTCCGTGATGTCACAATGGTTTAAAGTTGCTGTCGTTGAATGGAGGTGGTGGCTGTGTGTTGGAGCAAATCAAATAAACAAATGAAACAGAGTAATTGAATAATAAATAATAAACAGATGTCTGTTTATAGAGGCAAATCGGATGAGTAAATAAACAGTAATGAATAATAAATGGATAGTAAATAATGACATTGTGTGTGTATTGGAGAAATCAGATGAATAAATGAAAAAGAATAAATGAACAATGAATAATAAATAGGTAATAAGTAACAGCTGTGTGTGTAAAAGCGAATCAGATAAATGATTACATAATAAAGAATAAAGAACAATAAACAGATAATAAGTAACGACTGTGTCTGTATGCAGGAGCGAATTAGCAAGGTTCGCGACTTGCTCGAAGCCAAGTTCGCCTTCCTGTGGGAGATGCCTGGTGAACCCCTGGTACGACAGCTGTGTGACCTTCACCCTGACCTCCTGACCCTGCTGACCGGCTGTGTGCGTGTGTTGGAGGGGGAGGCGGTGTTCGGCAAAGAGTCGCTGGGCAAGATGTTGAAGGGTCAGGCAGCGGCATGTGGCTTGAGCGTTAAGGAGTTTATGTCGCTGATGAGACAACTTCTGAGCGGGCTGAAGGTCAGTTCCTGTCAGGTGTGTCTGTGTCAGGTGTGTCTGTGTCAGGTGTGTCTGTGTCAGGTGTGTCTGTGTCGGGTGTGTCTGTGTCAGGTGTGTGTGTCAGGTGTGTCTGTGTCAGGTGTGTCTGTGTCGGGTGTGTCTGTGTTGGATGTGTTTGTGCCAGGTGTGTCTGTGTCAGGTGTGTCTGTGTCGGGTGTGTCTGTGTCGGGTGTGTCTGTGTTGGATGTGTTTGTGTCATGTGTGTCTGTGTCAGGTGTGTCTGTGTAGGGTGTGTCTGTGTTGGGTGTGTCTGTGTCAGGTGTGTCTGTGTCGGGTGTGTCTGTGTCAGGTGTGTCTGTGTCAGGTGTGTCTGTGTAGGGTGTGTCTGTGTAGGGTGTGTCTGTGTCAGGTGTGTCTGTGTCAGGTGTGTCTGTGTCAGGTGTGTCTGTGTCGGGTGTGTCTGTGTCGGGTGTGTCTGTGTCGGGTGTGTCTGTGTCGGGTGTGCCTGTGTCGGGTGTGTCTGTGTCATGTGTGTCTGTGTCAGGTGTGTCTGTGTCGGGTGTGTCTGTCTGTGTCGGGTGTGTCTGTGTCGGGTGTGTCTGTGTCGGGTGGTGTCTGTGTCGGGTGTGTCTGTGTCAGGTGTGTCTGTGTCAGGTGTGTCGGGTGTGTCTGTGTCGGGTGTGTCTGTGTTGGGTGTGTCTGTGTCGGGTGTGTCTGTGTCGGGTGTGTCTGTGTCGGGTGTGTCTGTGTCAGGTGTGTCAGTGTCAGGTGTGTCTATGTCGGGTGTGTCTGTGTCGGGTGTGTCTGTGTCAGGTGTGTCTGTGTCAGGTGTGTCTGTGTCGGGTGTGTCTGTGTCAGGTGTGTTTGTGTCAGGTGTGTCTGTGTCAGGTGTGTCTGTGTCAGGTGTGTCTGTGTAGGGTGTGTCTGTGTCAGGTGTGTCTGTGTCAGGTGTGTTTGTGTCAGGTGTGTCTGTGTCGGGTGTGTTTGTGTCAGGTGTGTCTGTGTCAGGTGTGTCTGTGTTGGATGTGTTTGTGTCGGGTGTGTCTGTGTCAGGTGTTTGTGTCAGGTGTGTCTGTGTCAGGTGTGTCTGTGTTGGATGTGTTTGTGTCGGGTGTGTTTGTGTCAGGTGTGTCTGTGTCAGGTGTGTCTGTGTTGAATGTGTTTGTGTCGGGTGTGTCTGTGTCAGGTGTGTTTGTGTCAGGTGTGTCTGTGTCAGGTGTGTCTGTCAGGTGTGTCTGTGTTGGATGTGTTTGTGTCGGGTGTGTCTGTGTCAGGTGTGTTTGTGTCAGGTGTGTCTGTGTCAGGTGTGTTTGTGTCGGGTGTGTTTGTGTCAGGTGTGTCTGTGTCAGATGTGTCTGTGTCAGGTGTGTTTGTGTCGGGTGTGTTTGTGTCAGGTGTGTCTGTGTCAGATGTGTCTGTGTCAGGTGTGTCTGTGTCGGGTGTGTCTGTGTCGGGTGTGTCTGTGTTGGGTGTGTCTGTGTCAGGTGTGTCTGTGTCAGGTGTGTCTGTGTCAGGTGTGTCTGTGTTGGGTGTGTCTGTGTTGGGTGTGTCTGTGTTGGGTGTGTCTGTGTCGGGTGTGTCTGTGTCAGGTGTCTGTGTCAGGTGTGTTTGTGTCAGGTGTGTCTGTGTAGAGTGTGTCTGTGTCGGGTGTGTCTGTGTCAGGTGTGTCTGTGTCAGGTGTGTCTATGTCAGGTGTGTCTGTGTCAGGTGTGTTTGTGTCAGGTGTGTCTGTGTCAGGTGTGTCTGTGTCAGGTGTGTCTGTGTTGGGTGTGTCTGTGTCAGGTGTGTCTGTGTCGGGTGTGTCTGTGTCAGGTGTGTCTGTGTCAGGTGTGTCTGTGTTGGGTGTGTCTGTGTCGGGTGTGTCTGTGTCAGGTGTGTCTGTGTCAGGTGTGTCTGTGTTGGATCTGCTTGTGTCGGGTGTGTCTGTGTCAGGTGTGTCTGTGTCAGGTGTGTCTGTGTCAGGTGTGTCTGTGTCGGGTGTGTCTATGTCAGGTGTGTCTGTGTCAGGTGTGTCTGTGTCAGGTGTGTCTGTGTCAGGTATGTCTGTGTCAGGTGTGCCTGTGTCAGGTGCGCCTGTGTCAGGTGTGCCTGTTTAGGTGTGTCTGTGTAGGGTGTAATATGTCTGGTGTGACTCTGTCACCACATCCTGGCATTAACCAGGCCTGAAAGATACAGATACCTGCGGTGTTGGTCAGACAATTTGAGCAGTACCGTCACTGATGCATCCATGAAGTGGATGAGGCTCAACTGTGTGGTCCCAGTCTTCCCAGTGAGCCCATAGCGCGCTCAACTTTGGGT
>JAPXFY010000031.1:3523133-3630633 GCA_030674185.1 Monoplex corrugatus | reverse complement strand
ATTTACACCAATTACATAATTATATTGTCACTATCTTACTTTGTCACATTTACACCAATTACATAAATATATTGTCACTATCTTACTTTGTCACATTTACACCAATTAACACATTGCCCATCTTACTTGTCACTTAACCAATACAACATTGTCACATTACTTTGTCAATTTACACCAATTACATACATTGTCACCATCTTACTTTGTCACATTTACACCAATTACATACATTGTCACATCTTACTTTGTCACATTTACACCAATTACACACATTGTCACCCTACTTGTCACATTTACACAATTACACATTGTACACCACTATTGTCACATTACACCAATTACTACATTGTCACCATCTTACTTTGTCACATTTACACCAATTACATACATTGTCACCATCTTACTTTGTCACATTTACACCAATTACATACATTGTCACCATCTTACTTTGTCACATTTACACCAATTACATACATTGTCACCATCTTACTTTGTCACATTTACACCAATTACATACATTGTCACCATCTTACTTTGTCACATTTACACCAATTAACATATTGTCACCATCTTACTTTGTCACATTTACACCAATTACATATATTGTCACCATCTTACTTTGTCACATTTACACCAATTACATAATTATATTGTCACTATCTTACTTTGTCACATTTACACCAATTACATACATTGTCACCATCTTACTTTGTCACATTTACACCAATTACATAACTTATATTGTCACTATCTTACTTTTTGTCACATTTACACCAATTACATACATTGTCACCTATCTTACTTTGTCACATTTACACCAATTACATATAATTGTCACTATCTTACTTTGTCACATTTACACCAATTACATAATTATATTGTCACTATCTTACTTTGTCACATTTACACCAATTACATACATTGTCACCATCTTATTTGTCACATTTACACCAATTACATAATTATATTGTCACTATCTTACTTTGTCACATTTACACCAATTACATACATTGTCACCATCTTACTTTGTCACATTTACACCAATTACATATATTGTCACTATCTTACTTTGTCACATTTACACCAATTACATACATTGTCACCATCTTACTTTGTCACATTTACACCAATTACATAATAATTGTCACTATCTTACTTTGTCACATTTACACCAATTACACATTACATTGTCACTATCTTATTTGTCACATTTACACCAATTACATAATTGTCACTATCTTACTTTGTCACATTTACACCAATTACATACATTGTCACACTATCTTACTTTGTCACATTTACACCAATTACATAATCATTGTCACCATCTTACTTTGTCACATTTACACCAATTACATAATTGTCACTATCTTACTTTGTCACATTTACACCAATTACATACATTGTCACCATCTTACTTTGTCACATTTACACCAATTACATAATATGTCACCATCTTACTTTTGTCACATTTACACCAATTACATACATTGTCACATCTTACTTTGTCACATTTACACCAATTACATACATTGTCACCATCTTACTTTGTCACATTTACACCAATTACATATAATTGTCACCATCTTACTTTGTCACATTTACACCAATTACATACATTGTCACCATCTTACTTTGTCACATTTACACCAATTACATACATTGTCACATCTTACTTTGTCACATTTACACCAATTACATACATTGTCACATCTTACTTTGTCACATTTACACCAATTACATACATTGTCACCATCTTACTTTGTCACATTTACACCAATTACATAATTACATTGTCACCATCTTACTTTGTCACATTTACACCAATTACATACATTGTCACTATCTTACTTTGTCACATTTACACCAATTACATACATTGTCACCATCTTACTTTGTCACATTTACACCAATTACATACATTGTCACATCTTACTTTGTCACATTTACACCAATTACAATTACATTGTCACCATCTTACTTTGTCACATTTACACCAATTACATACATTGTCACCATCTTACTTTGTCACATTTACACCAATTACTTTAATACATTGTCACCATCTTACTTTGTCACATTTACACCAATTACATACATTGTCACCATCTTACTTTGTCACATTTACACCAATTACATACATTGTCACATCTTACTTTGTCACATTTACACCAATTACATACATTGTCACCATCTTACTTTGTCACATTTACACCAATTACATACATTGTCACCATCTTACTTTGTCACATTTACACCAATTACATACATTGTCACCATCTTACTTTGTCACATTTACACCAATTACATACATTTCACCATCTTACTTTGTCACATTTACACCAATTACATACATTGTCACATCTTACTTTGTCACATTTACACCAATTACATACATTGTCACATCTTACTTTGTCACATTTACACCAATATACTAATACATTGTCACTATCTTACTTTGTCACATTTACACCAATTACATACATTGTCACCATCTTACTTTGTCACATTTACACCAATTACAACATTGTCACCATCTTACTTTGTCACATTTACACCAATTACATACATTGTCACCATCTTACTTTGTCACATTTACACCAATTACATACATTGTCACCATCTTACTTTGTCACATTTACACCAATTACATACATTGTCACTATCTTACTTGTCACATTTACACCAATTACATACATTGTCACCATCTTACTTTGTCACATTTACACCAATTACATACATTGTCACCATCTTACTTTGTCACATTTACACCAATTACATACATTGTCACCATCTTACTTTGTCACATTTACACCAATTACATACATTTGTCACCATCTTACTTTGTCACATTTACACCAATTACATAATTGTCACCATCTTACTTTGTCACATTTACACCAATTACATACATTGTCACCATCTTACTTTGTCACATTTACACCAATTACATACATTGTCACCATCTTACTTTGTCACATTTACACCAATTACATACATTGTCACCATCTTACTTTGTCACATTTACACCAATTAATACATTGTCACCATCTTACTTTTGTCACATTTACACCAATTACATACATTGTCACCATCTTACTTTGTCACATTTACACCAATTACATACATTGTCACCATCTTACTTTGTCACATTTACACCAATTACATACATTGTCACCATCTTACTTTGTCACATTTACACCAATTACATACATTGTCACCATCTTACTTTGTCACATTTACACCAATTACATACATTGTCACATCTTACTTTGTCACATTTACACCAATTACATACATTGTCACCATCTTACTTTGTCACATTTACACCAATTACATACATTGTCACTATCTTACTTTGTCACATTTACACCAATTACATACATTGTCACCATCTTACTTTGTCACATTTACACCAATTACATACATTGTCACATCTTACTTTGTCACATTTACACCAATTACATACATTGTCACTATCTTACTTTGTCACATTTACACCAATTACATACATTGTCACCATCTTACTTTGTCACATTTACACCAATTACATACATTGTCACCATCTTACTTTGTCACATTTACACCAATTACATACACCAATTACATACATTGTCACCATCTTACTTTGTCACATTTACACCAATTACATACATTGTCACCATCTTACTTTGTCACATTTACACCAATTACATACATTGTCACCATCTTACTTTGTCACATTTACACCAATTACATACATTGTCACCATCTTACTTTGTCACATTTACACCAATTACATACATTGTCACCATCTTACTTTGTCACATTTACACCAATTACATACATATGTCACATCTTACTTTGTCACATTTACACCAATTACATACATTGTCACCATCTTACTTTGTCACATTTACACCAATTACATACATTGTCACCATCTTACTTTGTCACATTTACACCAATTACATAATTGTCACCATCTTACTTTGTCACATTTACACCAATTACATACATTGTCACCATCTTACTTTGTCACATTTACACCAATTAATACATTGTCACCATCTTACTTTTGTCACATTTACACCAATTACAATACATTGTCACCATCTTACTTTGTCACATTTACACCAATTACATACAATTGTCACCATCTTACTTTGTCACATTTACACCAATTACATACATTGTCACCATCTTACTTTGTCACATTTACACCAATTACATACATTGTCACCATCTTACTTTGTCACATTTACACCAATTACATACATTGTCACCATCTTACTTTGTCACATTTACACCAATTACATACATTGTCACATCTTACTTTGTCACATTTACACCAATTACATACATTGTCACCATCTTACTTTGTCACATTTACCAACACAAATTTACACTACATTGTCATTACACCATATCTCACATCACTTTGTCACATTTACACCAATTACATAACTATTGTCACTAAAATCTTACTTTGTCACATTTACACCAATTACATACATTGTCACCATCTTACTTTGTCACATTTACACCAATTACATACATTGTCACCATCTTACTTTGTCACATTTACACCAATTACATACATTGTCACCATCTTACTTTGTCACATTTACACCAATTACATACATTGTCACCATCTTACTTTGTCACATTTACACCAATTACATACATTGTCACCATCTTACTTTGTCACATTTACACCAATTACATACATTGTCACCATCTTACTTTGTCACATTTACACCAATTACATACATTGTCACCATCTTACTTTGTCACATTTACACCAATTACATACATTGTCACCATCTTACTTTGTCACATTTACACCAATTACATACATTGTCACCATCTTACTTTGTCACATTTACACCAATTACATACATTGTCACCATCTTACTTTGTCACATTTACACCAATTACATACATTGTCACCATCTTACTTTGTCACATTTACACCAATTACATACATTGTCACATCTTACTTTTGTCACATTTACACCAATTACATACATTGTCACCATCTTACTTTGTCACATTTACACCAATTACATACATTGTCACTATCTTACTTTTGTCACATTTACACCAATTACATACATTGTCACCATCTTACTTTGTCACATTTACACCAATTACATACATTGTCACATCTTACTTTGTCACATTTACACCAATTACATACATTGTCACCATCTTACTTTGTCACATTTACACCAATTACATACATTGTCACATCTTACTTTGTACATTTACACCATTACATTGTCACCATCTTACTTTACATTACACATTACATACATTGTCACCATCTTACTTTGTCACATTTACACCAATTACATACATTGTCACCATCTTACTTTGTCACATTTACACCAATTACATACATTGTCACCATCTTACTTTGTCACATTTACACCAATTACATACATTGTCACCATCTTACTTTGTCACATTTACACCAATTACATACATTGTCACTATCTTACTTTGTCACATTTACACCAATTACATACATTGTCACCATCTTACTTTGTCACATTTACACCAATTACATACATTGTCACTATCTTACTTTGTCACATTTACACCAATTACATACATTGTCACCATCTTACTTTGTCACATTTACACCAATTATATACATTGCCACCATCTTACTTTATCACATTTACACCAATTACATACATTGTCACTATCTTACTTTGTCACATTTACACCAATTACATACATTGTCACCATCTTACTTTGTCACATTTACACCAATTACACACATTGTCACTATCTTACTTTGTCACATTTACACCAATTACATATATTGTCACCATCTTACGTTGTCACATTTACACCAATTACATAATTATATTGTCACTATCTTACTTTGTCACATTTACACCAATTACATACATTGTCACTATTTACTTTGTCACATTTACACCAATTACATACATTGTCACTATCTTACTTTGTCACATTTACACCAATTACATAATTATATTGTCACTATATCTTACTTTTTGTCACATTTACACCAATTACATACATTGCCACCATCTTACTTTGTCACATTTACACCAATTACATACATTGTCACCATCTTACTTTTTCACATTTACACCAATTACATAATTATATTGTCACCATCTTACTTTGTCACATTTACACCAATTACATAATTATATTGTCACCATCTTACTTTGTCACATTTACACCAATTACATAATTATATTGTCACTATCTTACTTTGTCACATTTACACCAATTACACACATTGTCACCATCTTACTTTGTCACATTTACACCAATTACATATATTGTCACCATCTTACTTTGTCACATTTACACCAATTACATAATTATATTGTCACCATCTTACTTTGTCACATTTACACCAATTACACACATTGTCACCATCTTACTTTTTGTCACATTTACACCAATTACACACATTGTCACCATCTTACTTTGTCACATTTACACCAATTACATATTATATTGTCACCATCTTACTTTGTCACATTTACACCAATTACATACATTGTCACCATCTTACTTTGTCACATTTACACCAATTACATACATTGTCACTATCTTACTTTGTCACATTTACACCAATTACATACATTGTCACCATCTTACTTTGTCACATTTACATCAATTACATACATTGTCACCATCTTGCTTTTTGTCACATTTACACCAATTACATACATTGTCACCATTTTACTTTGTCACATTTACACCAATTACATACATTGTCACCATCTTACTTTGTCACTTTACACCAATTACATACATTGTCACCATTTTACTTTGTCACATTTACACCAATTACATACATTGTCACCATCTTACTTTGTCACATTTACACCAATTACATACATTGTCACCATCTTACTTTGTCACATTTACACCAATTACATACATTGTCACCATCTTACTTTGTCACATTTACACCAATTACATACATTGTCACCATCTTACTTTGTCACATTTACACCAATTACATACATTGTCACCATCTTACTTTGTCACATTTACACCAATTACATACATTGTCACCATCTTACTTTGTCACATTTACACCAATTACATACATTGTCACCATCTTACTTTGTCACATTTACACCAATTACATACATTGTCACATCTTACTTTGTCACATTTACACCAATTACATACATTGTCCCATCATTTACTTTGTCACATTTACACCAATTACATACATTGTCACCATCTTACTTTGTCACATTTACACCAATTACATACATTGTCACCATCTATCTTTGTCACATTTACACCAATTACATACATTGTCACCATCTATCTTTGTCACATTTACACCAATTATATACATTGTCACTATCTTACTTTTGTCACATTTACACCAATTACATACATTGTCACCATCTTACTTTGTCACATTTACACCAATTACATACATTGTCACCATCTTACTTTGTCACATTTACACCAATTACATACATTGTCACCATCTATCTTTGTCACATTTACACCAATTACATACATTGTCACCATCTTACTTTGTCACATTTACACCAATTACATACATTGTCACCATCTATCTTTGTCACATTTACACCAATTACATACATTGTCACCATCTTACTTTGTCACATTTACACCAATTACATACATTGTCACTATCTTACTTTGTCACATTTACACCAATTAATACATTGTCACCATCTTACTTTGTCACATTTACACCAATTACATACATTGTCACCATCTTACTTTGTCACATTTACACCAATTACATACATTGTCACCATCTTTGTCACATTTACACCAATTAATACATTGTCACTATCTTACTTTGTCACATTTACACCAATTACATATATTGTCACTATCTTACTTTGTCACATTTACACCAATTACATACATTGTCACTATCTTACTTTGTCACATTTACACCAATTACATATATTGTCACTATCTTACTTTGTCACATTTACACCAATTACACACATTGTCACTATCTTACTTTGTCACATTTACACCAATTACATACATTGTCACCATCTTACTTTGTCACATTTACACCAATTACATACATTGTCACTATCTTACTTTTTGTTACATTTACACCAATTACATACATTGTCACCATCTTACTTTGTCACATTTACACCAATTACATACATTGTCACCATCTTACTTTGTCACATTTACACCAATTACATAATTACATTGTCACCATCTTACTTTGTCACATTTACACCAATTACATACATTGTCACCATCTTACTTTGTCACATTTACACCAATTACATACATTGTCACCATCTTACTTTGTCACATTTACACCAATTACATAATTATATTGTCACCATCTTACTTTGTCACATTTACACCAATTACATACATTGTCACTATCTTACTTTGTCACATTTACACCAATTACATACATTGTCACTATCTTACTTTGTCACATTTACACCAATTACATAATTATATTGTCACCATCTTACTTTGTCACATTTACACCAATTACATACATTGTCACCATCTTACTTTGTCACATTTACACCAATTACATACATTGTCACCATCTTACTTTGTCACATTTACACCAATTACATACATTGTCACCATCTTACATTGTCACATTTACACCAATTACATACATTGTCACCATCTTACTTCGTCACATTTACACCAATTACATAATTATATTGTCACTATCTTACTTTGTCACATTTACACCAATTACATACATTGTCACCATCTTACTTTTTGTCACATTTCCAAATGTCGGTAAAAATTAAATACATTGTCACCATCTTATTTTCCACATTTCCAAATGTCAGTAATTTTACGGATTTTACGTGTCCCTTGAGACGAATTACGAGAGGAAATGAAACGCATTTCACATTAATTCCGTTGAAATTGATTCCATTTCACTTTGATTACCCAGCCCTGGTTTATTGCTGTCAATGTTCTGCTTCTTTTTCTGCTTTTCTATGTAATTCTTCAGTTTGTTCCCTGAATATATGACAACTTGGGTCAAGGGTCTCTCGCCTAACAGGCTTGAGTGTACCCTACCTCAGCATCTTTGTGTGTATGTGCATGTGCATGTGTGTGTGGTGTGGTGTGTGTGTTTGTGTGTGTATGTGTGTGTATGAACTAATTAATGTAAAGCGCAATGAGTCCTTACCTATGTGGGAGAATAGCACTATATAAATGTGATTTATTATTATTATTATTATTATTAATCACTGCACCAATTACATACATTGTCACCATCTTACTTTTTGTCACATTTCCAAATGTCGGTAAAAATTACACCAATTACATACATAGTCACCATCTTACTTTGTCACCACATCTCTATATGTCAGTAATTACTGCACCAACACTATAATCTGTCACCATCTTACTTTGTCACCACATTTCTATATGTCAGTAATTACTGCACCAACACTATAATCTGTCACCATCTTACTTTGTCACCACATCTCTATATGTCAGTAATTACTGCACCAACAGTATAAATTGTCACCATCTTACTTTGTCACCACATTCTATATGTCAGTAATTACTACACCAACACTATAATCTGTCACCATCTTACTTTGTCACCACATCTCTATATGTCAGTAATTACTGCACCAACACTATAAATTGTCACCATCTTACTTTGTCACCACATCTCTATATGTCAGTAATTACTGCACCAACACTATAAATTGTCATCATCTTACTTTGTCACCACATTTCTATATGTCAGTAATTACTGCACCAATTACATTCACTGTCATCTTATTTTGCCACATTTCCAAACGTCAGTAATTATTACACCAATTACGTACATTGCCACCATCTTATCTTGTCGCCACATTTCCATATGTTGTTAATTATTGCACCAATTGCATTCATTGTCAACATCTAATTTTGTCACATTTCCAAATGTCAGTAATTATTACACCAGTTATGTACACTGTCACCATCCTGCTTTGTCACATTTCCAAATATCGTTAATGACTGCATTGATTACGAACATTGTCACCATCATATTTTGTCACATTTCCAAATGTTGATAATTACTGCACCAATTACATACATTATAACCATCTTATCTTGTCAGCACCTTTCCAAATGTCAGTAATTACTGCACCAATTACGGACATTGTCACCATCTGATCTTGTCACCACATTTCCAAATGTCAGTAATTATTGCACCAATTACGGACACTGTCACCATCTGATCTTGTCACCACATTTCCAAATGTCAGTTATTATTGCACCAATTACGGACACTGTCACCATCTGATCTTGTCAGCACATTTCCAAATGTCAGTTATTATTGCACCAATTACGCAGACTGTCACCATCTTATTTCGTCACCACATTTCCAAATGGACCACTATGACACCACATACACACAGTGTGATCACTTTAAAGTTCATGACATGTTTTTTATCATCACTTCGTAATTATACATCATGCAAAGTGAATCCAGCTGTGTTCAGTGTGTACACTGTCAGAAGCATTTAATCATGTTTACAGTGAGTTTAACAGTGTTCAAAATATACAATGCTCAAAACATTGAGTCATTTTTACAGTAAGTTTAACAGTGTTCAAAATATACAATGTTCAAAACACTGAGTCATGTTTACAGTGAGTTTAAGTGTTGTTGCACAAAATGGTTACACTGAGCTAAGCACAGCTCAAGAGAGTATGCTTAACTGAGAAGTGTTCAAGACGAGCATTGACTACTGCTCAAAGAAAAGCCAAAGCTGAGTCATGCTTACTGTGAGTTTAACAGTGTTCAAAGTATACACTGCTCACAACATTGCCTCATGTTTACAGTGAGTTTCATCTCAAGTTCAAGTCAAAGATGAGTCTCTACAACAGTTTCAAACAGTGAGTACACTGCTATACAGTGTCATGTTTAACAGTGTTCAAAGTATAACTGCTCACAACATGCGTCATGTTTACAGTGAGTTTAACATGTTCAAAGTATACATGCTTTAAAGCATGAGTCATGCTTACAGTGAGTTTAACAGTGTTCAAAGTATACAGTGTTCAAAGTACTGATCATCTACAGTGAGTTTAACAGTGTTCAAAGTATACATGTCAAAGACTGATATTACAGTGAGTTACAGTGTTCAAGTACTGTAGAACAGTTGTACAGTGAATTTAAGTTCAAGTATAGTGTTCAAGAGTTTAACTGCAAAGCAACTGAGTCATGTTAAGTGATTTAACAGTGTTCAAAGTATAATGCTAAAGCATATCATTTACAGTGAGTTTAACAGTGTTCAAATATAATGTTAAAAGCATAATCATGACAGTGAGTTTAACAGTCTCAAAATTTAAAGCATACTGCCAGTGAGTTTAACAGTCTCAAAATATAAAGTCATATACAGTGAGTTTAACAGTCTCAAAGTATTACACAGCTCAATGCATTAAGTCAATTTACAGTGAGTTTAACAGTGCTCAAAATTTTTATAAAGTCATATTGACAATGAGTTTAACAGTGCTCAAAATATAAAGTCATATTGACAATGAGTTTAACGGTGCTCAACATATAAAGTCATATTGACAATGAGTTTAACAGTGCTCAAAATATAAAGTCATATTGACAATGAGTTTAACAGTGCTCAAAATATAGTCATATTGACAGTGAGTTTAACGGTGCTCAACATATAAAGTCATACTGACAATGAGTTTAACAGTGCTCAAAATATAAAGTCATCCGACAGTGAGTTTAACAGTGCTCAAAGTATAAAATCATACTTACAGTAAGGTTAACAGTGTTCAAAGTATACAATGCTCAAAGCACTGCATCATGTTTACAGTGAGTTTAACAGTGCTCAAAGTATACACTGCTCAAAGTATTAAGTCATATTTACAGTGAGTTTAACAATGCTCAAAGTATACACTGCTCAAAGTATTAAGTCATATTTACAGTGATTTAACTATGCTCAAAGTATAAAGTCATTTACAGTGAGTTTAACAGTGTTCAAAGTATACAATGCTCAAAGCACTGTATCATGTTTACAGTGAGTTTAACAGTGCTCAAAATACATGCTTAAAGTAGCAAGTCATATTTACAGTGAGTTTAACAGTGTTCAAACGATACAATGCTCAAAGCATTGAGTCATCTTTGCAGTCAATTTAACCCTGTGACTCTCTCACCCTATCGATTAGCCAAAAAAACTTAATCCTTTTCACTCCCGCACTGTGTCCAACCGCTTCCTGCAGAAAGCTGATGGATAGGGTGAGGGAGTATAAAGGTTAAGTGGATAGCATGCACGCCCATTGAAGGTGGAGTGTGATGACTGTGTAGCAACATACTGTCTGTGCAGAGTGAGCAAAAAGAAAAGCATTGCACATAGACACATCAAAAAAAGTTTTTAAATCATAATGCTGAAAGCAACAACAACAACAAAACAACAACAGTAACAACTGATCAAAACAACAAAATTTCGTAAAGAGAAAAACTTTCACAAGTTTGAGACAGAGTAGGGCAGAGTGGACAGATGGCTGTCCTCACCGCCAGACTATGATCAGGGGAAACAACTAGAGAAAAACAATGGATACAAATCCCATTGCAACATCCAATGACCACTCCCGCTCTTGATGTAAACACGAACAAAAGAACAATACTAAAAATACATACAACATTATTACACAGGATATCCACACAATCTTGTTAAAAGAACAAAACTAAAAATACATACAACATTATTACACAGGATATCCACACAATCTTATTAACAAAACAAAACTAAAAATACATACAACATTATTACACAGGATATCCACACAATCTTATTAACAGAACAAAACTAAAAATACATACAACATTATTACACAGGATATCCACACAATCTTGCTAACAGAACAAAACTAAAAATACATACAACATTATTACACAGGATATCCACACAATCTTATTAACAAAACAAAACTAAAAATACATACAACATTATTATACAGGATATCCACACAATCTTATTAACAAAACAAAACTAAAAATACATACAACATTATTACACAGGATATCCACACAATCTTATTAACAAAACAAAACTAAAAATACATACAACATTATTATACAGGATATCCACACAATCTTATTAACAGAACAAAACTAAAAATACATACAACATTATTACACAGGGGTATCCACACAATCTTATTAACAGAACAAAACTAAAAATACATACAACATTATTACACAGGATATCCACACAATCTTATTAACAGAACAAAACTAAAAATACATACAACATTATTAAAAAAAAACACACAGGATATCCACACAATCTTGCTAACAGAACAAAACTAAAAATACATACAACATTATTATACAGGATATCCACACAATCTTGCTAACAGAACAAAACTAAAAATACATACAACATTATTATACAGGATATCCACACAATCTTATTAACAGAACAAAACTAAAAATACATACAACATTATTACACAGGATATCCACACAATCTTATTAACAGAACAAAACTAAAAATACATACAACATTATTAAAAAAAAACACACAGGATATCCACACAATCTTATTAACAAAACAAAACTAAAAATACATACAACATTATTATACAGGATATCCACACAATCTTATTAACAGAACAAAACTAAAAATACATACAACATTATTACACAGGATATCCACACAATCTTATTAACAGAACAAAACTAAAAATACATACAACATTATTATACAGGATATCCACACAATCTTGCTAACAGAACAAAACTAAAAATACATACAACATTATTACACAGGATATCCGCACAATCTTGCTAACAGAACAAAACTAAAAATACATACAACATTATTATACAGGATATCCACACAATCTTGCTAACAGAACAAAACTGAAAATACATACAACATTATTACACAGGATATCCACACAATCTTGCTAACAGAACAAAACTAAAAATACATACAACATTATTATACAGGATATCCACACAATCTTGCTAACAGAACAAAACTAAAAATACATACAACATTATTACACAGGATATCCACACAATCTTGCTAACAGAACAAAACTAAAAATACATACAACATTATTATACAGGATATCCACACAATCTTGCTAACAGAACAAAACTAAAAATACATACAACATTATTACACAGGATATCCACACAATCTTGCTAACAGAACAAAACTAAAAATACATACAACATTATTATACAGGATATCCACACAATCTTGCTAACAGAACAAAACTAAAAATACATACAACATTATTATACAGGATATCCACACAATCTTGCTAACAGAACAAAACTAAAAATACATACAACATTATTACACAGGATATCCACACAATCTTGCTAACAGAACAAAACTAAAAATACATACAACATTATTACACAGGATATCCACACAATCTTGCTAACAGAACAAAACTAAAAATACATACAACATTATTACACAGGATATCCACACAATCTTATTAACAAAACAAAACTAAAAATACATACAACATTATTACACAGGATATTCACACAATCTTATTAACAAAACAAAACTAAAAATACATACAACATTATTACACAGGATATCACACAATCTTGCTAACAGAACAAAACTAAAAATACATACAACATTATTATACAGGATATCCACACAATCTTGCTAACAGAACAAAACTAAAAATACATACAACATTATTATACAGGATATCCACACAATCTTGCTAACAGAACAAAACTAAAAATACATACAACATTATCATACAGGATATCCACACAATCTTGCTAACAGAACAAAACTAAAAATACATACAACATTATTATACAGGATATCCACACAATCTTGCTAACAGAACAAAACTAAAAATACATACAACATTATTATACAGCATATCCACACAATCTTGCTAACAGAACAAAACTAAAAATACATACAACATTATTATACAGGATATCCACACAATCTTGCTAACAGAACAAAACTAAAAATACATACAACATTATTATACAGGATATCCACACAATCTTATTAACAAAACAAAACTAAAAATACATACAACATTATTACACAGGATATCCACGCAATCTTATTAACAAAACAAAACTAAAAATACATACAACATTATTACACAGGATATCCACACAATCTTATTAACAAAACAATACTAAAAATACATACAACATTATTACACAGGATATCCACACAATCTTATTAACAAAACAAAACTAAAAATACATACAACATTATTATACAGGATATCCACACAATCTTGCTAACAGAACAAAACTAAAAATACATACAACATTATTACACAGGATATCCACACAATCTTGCTAACAGAACAAAACTAAAAATACATACAACATTATTAAAAAAAAACACACAGGATATCCGCACAGTTTTGTTAACAGAACAAAACTAAAAATACATACAACATTATTACACAGGATATCCACACAATCTTATTAACAGAACAAAACTAAAAATACATACAACATTATTACACAGGATATCCACACAATCTTATTAACAAAACAAAACTAAAAATACATACAACATTATTATACAGGATATCCACACAATCTTGCTAACAGAACAAAACTAAAAATACATACAACATTATTACACAGGATATCCACACAATCTTATTAACAAAACAAAACTAAAAATACATACAACATTATTACACAGGATATCCACACAATCTTATTAACAAAACAAAACTAAAAATACATACAACATTATTACACAGGATATCCACACAATCTTATTAACAAAACAAAACTAAAAATACATACAACATTATTACACAGGATATCCACACAATCTTATTAACAAAACAAAACTAAAAATACATACAACATTATTACACAGGATATCCACGCAATCTTGTTAGAACAAAACTAAAAATACATACAACATTATTACACAGGATATCCACACAATTTTGTTAACAGAACAAAACTATAAAAATACATACATTATTATACAGGATACCCACACAATCTTCTTAGAACAAAACTAAAAATAAATACAACATTATTTCACAGGATATCCACACAATCTTATTAAAAGAACAAAACTGAAAATACATACATTATTTTAACACAGGATATCCACACAAATTTGTTAAAACAAAAGAACAAAATGAAAAATACATACAACATTATAAGACAGGATATCCACACAATCTTATTAAAAGAACAAAACTAAAAATCATACATTATTACACAGGATATCCACACAATCTTGTTCAAACAAAAGAATGAAGCTAAAAATACAACATTATTACACAGAATATAATAATAATAATAATAATAATAAATCACATTTATTTATTTATTTATTTATCCACCATCATCAACTCCCACTCTATAAAACACCACTTCTATGCTGACGACACCCAACTTCAAGACAGTGACTCACCTGATAATATACAGCGCCTGTTGACTCGCACCACTGAGTGTTACTCGGACATTAAGAACTGGATGACACACAATAGACTTCAGCTTAAAGCTCTCAAGACAGAAGCTATCCTCATTGGCACCCGTCAGAAACTTTCTCAGCTGCCTCCTCTTTCTCTCCCATTATGTAACACATCAGTCCCAATTTCTGATTCAGCTAAAAACCTTGGTGTCTGCATTGACTCTACCCTCTCCATGAACAACTTTGTTTCTCAAACTGCCAGATCTTGCTACTATCATCTCCATCGTATAAGCCTGATCAGGAAGTATCTCTCTGTCGAAACAACTGCAAAACTCGTTCTCTCCTTCATAATGTCTCGTATTGACTATTGCAATTCACTCCTGTCTGGTCTTCCTGCCTCCACCATTCACATCCTACAGCTCATTCAAAACAATGCTGTACGCCTTGCACTCAAAAAGAAAAAAGCTGACCACATATCTCCTCTCCTGGCACAACTTCACTGGCTCCCTGTATCAAAGCGCATACAGTACAAACTAGACACCATGTGCTACAAAAGCCTCAATAACGCAGCCCCCGATTACCTGTCAAGCCTACTCGAGATCTATGTTCCTTCACGTACCCTCCGCTCTGCCTCCGATCCTCTGACTTTTCGCTTTCCACGCACTAAGCTCAATACCTATGGTCCATGAGCCTTCTCTGTTTCTGGTCCACTCTCCTGGAACAAACTTCCTCTCTCAGTCCGTCAGCAACCTACTTTTGTCTCCTTCATGTCCACTCTCAAAACTCACCTTTTCTCCTCTGCATAAAATCCTAACCTCACTCAAACCCCCCCCCCCCCCCCTCTGCAGCCTGTCTCTGCTCGGAGGGGAATCACATTGTTATAATATATAATTGTATATGAGATGCTCTATAATTTTCCATTGCTTTTACTCTTGCTTTTATTGCTTTTATTCTTTCTCCCCATTTATAGCCATGCGTGTGTGTGTGTGTGTGTGTGTGTGTGTGTGTGTGTGTGTGTGTGTGTGTGGTGTGTGCGTGGTGTGTGTGCGTGCGTACGTGCGTGTGTGCGTGTGTGTCTGTTTCAGCGCTTAGATTTGATTTTATCAAGATTTTGCGCTATATAAATATTGTAATTATTATTATTATATTATTATTATATACTGCTATTCTCCCACACATAGGTAAGGACTCACTGGCTTTACATTAATTAGTTCATCCACACAATCTTGTTAAAACAAAAGAACAAAACTAAAAATAAATACATTATTACACAGGATATCCATACAATCTTGAGAACAAAACTAGAAATCCATACAACATTACAAGACAGGATATCCAGACAATCTTGTTAATGTCTGACAAAATGAATGGGCTGGCAATCACCTTGTGATAAACGCATCTTGTGTTGCCTAGATATAAATGCATATATACTCAATGCATCATGTTTTGCCTATTATATAAAAATAGATGTAATCAATACAGCAGGTATTACCTAAATATAAATATTGATGTAATCAATGCATTGTGTATTGCCTATATATAAACAGGGATGTAATCAAAGCATCTTGTAAATAGTAAAGAATACAACTGTAATAAGTAGGCCTACCTTGTGTGTCATCTAAATATAAATAATATAGATATATCGAATACATCTGGTGTTGCCTAAATATAAACACAAATACACCATGGCACAGGGCATACAATATTAATTATTACTACTATTCATCATCATCATCATCATCATCATCATCTGTATTCATCATCATCATCATAACAATTTCATTTACATAACCCAAAAGGCCCATATCAGAAGCTCTGCATTGACTGACTAACATGTTCTCTCTTGAGACATCTGTCTGAATTTCACATGTTTCAGTTTCAGTTTCAGTTTCAATTTCTCAAGATGACATCTCCGCACTCTGAATGAATTCCATATGCACTAACGTCACAGGTGCCATGTGATGGAGAAGATGCAGAAAAAATATTTTCACACTTTTGGTTCCGGTAACAATACAGGCATTGGGGGGTCGTGTTCACCGTCAGATTTTTCACCATCACCATTATTCATCATCGGCGGTTGTTTATGCGGGTTACGACACCCCTGACATGAACAGCTGACACCAGGAAGGTGATTACTGTAACAGGGACATAGCTGACCTAAACATGTCAGACAAGATGAGGGGTTGAGACAAGCACCTTTACATACTGTCCTGGACGACGGTGCCACAAGAACAGAACAAGTGACTCTTGATGGTAGGCGAGCGTGCTTATGAGGTGGCTCATTATCAATGACATGTTTCAGCACTTTGTGATATCTACTTTTGCTTTTCTGTCTAGTTTGTCGGCCAACAAATCCTGCCTTCAGTTTATTTTGACGGTTGTGTTCTCCGTGCATGTGTCGCAGGGGTCATGGTGACATCAAGTGACATGCTGCTGACATCATTCTGTCTGGTGTCACCATGGTGATGACAGGACTGCATGGTGTCAGACCACAGATTTGAACCCTCCTGTTCATGGACATCAGCATGCTGGGGGCTGGCCAAGGGTGGGGACAGTTTTTCTGGGGTGGTGACTGCATGAACACAGGGTGCTATAAGGGCCGGCATCTTATCCAGGTCATCACTCACCTTCAGCTGACTGCCGGCTGAATCTTTGTCGGGATGGTCGTTGCCGGCTGAATCTTTGTCCGGATGGTCGTTGCCGGCTGAAGCTTTGTCCGATATCTGTGTACCTGATCACTGGCTGGACGCTGGTCAGTGTGGGAGGCGTATCCTTGTCGCTGTGTTGTGATCGGATGGACAGGGCGCTGTTGCTACGGCTTCTGCTGCCCTCAGTATCGCCACTAAGCACGGGTGTGGCGCTGGACGCGAGTGTGGCGCTGGACGCCTGTGTGTGCGGTCCTCGGGGCTGATAGAACAGCTTGGGTTCTGGAGCCATGCCATAGGTCGGCACACATGTCGGCATCACCTTATTGCTGATGACGTAATCGTCTTCGAACGCAGCCGCCTCATCCAGCACGCGGATGAGAGTGTTGGTGCCAGTACCGTTGGTCGCCGCTTTCCGAATCTCCGCCCCGATCGGCCCACTGCTGATGTACCGACACAACTTCTTGAAGCACAAAATCAGCAGCCTCATGGCCGGGTTATCCACAAAACTTTCGTGAGTCCGGCACCAGCTGCAGGCAGGCCTAAGTCGCATTTTGCCGCCGATACAATTAGAACAAACGTGATGTAAACAAAAGCCGTGACTGGCACCTTTCGGCTTCAGCAAGATGTGACCACACACACAGCACGACAGCATCTGACGCAGACACGGAAGATAACTATACAGATCCACCCAACTATTCGTGTTGGACGGGTCGGCAAAAAGTACGTATTTACACGTAGACAGATAAAATTCGAGGCATTCATCTTGGTGGCTGAACTGGTGTCTTCTGCTCGAGACTCGATTGCTTCCGTACTGACCATTTCCACGTTGTGATTGGCGGAACTGATTCATTGATGACGTCATAAGCGTTGTTAGCCAATGGCACCGGTAAACACTCAGTCTATAAATAGCTTACAGACCATGACTATCACAACAAAGCCCACTGCGATCGTGTCTCTATGTTTAGTAATGTTACCCTGACAACAGCCATCCACCCACCCCTCCTCCCACAGAACATAATCTGCGCAGCGATTGATTTATATACAGCATTATCCGACACCATCTATAGATAGACACCATTTATATAGATCAGACACCATTTACAGATCAGGAAACTTGTATGTCGATGTTGTCTGCCCTTTGAATAACTCAGTTCGATGGGCAGTTTCAGTTTCAGTTTCGCAAGATGACGTCTCCGCGCTAGGAACGAATTCCATATGCACTAACGTCACAGGTTCGTTCGTTATTTCTTTTAACGTCTATTCACATACATGCTTTTAGACGAAAATAGATAAATAAATAAATAAATAAATAAATAAATAAATAAAGAGGTGTCTATGGCCCATATGGGGTGAAGGAATCTATGAAATGATGAAGGCATTGTATCATAATAATAAAGTAACATCAAACAATTTAACGAACAAAAGAAAAACAATCACAACATTAGATCGATCAGGTTTCATCGGTTTGCTCAGGGTTGTATGTATGTATTATAAGCGCGTGCATGCATGGGCGTGTGCGCCCGCGCACGCGCGCGTATATTTGTGCTATGAGCATGTAATGCTCTGTACTGGCGTATAAGTAATCTGTTATGATCTGGAGAGGTAGAAGGGGGAGCAGAGGATTGTCTTATCGAGTTAAAGGCGTTGTAACCAAACAGGGCGGGCAGAAGCACAGTAGAACAGATCTTCACCTGCCGGATAATGATGGAGAAACATCTGCAGCATCAGAGAGACCTGTTCCACAACTTCATAGACTTTAAAAAAGCATTCGACAGGGTGTGGCATAAGGGTTTGTGGCAGGTGCTAAGAAAGTTTGGCATAGAGGAAGGTCTCGTCCAAACCATCCAGGCGCTGTATAACACTGCCAGCAGCGCAGTTCTCCTCAACAACCAGATAGGAGACTACTTCAAGACCACAGTTGGAGTCCGTCAAGGCTGCCTACTCTCTCCCGTGCTGTTCAATCTCTTCATGGAGAACATCATGCGTGAAGCCCTCCATGACTTCCACTCCACTGTCTCCATCGGAGGAAGAACCATCAACAACCTGAGGTTCGCAGATGACATCGACCTGATGGGAGGCAGCAACGAAGAACTACAAGACCTGACCATGAGACTGGAAGAAAGTGCAGGTGCACACGGAATGGAAGTGAGCACAGAAAAAAGCAAAGTCCTGGTCAACAGCACAACCAACACCCATGCTGAAATCTACATGAACGGGCAACAGCTTGAAGAAGTGGACGCTTTCAAATACCTTGGCGCCACTCTCACCAAAGACGGTCGCTCTACAACAGAAATCAAGACCAGACTAGCGATCGCAACAGCAGCAATGGTAAAGCTAAACAAGATCTGGAAGAGCAGAGAGATCGGCTTTCCATCGAAGATGAAGCTGTACAAGTCCCTGGTGCTCCCCATCCTGCTGTATGGATGCGAGAGCTGGACCATGACAGCAGAGACCACCAAGAGAATCCAGACGTTTGAAACTAAATGCTTCAGGCGCTTGCTCGGGATCTCTTGGCAAGATCGGAAGACAAACGACTTTGTGTGGAGCCAAATAACAACACTCGCAGGCCCACAATCCTGGCTACAGTCAAGAACAGGAAGCTGTCGTGGTTCGGGCATGTCACACGCCACAACTCACTGCCCAAAACGGTCCTCCAGGGTACACTGGGAGGCGGCAGACGAAGGGGACGACAAGCCAAATGCTGGATGGACAACATCAAAGAATGGACCAGGTTGGATGGCCCCACGCTGGTGCGACAGGCGGAGGACAGGACCGGTTGGCGACGGCTGGCTTCAAGAGTGTCTCTCATCTCTCCTCTACGCCCATCACGGGCAGGAGAATGATGATGATGATGATGAACCTAACAAACAAAACAAAACAAAACAAAACAAAACAACACCACCACCAACAACAATAAAAACAAAACAAAACAAAAACAACAACAACAAACAGAAAATAGAAGTGAACATGTAACTCAGGAAGAGTGCATTGTTGTATACTCAAATGTTGATAGTTTGTTAAACAAAAAAGATGAGTTTTTGGCCCTCATAGATGATTTAAAACCAAGTGTGATTGGGCTGACAGAAATCAAGCCGAAGAATGTGAGAGATTTTATTGAGAATCAATATTCTTTTCCTAATTTTGATATGTTTGTGTCAAAAAATCCTCAAAGGGGAGCTGTATTATATACTGAAAAAAGGTTGAATGCAAGAGAGTGTGAAGAGTTAAATAATGAAGACCTTGAAGAAAGTGTGTGGTGCTCTTTTAGTGGTGCTAATAGGTGAAGAAGTATTGTTAGGATGTATATATATCGAAGTCCTAATACAAGCACAGTAGAAAATGACAAAAAGCTGTTTGATGTTTTAGAATCTGATAAACTTAATAAGTATGATAAGATTTGTATTGTTGGTGACTTTAACTTTCCAAATGTTGGTTGGGATGGAGAGTGGAGAGGTGATAAAAGTGACAAAATAATTGAGAATTTATGTGATGCATTTTTAATTCAAAAGGTATCAGAACCTACTCGAAGAAGGAAAGAACAAATTCCTTCTCTGGATGACTGGGTATTAGTAAATGAAGAAAACTTAATCTCAGATATAGAGCACTTACAACCGGTTGGTAAAAGTGACCACGACGTATTGAAATTCAAATTGTATGTCTCAATATATAAAGCACCTATAGTAGACAAATACAAGTATGATTTTAATAAGGGTGATTACAGAAACTTAATAATATTGTGAAGGATGAAGATTGGAGTGACTTGGTCAATATGGATGTTGAGAGTGCTTGGGGTATGATAAAAAAAAGTGTTAAATGATGGTGTTGAGGAATGTGTCCCAAAAGTTAAAGTTAGTAATTATAAACGTTTCAGACCTATATGGTTAGATAAAACGGCTCTGAGGAAAATTAAAAAGAAGTATAATACATATAAAAGATATTTGAGAACCAAAAAAGGTAGTGATTACGATAGATATATAACAGTAAGAAATGAATGTGCCAAATTGTTGAAGAAAACCAGAAAAGAGTACGAGAAAAATATTACTAAGGAAAGTAAAAGTAACCCGAACAAAATTTGGAAATATGTACAAGAAAGGACAAAAGTTAATACAGGTATTAGCCCCTTAAAAACCAATGATGGAAAACTGGTTATTACAGATAAAGACAAAGTGAAGTTTTAAATAATTTTTTTGCAAGCGTTTTTACAACAGAAGATATCAGTACATTACCAGATTTAATAGAAAATTCAAAGTCAAATGGTATATCATTATGTGATATCAGAGTTACTCCAACTGAGGTAGAAAAAAAGTTACAGGAACTAAACCTGAATAAAGCTAAAGGACCAGATTTGATATCCCCTAGGATACTAAAGGAAGTAAGTAAAGAACTTGCAAAGCCACTTTGTATATTATTTAATAATTCCTTAGAATCAGGTGAGTTACCAAAGGATTGGAAAACAGCCGATTTTAAAGTCTTGTTTAAGAAAGGAAATAGGAGTGACGCTGGGAACTATAGACCTGTAAGTTTAACTTGTATTGTTTGTAAAGTACTGGAATCACTAGTAAGAGATTGTATCATTTCTCACTTTGAAAGTAATAATTTTTATGCAAAATGTCAACATGGATTTAGAGGGAAAAGATCCTGTGTAACCCAGTTATTAGAAGTTATGGAGGATTTCACCAATATGATGGACAATGGGGACCCCTTTGATATCGTGTATCTTGATTTTAGAAAAGCTTTTGATTCCGTACCTCACGAAAGACTGCTCATAAAATTAGCATCTTATGGTATTACAGGAAATACACTCAAATGGATCCAAAATTTTTTGTATGATCGAAAGCAGAGGGTAAAGGTAGGAAATGCTGAATCAGAAGAAACAAAAGTAAGAAGCGGGATTCCTCAGGGTAGTGTACTGGGTCCAATCTTGTTTACAGTATTTATAAATGACTTACCTGATTCACTGCACTGTACTTGCAAAATTTTTGCTGACGATACAAAACTATATGACAAGGTTGCCAATGTTAATTTAATTCAACAGGACTTGCTAATACTACAAAACTGGTCAGATACTTGGAATTTATATTTTAATGTTTCAAAATGCCATGTAATGCATGTTGGTAAGAAGAATATTAGACGAGAATATTTCATGAAAATTGGAAATGATGTACAGAAAATTAGTGTGTGTGAAACGGAGAAAGACTTGGAGGTTACATTTGATAGTGAATTATCCTTTGACCTGCACATTAAAAGAGTAGCAAATAGGGCTAACCAAATGATAGGAATTATCAAAAGAACATTTTCGTACATGAATAAACATACATTTTTAATGTTGTATAAGGCTTTTGTTAGACCACATTTAGAATACGCAAGTGTTGTTTGGAATCCGTATTTGATAAGACAGTCAAAAATGATTGAAAATGTACAAAGAAGGGCTTATAGAGTGTAAAAAATATGAGTTATAAAGAAAGGCTTAAGTTTTAAAACTTCATTCACTGAAAGGTAGGAGGGTTAGGGGGGATTTAATACAGGTATACAAAATAATGAATGGGATGGATAAGCTATCAGTTGAAACATTTTTTTCCTCTCCACAAACTAGTATAACAAGGAATGCTGAAGGTAAAATATTTGTTAAACACAGAAATACTAACACAAGAGCGTTTTGTTTTTCTAACAGAATTGTTAAATTGTGGAATAAAATTTCCTGGACGATGACGCAGAATTCAAAATTTTATTTAAAAAAATAGACTGAAGCAGATTTGCTCAAGTATGAATATTAAGAAATGCTTTTCAGACCCCGAAGAAGAAAACGTAAAACAAAAAAGATAGGGCGTTAAAAGGCCAGAAGGCCTAGGCTACGAGCCAGCCCTCAGCTACTACTGTTACTACTACTACTAAACAAAAAAGGGTGGGAGTTACAGACATAAAACAATCGGGCTGAATCAAAGAAAACGACCTACTGGACTGTGCAGTAAACGCCTAGCAGTGTGTAAATACAGAGTGAAATCAGTATGTTTCTGTTTTAAGTTTGTAAATGACGCAGGGAAATAAGGTCGCTTTCGCTGACAACACAAAAGGCGATTAATTGTTATAAAACCACAATAGAAACATTTGATGGTTTTACTAAATTTAGGTCGAAGTGAGTTGAGAGATACTCTGTAAGCTAAAGTTATCTCTAGTCTTGTAAAACCCTGGTAATTTACGATGAAGGGGCAAAGGTCACATTGCGCTTTTATTTATTTTCTAATATAGCATTCATTTCATGCTCAGAGAATGGTAAATCAAGTTTACTGCCAGCCTATTCATTGCTGCATGTTTTGCTATTCTGTTGACCTAATCATTATATATACCACGGTGTGATGGGAACAAACAAAAAGTAACTTGTGTATTTTTTGTTATCAAATAATGAATTAGAAATTTTGTCTCAAATATCACAGGTGCCACGTGTATGGTGATCATGGCACAAACCTTAAGCATGCACATAAACCCATGAGCTGGCCAGGTCCTGAGGTCCTACCTAGACTCTGTTTTACCTAGTATATGTCTTATACTGGTTTTGTATCAGCCTGTCACTGGAATAATCTTGGTTACATGTAAATGACATGTGTATCTTATCTTCAACAAAGGAACATATCATCATTATCATCATCATGTGCCCTGCCGCATGGCGTTGGCGATCATGGCCCTCCATATGCATCTATACTCCGTCGCTGCAAGCACATCTCCCATTCTCTCTGTCCTCAGACACCCTGCAAGTCCATCCAATATTTCCTCCCTGGGTGTTCCCTCCAGCTTTCCTGTTGTGATCAGGTGCTCTAATTCCTCTTTCCTCATAAAAGGAAGAAAACGGGAAGCCATTATCGTATTTTCCCAAGAAAAATCATGGTCAACCAAAGGAACATATATATAAAGTAAATGGATAAATAATTAAAGCTCTGAATAACAACACAACAGCTATTCTGTATAAACTCGTTTCACGTGACAAAAAGACACACACACACGACCCCCAGTCAATGCACAAAGCCTCAGTTGTCTGTCAATTAGGTGAAGACATATGTTCTTAATAATAGCCCTGCCAGTCTGTCGTTCACTTCCGAGGAAAAAAAGAGGAAATAGGTAAGAAAGTAAGTAAATAAGTCAGTCAGTCAGTCAGTCAGTCAGTTAGTCAGTCAGTCAGTCAGTATATATATACGTAAATATGTGAATGAATAAATACAAAATAAAGGAGTATGTAGACAAATAAACAGGTAAGAGATGAAAATAACAAATAACAGTAAATACACACATATACCTACATGCATGCACAGATATGCACACATACATTCATACATACACACCCATATCCACACAGCATGATGGTCGACAACAACAGCAGAAGCTGCAGCAGCAACAAACAACAACAACAGCAAAGAGGAAACATACATATACATATCATGACAAACTTCATCATCATCATCAGGTTCCTTGTCACATGGCGTTGGCGATCATGGCCTTCCATCTGTTTCTATCTCTTGTTGCCCCAAGCACCTCTTCCACCCTCTTTGTCTTCAGCCACCCTGCAAGTCCGTCCAATATCTTCTCCCTGGGTCTACCTGGTGCTCTCTTTCCCTCCAGCTTTCCCATTGTGACCAGGTGCTCCAATTCCCCTTTTCTCGTAAAATGGCCTATAAATGTTGCCTGTCTTTTCCTAATCCTTATGAATGATCTTCTTGTGTCTGCAGACATACAAACTTACAGACATAATATTATCTGGACAACAATCAACAAACAGCCCACAAACATACACAAAGACGGTTTGGCAAACTTGCTTGTTCTCCATTTCTTTTCCTTTTCTTCACTTTCCCTTTTTCTGTGTTTCAGGAAAAGCCCAAACACTTTCCATTCTTTGCTGTAAGAGTCTGTGCAGTGTTACTTTTGAGATGATACCAATGTTGGTCTGAGTAATGATAGTTCTTGTTTTTCCTTTCATAGTAGATTTCCGACCACTTCCTCCATCTATTCCTTTTTGGGTAAGACGTTCGATGACTCGTATTTTGTTTACGAAGATATGATTTAAAGCGTCTAAGGACCTCAGACTTTCCCTGATGGAGAATTTTTGTTGTATTGGCATTGCCTGCAAGTTTATTGGCCCGTTCATTTCACTTAACACCAGCGTGTCGGGGGCAGTAGATCCACGTGAGATTTTGTAGGTCGATATTGTTCATTGCTTTGTGCCATTCTGGGATCCCTACTCCATGTTGCACTTTTTGCAGTAGATTCACGAGTCAGGATGAAGCTTGGCTTTCTTTCATGTCGTCATCCAGTCAGGTTAACCATTGTAGTGCACGTGTGACTGCCTCAATTTCCATTGTTAGACTGCAGATTGTGATATCATATGTAGCGTTTTCTTCATGCTTGGTGTTTCCATTCTGTTTGACAGTGAAGCCCCATCCACATTTGTTATTGGTGACTGAGCCATCTGCTGTATATGATTATATCTTTGGGGTTGCAGCTTAGCTGTTTCTTGAGTAGCTGAATTGTGCATTTGTTTTTCCTTGTGGCCATTCACGACAGTGTCTCCCTAGATTTTTGAGTATGATAGTTTTGTACAGATCTTTGAAATGGTTTGGATGTTTTTCCCGTTCTGTTATCCTCTTGAGTTCTGTCAGTTGACACACATGCTGAATAGAGTCTTCTGCCTGTTGATGAAACTTAAAGTAAGCCTTAAAAACACACCTGAATACAAACTTAAGCGTACCTAAGGACATCAAAACATATACAAAACGGGCCTAAATTACTTAATATTGCTTCCACATATCTCATTTCCTTTGGGCCAGAAATGCACTTAATACATGTACCCAATTATGAATCCTGAGAAAGTACGTAATCAGTTTATGGAATGCATACAGATGAATGGACCAGTAAGGCAGAAAATGATAGGAAGAAATGACAGAAAGCAATGGAGGAAGAAAGAAACAGAGTGACAGAAAAGAGGACATTTCTAGCACAGAATTTACAGAAGGCGGGATACTATGTATACTGAAAGAACCACTGGCTTCCCCACGGGGGTGTTCATTAAGATTAAACAAATAAAACTGAATTATGAGAAACTCGATGACAAAACCAAAACCCAAAGGATAAATAATAGTAGTGTTAGTATTAGCAATCAATTGGTAGTCAAGTGAGTACATGTCAGACTGCCTAGACACCTCCGCTTGTGTGTAAGCATGTCCAGAATATCAAATACACATGTTAAAGACACTGTAAGCCATGTACGTGGCTGGCTTATGGAAACATGACAACACCCAGAATGCACACCCATCTCTAATGCAAAATGTGCTGTAACATGTCAGACTGCTTAAGACACCGCCTGGTAGAGATTTTCCCCATCTTCTGGATCAATGTGCACACAACTCGCCAGTCCTAAACCCCCTTCACGTATAAGCATGTGCAGAATATCAAATATGCATGTTAAAGACACTGTAAGCTATGGCTGGCTTACGGAAACATGAAACACCCAGCATGCACACTCATTCTTACCAACAAATGCCTATCAATAAACATCAGGAAGAAAAGAGTTCTTGAATGTTATAAAGAACCGATAATAATGTTATACAGTTGTGAGGCGTGGACAGTCAACACGCAAAGCCAGAACAAGATTGAGGCAGCCGAAATGTGGTTTCTAAGAAGAATGTTGAGAGTTCCGTGGACAGCAAAGAAAACAAACGAGACAGTCTTGATGGAGACAGACACAAGAAGATCATTGAAAAGGAAGATAAGGCAAAGACATGCAACATTTATAGGCCATGTTATGAGGAAAGGGGAATTGGAACACCTGGTCACAACAACAAAGCTGGAGGGAAAGAGAACACCAGGTAGACCCAGGGAGAAAATATTGGACGGACTTGCAGGGTGGCTGAGGACAGAGAGGAAGATGTGCTTGCGGCAACAAGGGATAGATACATACAGAGGGCGATTGCCAACGCCATGTGGCAGGGCACATAATGATGATAATGCACACCCATCTCTGATGCAAATTGTGCAATAACGTAGTGGAGTGTGGTCAGCTCATGTGACAGTTTGAGTTCTTTGTACTCCACTACAAACTCTGATTGTGTTTAATGTGCAATGCGTTCAAATGTGTTTAGGCACTACACAAGAACAATTTATGATACTAATGATAATAGTAATAACGGTATGAATAATAGTAGTAGTAGTATTATCATCAACATCATAATTTTTGTATCAGGTTTACTATATTGCTGTAATGATTTTTTAACAGAAAGGTGCACACACAAACACATACAACACACGCATATACATGTATACTAGACACACACACACACACACACACACACACACACACACACACACACAGAGCGTCTCTCCCCATTCAGTCTCAAACCATTTTCCCACCAAATGTGGAATCGTTCTCAACAAAGAAAAAGAATTTTGTCAATTTTTATTTCTTCCATTAAAACAGAATCTCATGCAACATTACAAAACTCATTAAAATTCTGCATATAAAATCTTCACAAAAATACATAAGAACCATTTCACAATCCATTAAGCCATTGTCTGAAGGGAGAAATCCATCAATAACAAACTGAAAACATCTATCAGAGAATAAATACTATCTACCTGCCGAAAATGAAGAAAAAGACACCAAAGATGCCATCAGAACTAAGTATGTAAGGCACAAAACATAAAGGTACTGCCATTGGACATCAGGGATAATGGACCACCTGTAAAGGGAACAGGGTTTAAAATCAGGTATAACAGACCATCTGTAAGGGGGGCCAGCGTTTGAAGTGACAGGGATAATGGACCACCTGTAAAGGGAACAGGGTTTAAAATCAGGTATAACAGACCATCTGTAAGGGGGGCCAGCGTTTGAAGTGACAGGGATAACGGAAAACATGTAAGGGGACCAGGGTTTCAACTTCACAGGGATAGCAGACTACTTGTCAGGGGACCAGGGTTTTGAAACTTCACTGGGATAACGGACCACCTGTAAGGGGACCAGACTTTGAACTTCACAGGGATAACGGACCACTTGAAAGAAGACCAGGGTTGGACCAGGCAACTGGAATAGCCTGCATACACTTGACACAACCTGTACATGTGATGAATGCAGTCACTGTACCAACACAACCATGGCATCAACTCCTGAATATTGTGGGCATGAATGTAGCCATTGTTCCAACACAACCATGGTATCAACTCCTGAATATTGTGGGCATGAATGTAGTCATTGTTCCAACACAACCATGGCATCAACTCCTGAATATTGTGGGCATGAATGTAGTCACTGTACAAACACAACCATGGTATCAACATCAACTCCTCAGTATTATGGGCATGAACGCATTCATTGTATCAACACAACAATGGCATCAACTCCTCAGTAGTATGGGCATGAACGCATTCATTGTACCAACACAACAATGGCATCAACTCCTGAATATTGTGGGCATGAATGTAGCCATTGTTCCAACACAACTATGGTATCAACTCCTAAGTATTATGGGCATGAACGCATTCATTGTACCAACACAACAATGGCATCAACTCCTGAATATTGTGGGCATGAACGCATTCATTGTACCAACACAACAATGGTATCAACTCCTCAGTATTAAGGGCATGAACATATTCATTGTACCAACACAACAATGGCATCAACTCCTCAGTACTATGGGCATGAACGTATTCATTGTACCAACACAACAATGGCATCAACTCCTCAGTACTATGGGCATGAACGTATTCATTGTACCAACACAACAATGGCATCAACTCCTCAGTAGTATGGGCATGAACGTATTCATTGTACAAACACTGTGGGCATGAATGCATTCACTGTACCAGCACAACCATGCTATCGACTCCTCAGTATTATGGGCATGAATGCATTCACTGTACCAGCACAACCATGCTATCGACTCCTCAGTATTATGGGCATGAATGCATTCACTGTACCAGCACAACCATGCTATCGACTCCTCAGTATTATGGGCATGAATGCATTCACTGTACCAGCACAATATGACATCAACTCCTCAACATACTGTGGGCATGAATGCATTCACTGTACCAGCACAATACGGCATCAACTCCTCAGTATTATGGGCATGAATGCATTCATTGTACCAGCACAATACGGCATCAACTCCTCAGTATTATGGGCATGAATGCATTCACTGTACCAGCACAATACGGCATCAATTCCTCAGTATTATGGGCATGAATGCATTCACTGTACCAGCACAACCATGCTATCGACTCCTTAGTATTATGGGCATGAATGCATTCATTGTACCAGCACAATACGGCATCAACTCCTCAGTATTATGGGCATGAATGCATTCACTGTACCAGCACAACCATGCTATCGACTCCTCAGTATTATGGGCATGAATGCATTCACTGTACCAGCACAATATGACATCAACTCCTCAACATACTGTGGGCATGAATGCATTCACTGTACCAGCACAATACGGCATCAACTCCTCAGTATTATGGGCATGAATGCATTCACTGTACCAGCACAATACGGCATCGACTCCTCAGTATTATGGGCATGAATGCATTCATTGTACCAGCACAATATGGCATCAACTCCTCAGTATTATGGGCATGAATGCATTCACTGTACCAGAACAACCATGCTATTGACTCCTCAGTATTATGGGCATGAATGCATTCATTGTACCAGCACAATACGGCATCAACTCCTCAGTATTATGGGCATGAATGCATTCATTGTACCAGCACAATACGGCATCAACTCCTCAGTATTATGGGCATGAATGCATTCATTGTACCAGCACAATACGGCACCAACTCCTCAGTATTATGGGCATGAATGCATTCATTGTACCAGCACAATATGGCATCAACTCCTCAGTATTATGGGCATGAATGCATTCATTGTACCAACACAATCATGGCATCAACTCCTCAACATACTGTGGGCATGAATGCATTCATTGTACCAACACAATCATGGCATCAACTCCTCAACATACTGTGGGCATGAATACATTCATTGTACCAACACAATCATGGCATCAACTCCTCAACATACTGTGGGCATGAATACATTCATTGTACCAGCACAATCATGGCATCAACTCCTCAACATACTGTGGGCATGAATACATTCATTGTACCAACACAATCATGGCATCAACTCCTCAACATACTGTGGGCATGAATACATTCACTGTACCAACAGTGGTGGCAATGTTTTGCCGTCATCCTTCTGTAATCAGGACAATGAAGTCTGCAGGACTGTTTCCCCACATACACCCCATCACCACAAGGATCGCCAGTTTTACAAGACATTTTCTGCTCATTCAGTGTCACCTTCCATCAAGACAGAGTGTCCAGTTTTACAAGACATTTTCTGCTCATTCAGTGTCACCTTCCATCAAGACAGAGTGTCCAGTTTTACAAGACATGTTCTACTCATTCAGTGTCATCTTCCATCAAGACAGAGTGTCCAGTTTTACAAGACATGTTCTGCTCATTCAGTGTCATCTTCCATCAACACAGAGTGTCCAGTTTTACAAGACATGTTCTGCTCATTCAGTGTCATCTTCCATCAACACAGAGTGTCCAGTTTTACAAGACATTTTCTGCTCATTCAGTGTCATCTTCCATCAACACAGAGTGTCCAGTTTTACAAGACATTTTCTGCTCATTCAGTGTCATCTTCCATCAAGACAGAGTCTCCAGTTTTACAAGACATTTTCTGCTCATTCAGTGTCATCTTCCATCAACACAGAGTGTCCAGTTTTACAAGACATTTTCTGCTCATTCAGTGTCATCTTCCATCAAGACAGAGTGTCCAGTTTTACAAGACATTTTCTGCTCATTCAGTGTCATCTTCCATCAAGACAGTCTCCAGTTTTACAAGACATTTTCTGCTCATTCAGTGTCATCTTCCATCAAGACAGAGTCTCCAGTTTTACAAGACATTTTCTGCTCATTCAGTGTCACCTTCCATCACGACAAGGATCTCCAGTTTTACAAGACATTTCCTGCTCATTCAGTATCCTCTTCCATCAAGACAAGAGTCTCCAGTTTTACAAGACATTTCCTGCTCATTCAGTATCCTCTTCCATCAAGACAAGAGTCTCCAGTTTTACAAGACATTTTCTGCTCATTCAGTATCCTCTTCCATCAAGACAAGAGTCTCCAGTTTTACAAGACATTTCCTGCTCATTCAGTATCCTCTTCCATCAAGACAAGAGTCTCCAGTTTTACAAGACATTTCCTGCTCATTCAATATCCTCTTCCATCAAGACAAGAGTCTCCAGTTTTACAAGACATTTTCTGCTCATTCAATATCACCTTCCATCAACACAGAGTGTCCAGTTTTACAAGACATGTTCTGCTCATTCAGTGTCACCTTCCATCAAGACAGAGTGTCCAGTTTTACAAGACATGTTCTGCTCATTCAGTATCACCTTCCATCAAGACAGAGTCTCCAGTTTTACAAGACATGTTCTGCTCATTCCATATCATCTTCCATCAAGACAGAGTGTCCAGTTTTACAAGACATTTTCTGCTCATTCACTATCACCTTCCATCAAGACAGAGTGTCCAGTTTTACAAGACATTTTCTGCTCATTCACTATCACCTTCCATCAAGACAGAGTGTCCAGTTTTACAAGACATTTTCTGCTCATTCACTATCACCTTCCATCAAGACAGAGTGTCCAGTTTTACAAGACATTTTCTGCTCATTCAATATTACCATCTATCAAGATACATAGGCAGCTTTACAAGCCATATCTGCTTACCAGATGCCACCTTCCATCAAGACAGTGCCTCAGGTTTACAAGACATTTTCTGCTCATTCAATATCACCTTCCATCCAGACTGAATCTCCAGGTTTTTGACATATTCTGCTCATTCAATATCACCTTCATCAAAGCAGTGCTTCAGCTTTACAAGACATATCTGCTCATTCAATACCATTTTCCATCAAGGCAGAGTCTCCTGTTTTACAAGACATTTCCTGCTCATTCAATATTGCCGCCTATCAAGATATGATAGCCAGCTTTATAAGACATATCTGGTTACTAGATGCCATCTTCCATCAAGAAAACGTCTCCAACTTTACAAGACATTTTCTGATTATTCAGCATCATCTTCCATCAAGACAAGATCTCCAACTTTACAAGACATAACTTGGTCACTAGATGCCATCTTCCATCAAGACAAGATCTCCAACTTTACAAGACATAACTTGGTCACTAGATGCCATCTTCCATCAAGACAAGATCTCCAACTTTACAAGACATAACTTGGTCACTAGATGCCATCTTCCATCAAGACAAGATCTCCTACTTTACAAGACATAACTGGTCCTAGATGCCATCTTCCATCAAGACAAGATCTCCAACTTTACAAGACATAACTTGGTCACTAGATGCCATCTTCCATCAAGACAAGATCTCCAACTTTACAAGACATAACTGGTCACAAGATGCCATCTTCCATCAAGACAAGATCTCCAATGTTACAAGACATAACTGGTCACTAGATGCCATCTTCCATCAAGACAAGATCTCCAATGTTACAAGACATAACTGGTCACAAGATGCCATCTTCCATCAAGACAAGATCTCCAATGTTACAAGACATAACTGGTCACAAGATGCCATCTTCCATCAAGACAAGATCTCCAACTTTACAAGACATAACTTGGTCACTAGATGCCATCTTCCATCAAGACAAGATCTCCAACTTTACAAGACATAACTGGTCACAAGATGCCATCTTCCATCAAGACAAGATCTCCAACTTTACAAGACATAATTTGGTCACTAGATGCCATCTTCCATCAAGACAAGATCTCCAATGTTACAAGACATAACTGGTCACAAGATGCCATCTTCCATCAAGACAAGATCTCCAACTTTACAAGACATAATTTGGTCACTAGATGCCATCTTCCATCAAGACAAGATCTCCAATGTTACAAGACATAACTGGTCACAAGATGCCATCTTCCATCAAGACAAGGTCTCCTGCCATTCAATACCAGTGTGTAGAATAAAGAATCTTTGCTTCACATTCAGGTTATCATTTACTGCTTTCACCCCAAACCCAGCACTAACCACCGTATCAAGTTGAGATCTTTTTTTTTTCCAGCAGGGATTGGGGACAGGGATAGGACAGGGACATACACTGTTCAAGAAAAAACTTGTCTCATAGCTTTCTTATATAAATACAACAAAATACCTAACACAGGGAAATACACTGTTTATGAAAAAAATGGTCTCATAGCTCTCTTATACAACAAAATACCTAACACTGACAAAGTACGGGCACGCAAAACAATGATTTTAATTTCTTGACACAAAAGGATTTCCCTTATCAAACATTACCTAGTGTTTATAAAGAACTGACCCTGGAATATAATATGTATAATATAATCATATTTCTTGTACATCACTCACAAACAATGTCACAAAAATCAGTAAAGACACAACATATACAGCCCCAGACAGTTCAACGAATTAACAACTCACCAAAAATAAAAACAAAATACAGGAAGAAGTCCAACAATGGCAGGACTGGCTTGAGGAGAATGAAGACAACTTAGTCTAGCTGCAAAACAAACACTAGCACCTTCAAATGACAAAAGCAATGTAGAGAACTGGTGGTTGTATATTTCACAAAAACTGCTGGAAGAATTCAATTTTCACTGATAAAGATCAATTTAAAAGTTCTTATCCATTTTTCAAGCTAGAAAAGCATTTCTAAAAATCTGTAAATTTACATTTATATATAAAAAAAAAAATATCAAAAAGTTTTTTATTTTAGTTCTGACCTAAAACAGGGAACGTTTCAAAACAATATGCATTTCTCCTTTAATGCTGTGAATGTATGGAGGTTTGACCACCAGTCAATGCTGTCACAAAAACTGTGGGGTGATAGATGAAGGTCTGCGCAAGTCAAAAACAATGTGCAGACATATGTCTTCAACAACACACAGACGTCACAACACCAATGCCCAGAAATGATACCCACAGTAAATCAGAGGAACACAACTTCAAGGGGCACACAATGAAACATGGCGCCAAGCACAACCATTGCCAGAACAGAGTCAGAATGTTGTCCACATCCAACTACCATATCATCATGCGCGTCAGCATCCATACCCACACACCACACTACACTACACCCCTTTACATGTACACATTGTTCCACGAAAATCGAAATGTCATCATCCACTCTTACTTCTTGGAAACATTTCCATAATCACACACTTGAAAGAAGCACCACAATAGACACATAAAACAACAGCACGTTCCTATCCCCCCCCCCCCGCAAATAAAACCACAAAAAGATCTGCATACAGTCAAGCAATCAAATGTGGATTTCATGCAGTAAAATAAACAACACACAGTGATATTACACCCTGAGGCAAATTGCTGAACAACAGATTGAACTCAGAACAGCAACAGCTGAACATAATCATTGCTGCACAGACACAACACTTGATACATTATCGCTAACAAAGAACCTCCCAGCAGTCAGTGCTCTGTCCCTCACACCCAAACCTCATGTTAACTACTGTTTAGAAATACTCCCCTCCTGCTCCCAGCCATCTGGACAACTTAACAGCAAGAGTAAGAGAACGACAGCAGACTGAAATAATGAGGCAAAGAATGTTAGGTCTTAACAATGAGGCAAAGAATGTTAGGTCTTAATAACGAGGCAAAGAATGTTAGGCCTTAATAACGAGGCAAAGAATGTTAGGTCTTAATAACGAGCAAAGAATGTTAGGTCTTAATAATGAGGCAAAGAATGTTAGGTCTTAATAATGAGGCAAAAGAATATTAGGTCTTAATAATGAGGCAAAGAATGTTAGATTTTAACAATGAGGCAAAGAATGTTAGGTCTTAATAATGAGGCAAAGAATGTTAGGTCTTAATAATGAGGCAAAGAATGTTAGGTCTTAATAATGAGGCAAAGAATGTTAGGTCTTTCAAACATTACTTTGAGTGTGATCATGAAAAATCCTAGTGTGCTGATGATACTGTGTTACACCAGAAACGCTGTGTGATGGAGACATGCAGGGTCAAGCAAACGACAACAGCATGTCTTTTTAAAGGAGTTCGAACACTAAGAGAACTGGATAGAAAACTGTGGCCTCCAAGTTCCACAATCTGTTTTCATTTCTAACATGTTCTGGGCTCTAAGACGCACTTTCTTTAGCTTCTTCTGACATCACATACATCTAAAGCAGCTTCTGTGATCACACTAAAAGCCTGCACAGTTTGGAAGCAAAACCATTTATGTGATTACACCGAAAGCCTACACATTTTAGAAACAAAATCTTTTCTATGATCAGACTGAGAGCCTGTACAATTTGGAAACAACATCTATTTTTTCAGTACAACTGAAAGACAGCACAATGTGGACACAATTTTTTTCTGTGATCAGACTGCAAGCCTGCATAATCTGGACATAACTGCACAATCTGCGAACAAAACTGACTTTGTGAGGCAGCATTCATTTTCCTTACATGTAAATAATAACAGATTCAGGAATCAGTTTGAACAAAATACTTGTACGACTGTATCATAACACAAGGCAGTGCAGTACGGATAAACAAGACAATAATAAACTCAGTATACTACAGACAAAACACAACAAATAAACTCAGTGGAACAAACAAAACAGACAATAAACTAAGTGGAACAAACAAGACAGACAATAAACTAAGTGGAACAAACAAGACAGGCAATAAGCTGTGGTACAAACAAGACAATAAACTCAGTGGAACAAACAATAAACTTAGTGGTATTAGTGATACAAACAAGACAAAGTGGAACAAACAAGACAAAGAATAAACTCTGTGGAACAAACAAACAGACAATAAACTCAGTGGTACAAACAAAACAACAAAATCACTGGAACAAACAAAACAGACAATAAACTCAGTGGTACAAACGACAGAGACAATAAACTCAGTAGGACGAACAATAAACGCAGTGGTACAAACAAAACAGACAATAAACTCAGTGGGAGAAACAATAACCTAGTGGAACAAACAAACATTACACTGGATGAATCATCAAGACAATGAATTAGCGGAGACAGGACAAAGAAAAAAAACCCTCGATGGAACAAACAAGACAAAAAGTAAATTCAGAGTAGTAGGGACCAACAAGACAGACAATACACAAAAAATAAACTCAGTGTAGTAGGGACCAACAAGACAGACAATACACAAAAAATAAACTCAGTGTAGTAGGGACCAACAAGACAGACAATACACAAAAAATAAACTCAGTGTAGTAGGGACCAACAAGACAGACAATACACAAAAAATAAACCCAGTGTAGTAGGGACCAACAAGACAGACAATACACAAAAAATAAACTCAGTGTAGTAGGGACCAACAAGACAGACAATACACAAAAAATAAACTCAGTGTAGTAGGGACCAACAAGACAGACAATACACAAAAAATAAACTCAGTGTAGTAGGGACCAACAAGACAGACAATACACAAAAAATAAACTCAGTGTAGTAGGGACCAACAAGACAGACAATAAACTTAGTAGAATAAACAAGACAAAAAATAAACTCAGTGTAGTAGGGACCAACAAGACAGACAATAAACTTAGTAGAATAAACAAGACAAACAATGACCAGTGTGGTAGGGACCAACAAGACAGACAATAAACTTAGTAGAATAAACAAGACAAACAATGACCAGTGTGGTAGGGACCAACAAGACAGACAATAAACTTAGTAGAATAAACAAGACAAACAATGACCAGTGTGGTAGGGACAAACAAGACAGAGAACATGACAAAATACAGTACAAGTGTAGCCTGCTCTTTGGTAGCCTACAAACATACCCTCCACACAAACAGATGAAAAACACCATCAGTTGTTTCCAAAATGTCCAAGTTTCCACACAACACACACTGTCGTGAACACACACACTGTCTTGCTCACACCACCAACACTTGCCTGGAATTCATTAAAATGCAGACATGCCACGAAATCGGCCAACATGACAGCAAATAATGGAATCATTTCTAATTGGTAAAAAAATTCCAGGTGATTGCGAGGTGAAAAACAAAAATCCCCGCATTTGATCAGATGTGATGTGCATTGGTGACAAAAAAAAATCCATGGATTTGACCCAACATGATGTGGATTTTAAACAAAGGACCTAGTGACTAGTGCTGATCTAAACATGGACATCTACATCTACAGAAAGGCCTACCACCACCAATCCGCACTTGCTACAAAACATAGTTTAACAAAATGGATCCAGACACAAAAACTAACAAAAAACATGAATTTGTACGCTTCTATCAATTAAGTAGTTACTGAGCATTTAAACAATCACAAGAAAAGGCCCTTTTAACAGAGCAAGAAATCTGAGAATGAAAATACCAAAACACACAGAGAAAAAAAACAAAAAACCAAATCTTTAACATGTGGCAAACAACACCGCCTCTTTAAAGCAAGACGAATAAGACTACGTCTTTTAAAAACTAGTGAGACGACGAATGCTTGGTTCTTTGGAAAAGACCAGCGCCACCTGCGTCTTGACCGACGAGACATTTGTGTACAGCTGTTTCCAGAGTAGGGGTGCGTGTCCTGCCCCCATCTCCCCACAACTCACTCAAAGTCTCTGCACCATCCACCTCCTACCCCTCACCATAGCTCTGAGCGCTGCAGGTGACGGATGTTTCTGGCAGGAGTGGAGCGCCCCTTGTCTCCCTCTCCCCTCAGAATGGCCGCCATCTCCGACTGGTTGTGAGCACGTTCGTAGTTCTTGGTACCCTCCCCTGGTCGAGTGCGGGGCTGGCTGGCTGACTGTGGCCTGTGGGCGGGACACAGTGGTACACTGATTATAAAGCAATGATCTCCCTTTAATAGCCTGCATTGTCTCATCTCAATGAGCCCACATTCTATGATAATACAGCATAAATGTAAGAGAGAGAGAGAAAGAGAGAGAGAGAGAGAGAGAGAGAGAGAGAGAGAGAGAGAGAGAGAGAGAGAGAGAGAGAGAGAGAGAGAGAGAGAGAGAGAGAGAAAAGAGAGAGACAAAGAGAGACAGAGAGATGAATGCACATAAGGCAAATAATTTCATAGCAGTATCACATATTTTAAGTCCAGTCAAATTCAAATTGCATCTGCATCAAAGCTGAGAAACACCTAGGGTCAAGACATACATGGACATACAGTGACAGAAAAGGGACATCAACAAAAGATGGGGACATACAGAGTGACAGAAAAGGGACACCAACAAAAGATGGGGACATACGGAGTGACACAAAAGGGACACCAACAACAGATGGGGACATACAGAGTGACAGAAAAGGGACACCAACAACAGATGGGGACATACAGAGTGACAGAAAAGGGACACCAACAAAAGATGGGGACATACAGAGTGACAGAAAAAGGACACCAACAACAGATGGGGACATACAAAGTGACAGGAAAGGGACACCAACAACAGATGGGGACATACAGTGACAGAAAAGGGACACCAACAAAAGATGGGGACATACAGAGTGACAGAAAAGGGACACCAACAACAGATGGGGACATACAAAGTGACAGAAAAGGGACACCAACAAAGATGGGGACATACAAAGTGACAGAAAAGGGACACAACAAAAGAGGGAAAGATGAAGAAGGGACAAATACAGAGGGAATAAGTGACAGACTCCGGCATGATGGAATCTTAGCTGGCTGACGGGGTGGACATGAACAATGTTGTCTGTACCATGATGTCAAACAGGAGTCAGTCCTGTTCACGCAGATGGACCTCCGTGCAAGGACGTATGCAGGGGCATGTCGGGACATCCAGAGTCCTGAAAAGGCCACAAAATGTACAAGGTCGAAAAGGACATCACATAAAGGCTCAAGTGACAAGAAAAGTGGACAAACAAAATGAACAACTATAAGACAAGGACCAAAGTGGGGAAAACAGGCCACAGAAAAGGTAAACCCCAAAATGGACAACAGGCAATAAAGTCAAGCCACAATGAATACAATACAAAATCAAGGAAACAGCCAAAAAAAGTTGGACATGACAGTGCATAAAAGATCAAAATCAATGGAAACAGCCAATAGGTCAAGTGAAACAATGACAACAACAAAATGGGACATAAAGTCAAGAAAATGGATCAACCAAAAAAAATGACAACATACAAGTTCAAGTTGCTGTTGAAAAGGCCTATGACATTGTATGTACCATGTGTCAAACATGAGTCAGTGGTTATGTGATGCTTTCCATACCAGAACATCCTAGGGCGGGTTAAGTTGAAAAGCCAATACAAGTAAAATGACACAACATAAAGCCAGTGAGATAAAGCCATATACAATAAAATGAAACAGTCATAAAGTCAAGGCCAATGTGAAAAACACATAAAGTCAAATGAAACAGTCATAAAAGTCAAGGTCATTGAAATAGCCATATAAAATAAATGAAAACAGCCAATAAAGTGTAATGTAATAATGCAACACTCATAAATCAAATCATGTCAAACAGTCCCAAAAGGGTATGTGAAAACCCAATACATATAAATTAATGAACACACATAAAGTCAAGGTAATGTGATAAAGCCATATACAATAAAATGAAACAATCATAAAGTCAAGTAATGTGATAAAGCCATATACAATAAAATGAAACAACATAAAGTCAAAGTAATGTGATAAAGCCATATACAATAAAATGAAACAACATAACGTCAAAGTAATGTGATAAAGCCATATACAATAAAATGAAACAACATAACGTCAAAGTAATGTGATAAAGCCATATACAATAAAATGAAACAACATAACGTCAAAGTAATGTGATAAAGCCATATACAATAAAATGAAACAGTCACATAAAGTCAAGGTAATGTGATAAAGCCATATACAATAAAATGAAACAACATAACGTCAAAGTAATGTGATAAAGCCATATACAATAAAATGAAACAACATAAAAGCCAAAGTAATGTGATAAAGCCATATACAATAAAATGAAACAACATAAAGCCAAAGTAATGTGATAAAGCCATATACAATAAAATGAAACAACATAAAGCCAAAGTAATGTGATAAAGCCATATACAATAAAATGAAACAACATAAAGCCAAAGTAATGTGATAAAGCCATATACAATAAAATGAAAGTCATAAAGTCAAGGTAATGATGTGATAAAGCCATATACAATAAAATGAAAGTCATAAAGTCAAGGTGATGATGTGATAAAGCCATATACAATAAAATGAAACAACATAAAGTCAAGGTGATGATGTGATAAAGCCATATACAATAAAATGAAACAGTCACATAAAGATAAAGTAAAACGGCCACATAAAGTCAAAGTCAAGTGAAACAGCAACATAAGCGTCAGATGAAATGGCGTAATAAAAGTCAAGTGAAACAGCAACATAAGCGTCAGATGAAATGGCGTAATAAAAGTCAAGTGAAACAGCTATAATATAAAGTCAAAGTCATGTGAAACAGCCACGTAAAGTACAATGATCTTTTAAAGAAAAAAAAAAAAGAAACGCAAAAAAACCAACCCTTAGGGACCCCAAGAGCTATGCCTGTGGTAACTATGGCCATGCAAGCTGTACACAGGACTGTTATGTGACAGCTTGGCTACTGACAGACATGCAAGCTGTACACAGGATTGTTATGTGACAGCTTGGCTACTGACAGAGACATGCAAGCTGTACACAGGATTGTTATGTGACAGCTTGGCTACTGACAGAGACATGCAAGCTGTACACAGGATTGTTATGTGACAGCTTGGCTACTGACAGAGACATGCAAGCTGTACACAGGATTGTTATGTGACAGCTTGGCTACTGACAGAGACATGCAAGCTGTACACAGGATTGTTATGTGACAGCTTGGCTACTGACAGAGACATGCAAGCTGTATACAGGACTGTTATGTGACAGCTTGGCTACTGACAGAGACATGCAAACTGTACACAGGACTGTTATGTGACAGCTTGGCTACTGACAGAGACATGCAAGCTGTATACAGGATTGTTATGTGACAGCTTGGCTACTGACACTAGTGACAGACATGCAAACTGTACACAGGACTGTTATGTGACAGCTTGGCTACTGACAGAGACATGCAAGCTGTATACAGGACTGTTATGTGACAGCTTGACTACTGACAGAGACATGCAAGCTGTACACAGGACTGTTATGTGACAGCTTGGCTACTGACAGAGACATGCAAGCTGTATACAGGACTGTTATGTGACAGCTTGGCTACTGACACTAGTGACAGACATGCAAGCTGTACACAGGACTGATATGTGACAGCTTGGCTACTGACGGGGACATGCAAACTGTACACAGGACTGTTATGTGACAGCTTGGCTACTGAAAGGGACATGCAAGCTGTATACAGGATTGTTATGTGACAGCTTGGCTACTGACACTAGTGACAGACATGCAAACTGTACACAGGACTGTTATGTGACAGCTTGGCTACTGACAGAGACATGCAAGCTGTATACAGGACTGTTATGTGACAGCTTGACTACTGACAGAGACATGCAAGCTGTACACAGGACTGTTATGTGACAGCTTGGCTACTGACAGAGACATGCAAGCTGTATACAGGACTGTTATGTGACAGCTTGGCTACTGACACTAGTGACAGACATGCAAGCTGTACACAGGACTGATATGTGACAGCTTGGCTACTGACGGGGACATGCAAACTGTACACAGGACTGTTATGTGACAGCTTGGCTACTGAAAGGGACATGCAAGCTGTATACAGGACTGTTATGTGACAGCTTGGCTACTGACGGGGACATGCAAACTGTACACAGAACTGTTATGTGACAGCTTGGCTACTGATGGGGACATGCAAGCTGTACACAGGACTGTTATCATCTGACAGCTTGGCTACTGATGGGGACATGCAAGCTGTACACAGGAATGTTATCATCTGACAGCTTGGCTACTGATGGGGACATGCAAACTGTACACAGGACTGTTATCATCTGACAGCTTGGCTACTGATGGGGACATGCAAGCTGTACACAGCACAATTATGTGCCAGTCTGGCTACTGACATGGGCATGCAAGCTGTACACAGGACTGTTATCATCTGAAAGATGCACCTGAAGGTCATGTGTCTTTCTAAACACACCATGTCAGACAAGTGAGGAAGGTTCAACACAAAAGCTGCCTGACCTGCCCTGGGACTCCTGGTGCAGGCTGCGTCTTGCCGTGTCCTTGCTGGGCGACTGGCAGGGGTCTGATGCGCTGACTGTGGCCTGGGTGTGGGTGCTGGCCACCTCCTGGATGACGGGTGGCGCTGGTTGTGTTGGGGAGGTCACCCCGTAGTTGTTGATGATGTGGTCCATCTGGATATAGAATAGATATATACGGAACAGTTATCAAAGTGACACTTGATGAAGTGAACATGTTTGTTATGTAACAGCAACTGTAATGGTTATGTAACAACAACTGTACTGATGTGGTCCACCTGGACACAAAAGAGTTATACGGAATGATTACTGAAGTGTCACTTAATCATTTGGTTGTGTAACAGCAATTGTAATATTGCTTATATTCTGAACATCCCATCCAAGAACAAGAACTAACACAACTGCACCATGGCTGTGTTCTAACAGTGGCAGAAACAGACAAAAAGAGGGTGGCATTAGTGATCAGGCCAGACTGGTACAGAGGCAGAACTCATGCCGTCCAGTCTGCCTGCACAGGTTTGATGCTGACCTGAGAAAAACTTTGTACATTGAAACTGAAAGGTACCCACCCTTGTTCAGGGCTGGGGACGGTAAAGCAGCGAGGGAGAGAGATGGGCACCACACGCACAATGCTGGCCCTCAGAATGGAACAGGTCCACATCATGCTGTCCCATGATGATCTCATGGTCATAGAACATCTTTTAGCTTGTCAAAGACTCTGGGATCATTAAACTTGTGAAGGATTCTGACACACACTCGACTATTTGCTTGTTAAACTCTGTCCCCATTACTCCTCATTTGAAATAAAAAATTTAAACTATGAGACTCTTTTAATATGCGAGACCCTTTGATGGCAATATGGTTTAATATCTACACTGACAATGACAGCTAGGGACCACACTGTTAAGTAAAGCAAATGAGAGTACATAACCCCAGCCCCAAAGTCTCCTCAGGCTGAAACAATGTACGTGCACTTACTTTACCAAATCTGATGACAATCCTTCCATGAACAGTTAAGACATGTTTACTGATAAAGATTCAGTAACAATACACACACACACACACACACACACGCAAAAGCATCAGAGTGAATAAAACAAAGAGTACAAAAATGAAAGAGAGGGTAAAAATCTCCTTTGTCAACTGATATGCATACAACTATAAGAAATATGAATCCTGTCAGTATTTTAGTGCTGATAAATACTATAATATATATATATATATCACTGTTTCTAATGTTTTATCATATGCATTACTGCCATACATACAACTGCTTTTGTAGCAATGCTTTACATTGATTTGAAACGAAAAAAATCCTTCACTACTATGAAGGGGGAAAACCCAAAACATACACAGTATATTCACATAAACAAAAAGTAGACCAATTCACATACACTAAAACACATACACAGTGACACAAACAAAAATGACTCAAATGTACATCATTTCACATACACTGCCACGGTTTCGTTGAGCATACTCCTTGGCCTCATCAGCAGGGGCACGCTCATGGCGACCATTGCGGACGCTGAGCTCACTGTAGCTCTCCGTCATATCCTGCATGGCTGCTGATGGGCTGTCCGCCCCGGCATCAGGGTATTGCACTGCACCTGGGGGTGGTGACTGAGGCTTGGCGTGACGTGCTTCTGCTTCACCGCTCTGTGGAAAATCATCACACACAGACAGTGATTCTGCTAACTAGGATTTTTCTTTTTATTACGATCATTACACTCGCAGAGATTTTTCTTTGTTCTCAACCCTTTTTTTTTGGTCCCGCTTTTCTTTGCCACCTTAATGGCTGCAGAAGCCGGCAGTTTTTACAATGCATCCACCACGATGATACTGGGGATGATAACTATGCTATGGAGTTCCATCTAGGATTGAAACTGTGCGACCAGGCTGTACTCTATGCTTACTATCATAATATATTCAGGCCTGAAAGATACAGACACCTGTGGTGTTGGTCAGAAGATTTGAGCAACGTCCTACTGAAGCATGCATGAAGTGGATGAGACTTGATGTGTGGTCCCAGTCTTTCCATAAGCCCACAGCACGCTCAACTCTGGGTAGGAGCCAGTTAAAGCTGAAAAATCACATAATGGTTTTTGAAAGGACTGATTACGATTTGAACCCACAACCTTCCAGTCTGTAATGCCTTGCGTTATCCACTACACCATGGCTACTGGTCCTGCTAGGAATTCTTAAAACCACTCCCATCACTGGCTATCCCCTGTTGTCACACAACAACCCTATCTACCAACTGCAAAATCTTAACTCTTTTTGATTTCCTCACCCTATCCACCAGCTTCCTGCAGGAAGCTGGTGGATAGGGTGCGGGAATAAATGAGTTAAGTTTTGTTTTGCTAGCATGGTTGACATTGCAGACTGCTGGTGAATGGGGTGTGGGAGACAAAGGGCTAAGCTTTACGAATCTGGACCCGAGTTTGATATTTGCTATCCAGCTCTTTGTTGAGCTCAGTGAGGGCTTCCTTCTGGGGGTGCCCTGCAGGGTCTGAGATCATATATGGTACTGAAACCACACACTATTTGGACATAAAATTCAGATTTTTCAAAGAACACACACCCCACACACACACATGCATGCACAGACACACATACATATGACCAGTATCTTTCCACTCAATAATTAAGTACACACACACACACATATGCATGCATGCACAGACACACATACATATGACCAGTACCCCTCCACTCAATAATTAAGTACACCACCCCCCCCACACACACACCATGCATGCACAGACACACACATTGACCAATACCTTTCCACTCAATAATTAACACACACACACACACACACACACACACACACACACACACACACACACACACACACACACATGTACAGACATACATATGAAAAGTATATGACAAGTATTTTTCCATTCAATAATTAAGTACATACCCAACCACACCCAACCACCCCACTCCCACCACACACACGCAAAGGTCACACAGTGTAAGTCTGTGTTGTGAGCAAGTCCCTTCCCTCACAGAGCTTTTGTAGTATACCACCCTTCACACACCCTTACTCACTTACTGTATGCCCACTGGATGATTTACAGTGTGTGTATATGTATTTTGGTTGGTTGTGGGTGAGTGTAGTGTAGTGTGTGTGTGTGTGTGTTTTGTGTGTGTGTGTGTGTGTGTGTGTGTGTGTGTGTGTGTGGTGTGTGTGTGTGTGTGTGTTAGTGTTATGTTTTGTGTGTGTGTGTGTGTGTGTGTGTGTGTGTGTGTGTGTGTGTGTGTGTGTGTGGTGGTGTGTCGAGTGTGTGTATGTGTAGTGTACTATGTGCACGTGTGTTGTGTGTGTGTGTGTGTGTGTGTGTGTGGTGTGTGTGTGTGTGTGTGTGTGTGTGTGTGTGTGTGTGTGTGTGTGTGTGTGTGTGTGTGTAATGTGTGTAGTATGTGAAAGGTGTGTTTAGTGTGTGTGTAGTGTGTATGCATGGTTTGTGTGATGTGTGTGTGTGTGTGTGTGTGTGTGTGTGTGTGTTGTGTGTGTGTGTGTGTGTGTGTGTGTGTGTGTGTGTGTTGTGTGTGTGTGTGTGTGTGTTTTGCTGCTTCACAAGCACCTGGGCTATGATATGAATGGGTGAATGGCAAAGGTTGAGTCAGGTGTAATGACATTTAAGACCGAAAAGAAACATCCTCTGATATTGTCAGCTATTTCCGTTCTGTTGTATCATATCTGACAGACTGACAAAACTCTCTATGTGGCTGTCTGTCTGTGACAGAGAAACTATGTTGGGGACTTATGTGTGTTTTGTGTGACAGAAACTCTCTATGTGGCTGTCTGTGACAGAGAAACTATGTGGCTGTGTTTGTGTGACAGAAACTCTATGTGGCTCTGTGTGTGTGACAGAAACTCTATGTGACTGGCTGTGTCACAGTGCACGAGTGTGTGTGACAGAAACTCTATGATGGCTGGTCAGTGTGTGTGACAGAAACTCTATGTGACTGGCTGTGTCACGTGTGTGTGACAGAAACTCTATGTGGCTGTGTCACAGTGTGTGTGACAGAAACTCTATGTGGCTGTCTGTGTGTGTGACAGAAACTCTATGTGGCTGTCTGTGTGTGTGACAGAAACTCTATGTGGCTGTCTGTGTGTGTGACAGAAACTCTATGTGACTGGCTGTGTGTGTGACAGAAACTATGTGGCTGTGTGTGTGTGTGTGTGTGACAGAAATTCTCTATGTGGCTCTGTGTGTGTGACAGAAACTCTATGTGGCTCTGTGTGTGTGACAGAAACTCTATGTGACTGGCTGTGTCACAGTGTGTGTGACAGAAACTCAATGTGGCTGGCTGTGTGTGTGACAGAAACTCTATGTGGCTGTGTGTGTGTGTGTGTGTGTGACAGAAACTCTCTATGTGGCTCTGTGTGTGTGACAGAAACTCTCTATGTGGCTGTGTGTGTGTGTGTGTGTGACAGAAACTCTCTATGTGGCTGTGGTGTGTGTGTGTGACAGAAATCTCTATGTGGCTCTGTGTGTGTGACAGAAACTCTATGTGGCTGTGTTTGTGTGACAGAAACTCTATGTGGCTGTGTGTGTGTCTGTGTGACAGAAACTCTCTATGTGGCTGTGTGTGTGTGACAGAAACTATGTGGCTGTCTGTGTGTGACAGAAACTCTATGTGGCTGTGTTTGTGTGACAGAAATCTCTATGTGGCTGTCGTGTGTGTGTGACAGAAACTCTATGTGGCTGTGTGTGTGTGTGACAGAAACTCTCTATGTGGCTGTGTGTGTGTGACAGAAACTATGTGGCTGTGTCTGTGTGACAGAAACTCTCTATGTGGCTGTGTCTGTGTGACAGAAACTCTCTATGTGGCTGTGTGTGTGACAGAAACTCTCTATGTGGCTGTGTGTGTGACAAAAACTCTCTATGTGGCTGTGTGTGTGACAGAAACTCTCTATGTGACTGTGGGTGGGGTGTGTGTGACAGAAACTCTCTATGTGGCTGTGTGTGTGTGACAGAAACTCTCTATGTGGCTGTGTGTGTGTGACAGAAACTCTATGTGGCTGTGTGTGTGTGACAGAAACTCTTATGTGGCTGTGTGTGTGTGACAGAAACTCTCTATGTGGCTGTGTGTGTGTGACAGAAACTCTCTATGTGTGGTGGTGTGTGTGACAGAAACTCTCTATGTGGCTTGTGTGTGTGACAGAAACTCTCTATGTGGCTGTGTGTGTGTGACAGAAACTCTCTATGTGGCTGTGTGTGTGTGACAGAAACTCTCTATGTGGCTTGTGTGTGTGTGACAGAAACTCTCTATGTGCTGTGTGTGTGTGACAGAAACTCTTATGTGGCTGTGTGTGTGTGTGACAGAAACTCTCTATGTGGCTGTGTGTGTGTGACAGAAACTCTCTATGTGGCTGTGTGTGGTGTGACAGAAACTCTCTATGCAGCTGTCTGTATGCTCATACTTAGGTGAGTTACAACACACATTATATATGTATTCACATATACCCACACTCAATACTGATGCAGAAGATAAAACAAAAACTAGGCATTTATCATGACAAATTTACAGACACACAGATACAATACACACACACACACACACACATACACACAACACACAACACACACACACACACACACACACAACACACAGTACGACAAACCTGCCGGTTCCCCACTTGTCTTCTACCTTTCTTCACTTTTCCTTTATTTATCTCTGCTTCAAGGAAAGCTTAAACGTTTTCCATTCACTGCTGTTAGAGTCTGCACAGTGTCACTTGTGAGATGGTACCAATGCGAGTCTGATTAATGACAGCTCTTGTTTTTTCTTTCACAGTAGATTTTCCACCACTTCTTCTATCTGTTTCTTTTTGGATAAGACATTCAATGGTATAATGACTCACATTTTGTTCATGAAGGTATGATTTTAAGCATCTAAGGACTTCAGACTTTTCAAGATGGAGAATGTTTCTTAACTGGCATTGCCTGCAAGTTGGTATGCACATTCATTTCTTAACACCTGTGTATCCAGGCCAGTAGATCCATGTGAGATTTTGTAGGTTAACACAGCTCATTGCTTTGTCATTGTGCCAGTCTGGGGTTCCTACTCCATTTTGCACTTTTAAAAGAATGTCCATCGAGTCAGTCAGAATGAAGGATTACCTTTCATTTCATCATCCAATGAAGTTAACCACTGGAGTGCATGCGTGACTGCCTCAATTTCCATTGATAGACTGGAGGTTGGAGAATTAAGTAGTTTAGTCATCCTACCAGAATGCAACCCCACCAGCATGCCCAGGCAGATACATCAGATTTAATACATCAGGAGGCAGACCAAGGAAGACATGCATCGATGGCTTTAAAGAAACCTTAATTTCACACAGCATCGATAAAAACCATTCAAGTCTCTGTTCAGAGCATCCCAGCTATATGACAGTTACCACCAGCTGTCCCAGCAAGAGCAAGTCATTATCCTCTGCCTGTGTACTGGGCACAACAGACTGAACCAGCATAAATGTTTCTGACTTGTACTATCCCTGGTGCCCCTGTGGTGAAGCTGACCAGACAGCAGAACATGTCCTCCAGGACATTGAGACTGAGAGCTACCTATTAGTATTACAGAGTGAGCAGATCTGGCCAACACCCCTGAGCCTGTGGGAGAAGTTGTACGGGTCTGCAGATGCGCTACAATTGTACAAATGACATGTGTCATCTTCAAGACTAAACTCCAAGCATGGCGGCGAACAAGAAGAAGAAGAAGAAGAAGAAGAAGAAGACAGCTGCAGCATTTCTTCATTTCAGGCATTCCAGTTTACTGCTGATCATAAACTCTTTCTCGCTGTAAAAGCCACCATACTACAAGCGGACAGATACAAGAAGAAAGAAAGGAGCTACCACAGACAATTTTCCACAGATCTACCTCTCTTCTCCCAAGTCCTCCCTGAACTCCCCGACCACCAGTTTTTAATTGGGGATGTAACAGACACCTGCTGAAACACATACCCCAAAAGACAGAGGTAACTTTGGGTAGTTTTGTGGAAGGAAAAAGGGCTGTACACACATAATGTGGGCAGTTCTGTGGAGGTAAAAGGAGAGTACACACACACACACACACACTGTTGAGAATTCTGTGGACAGCAGAGGGGTGTAGCAACACACTGTGGACAGTTCTGTGTGCAAACATTGTGTCCCACCACTTACATTCACAATGTCTACTGTTGACACAGTCCACACAACTTGAGTAATTATAACTGAACAGAAATGGTGAGACTGAAGCCACACCATGTCAGTGGGTGCTGAGACTGAAGCCACACCATGTCAGTGGGTGCTGAGACTGAAGCCACACCATGTCAGTGGGTGCTGAGACTGAAGCCACACCATGTCAGTGGGTGCTGAGACTGAAGCCACACCACGTCAGTGGGTGCTGAGACTGAAACCATGCCATGTCAGTGGGTGCTGAGACTGAAGCCACACCACATCAGTGGGTGCTGAGACTGAAGCCACACCACATCAGGGTGCTGAGACTGAAGCCACACCATGTCAGTGGGTACTGAGACTGAAGCCACACCACATCAGTGGGTGCTGAGACTGAAGCCATGTCATGTCAGTGCCGTGGGCATCAAGGCTGAAGCCATACCATGTCAGTGCCGTGGGCATCAAGACTGAAGCCATGCCATGTCAGTGCCGTGGGCATCAAGGCTGAAGCCATGCCATGTCAGTGCCGTGGGCATCAAGACTGAAGCCATGCCATGTCAGTGCCGTGGGCATCAAGGCTGAAGCTATGCCATGTCAGTGCTGTGGGCATCAAGACTGAAGCTATGCCATGTCAGTGCCGTGGGCATCAAGACTGAAGCTATGCCATGTCAGTGCTGTGGGCATCAAGACTGAAGCTATGCCATGCCAGTGCCGTGGGCATCAAAACTGAAGCTATGCCATGCCAGTGCCGTGGGCATCAAAACTGAAGCTATGCCATGCCAGTGCCGTGGGCATCAAGACTGAAGCCATGCCATGTCAGTGCCGTGGGCATCAAGACTGAAGCTATGCCATGCCAGTGCTGTGGGCATCAAGACTGAAGCCATGCCATGTCAGTGCTTTGGGCATCAAGGCTGAAGCTATGCCATGTCAGTGCTGTGGGTATCAAAACTGAAGCCATGCCATGCCAGTGCCGTGGGCATCAAGACTGAAGCTATGCCATGTCAGTGCCGTGGGCATCAAGACTGAAGCCATGCCATGTCAGTGCTGTGGTTATCAAAACTGAAGCCATGCCATGTCAGTGCCGTGGGCACTGAGACTGAAGCCATGCCATGTCAGTGCTGTGGGCACTGAGACTGAAGCCATGCCATGTCAGTGTCGTGGGCACTGAGACTGAAGCCATGCCATGTCAGTGCCGTGGGCATCAAAACTGAAGCCATGCCATGTCAGTGCCGTGGGCATCAAAACTGAAGCCATGCCATGTCAGTGCTGTGGGTATCAAAACTGAAGCCATGCCATGTCAGTGCCGTGGGCATCAAAACTGAAGCCATGCCATGTCAGTGCTGTGGGCATCAAAACTGAAGCCATGCCATGTCAGTGCTGTGGGCACCGAGACTGAAGCCATGCCATGTCAGTGCTGTGGGTATCAAAACTGAAGCCATGCCATGTCAGTGCCGTGGGCACTGAGACTGAAGCCATGCCATGTCACTACTCTGTATAGTATGCGCTGACAAAGTCAAATTGGTTGATGTTGAACTTTCAAAGCAAAGGTTGTGTGTTTTTTCAGGCAAGTTCCAGGTGTTCTACATTCTTACTGGCTTTTTCTCACTGCTCCTCTCCATCAATACAATACAATACAATACAATACAATACTTTATTTGTATAGCGCAAAATCTTGATAAAATCAAACCTAAGCGCTGAAACAGACACACACGCACGCACGCACACGCACACACACGCACACGGCTAAAATGGGGAGAAAGAATAAAAGCAATGGAAAATTATAGAGAGCATATTATATACAATTATATATTACAATGTGATTCCCCTCCGAGTGGAGACAGGCTGCAGAGGGGATTGAGTGAGGTCAGGATTTTATGCAGAGGAGAAAAGGTGAGTTTTGAGAGCGGACTTGAAGGAGACAAAAGTAGGTTGCTGACGGACAGAGGAAGTTTGTTCCAGGAAAGTGGACCAGAAACAGAGAAGGCTCGTGGACCATAGGTATTGAGCTTAGTGTGTGGAAAGCGAAAAGTCAGAGGATCAGAGGCAGAGCGGAGGGTACGTGAGGGAACATAGATCTCAAGTAGGCTTGACAGGTAATCGGGGGCTGCGTTATTGAGGCTTTTGTAGCACATGGTGTCTAGTTTGTACTGTATGCGCTTTGATACAGGGAGCCAGTGAAGTTGTGCCAGGAGAGGAGATATGTGGTCAGCTTTTTTCTTTTTGAGTACAAGGCGTGCTGTCTGTCTGACGATGTCAGTGTGGTGTCTGATATCAATGATACGTCTCTTCTTACTCCCCTTTTCCACGCCCACTCCTGTCCTGTCAACGTTTAGTGTCGGTGTGGTGTATGCTAGTACGGGTACGTTTCTTCTCTCCCGCTACATCCCTCCCGTCCTGTCATTGTGTCAGAGTGGTGTCTGGTATTACGGGTACGTTTCTTCTCTCCCCCTACATCCCTCCCGTCCTGTCATTGTGTCAGAGTGGTGTCTGGTATTACAGGTACGTTTCTTCTCTCCCCCTACATCCCTCCCGTCCTGTCATTGTGTCAGAGTGGTGTCTGGTATTACAGGTACGTTTCTTCTCTCCCCCTACATCCCTCCCGTCCTGTCATTGTGTCAGAGTGGTGTCTGGTATTACAGGTACGTTTCTTCTCTCCCCCTACATCCCTCCTGTCCTGTCACTGCGTCAGTGTGGTGTCTGGTATTACAGGTACGTTTCTTCTCTCCCCCTACATCCCTCCCGTCCTGTCATTGTGTCAGAGTGGTGTCTGGTATTACAGGTACGTTTCTTCTCTCCCCCTACATCCCTCCTGTCCTGTCATTGTGTCAGAGTGGTGTCTGCTAGTACAGGTACGTTTCTTCTCTCCACCACCCCCACCCCCATCCTGTCAACGTTTGAGTCACTGTAGTGCCTGTTGTTAGTGATACGTTTATCTCCATAGTCTGGCAGTGAGTATCTTCACTGTCCTGGCAATGCACATATATATCCACTGTCTTAGCAACGTTCATCTCCACAGTCCAGGCAATGCTCATCTCCAATGTCCTGGCAATGTTTATCTCTACAGTCCTCGTAACGTTTATCTCCACAGTCCTGGCAATGTCTAATTCCACGGTCCTGACAATTTTTATCTCCACAGTCCTGGAAATGTTTATCCTCACTGCCTTGGCGATGTTTATCGTAATTGTCCTGGAAATGTTTACCTCCACTGTCCTGGCAATGTTTACCTCCACTGTCCTGGCAATGTTTACCTCAACTGTCCCGGCAATGCTTAGCTCCACTGTCATGACAATGCTTATCTCCACAGTCCTGGCAATGATTATCTCCACAGTCCTGGCAATGGTTATTTCCACAGTCCTGGCAATGGTTATCTCCACAGTCCTGGCAATGGTTATCTCCACAGTCCTGGCAATGGTTATCTCCACAGTCCTGGCAATGGTTATCTCCACAGTCCTGGCAATGGTTATCTCCACAGTCCTGGCAATGGTTATCTCCACAGTCCTGGCAATGGTTATCTCCACAGTCCTGGCAATGGTTGTCTCCACAGTCCTGGCAATGGTTGTCTCCACAGTCCTGGCAATGGTTATCTCCACAGTCCTGGCAATGGTTATCTCCACAGTCCTGGCAATGGTTATCTCCACAGTCCTGGCAATGGTTATCTCCACAGTTCTGGCAATGGTTATCTCCACAGTCCTGGCAATGGTTATCTCCACAGTCCTGGCAATGGTTATCTCCACAGTCCTGGCAATGGTTATTTCCACAGTCCTGGCAATGGTTATCTCCACAGTCCTGGCAATGGTTATTTCCACTGTTCTGGCAATGGTTATCTGCACAGTCCTGGCAATGGTTATCTCCACAGTCCTGGCAATGGTTATCTCCAGTCCTGGCAATGGTTATTTCCACTGTCCTGGCAATAGTTATTTCAAGTCTTGGTGATGTTTATCTCCAAAGATCTGTCAATGTTTATATTCACAATCCTGGCAATGCTTAATTTCACTATCCTAGAAATGTTTATTTCCACTGTCCTGGCAATGTTCATCCCCACTGTCCTGTCATTGTTGGTTATCCCCACTGTCCTGTCATTGTTGGTTATCCCCACTGTCCTGTCATTGTTGGTTATCCCCACTGTCCTGTCATTGTTGGTTATCCCCACTGTCCTGTCATTGTTGGTTATCCCCACTGTCCTGTCATTGTTGGTTATCCCCACTGTCCTGTCATTGTTGGTTATCCCCACTGTCCTGTCACTGTTGGTTATCCCCACTGTCCTGTCATTTTTGGTTATCCCCACTGTCCTGGCATTGTTGGTTATCCCCACTGTCCTGGCAATGTTGGTTATCCCCACTGTCCTGGCAATGTTGGTTATCCCCACTGTCCAGGCTGGCATTGTTAATTATCCCCACTCTCCTGGCATTGTTAGTTATCCCCACTGTTGGTTATCCCCACTGTCCTGGCATTCTTGGTTATCTCCACCGTCGGTCCTGGCATTGCTGGCTATCCCTACTGTCCTCACACTGTTATCGTCACTGTCCTGGCATTCTTGGTTATCTCCACCGTCCTGGCATTGCTGGCTATCCCTACTGTCCTCACACTGTTATCGTCACTGTCCTGGCATTGTTCATTATCCCCACTGTCCTGGTGCTATCCCCAATGTCCTGCATTGTTCGTCATCACCACTGTCCTGACATCAGTTATCCCTCTTGTCCTGGCAATGTCTGTTATCCTCACCATCCTGGCACTGTCTGTTATCCCCCCCCCAGACTGTCCTGGCATTGTTGGTTATCCCTACTTATTTGGCAATGTTGGTTATTCACCACTGTCTAGGCATAGATGGTTATCCCCATTGTCCTGGCAGTGTGTGTTACCCCCACTGTCCTGGCAGTGTGTGTTATCCCAACTGTCCTGGCAATGTTGGTTATCCCCACTGTCCTGGCAGTGTGTGTCATCCCCACTGTCCTGGCAATGTTGGTTATCCCCACTGTCCTGGCAGTGTGTCATCCCCACTGTCCTGGCAATGTTGGTTATCCCCACTGTCCTGGCAATGTGTCATCCCCACTGTCCTGGCAATGTTGGTTAAATCCACTGTCACGGCAATGTTGGTTATCCCAATTGTCCTGGCATTGTTGGTTATCCCCACTGTCATGGCATTGTTGGTTATCCCCATTGTCTTGGCTATATTGGTTATCCCCATTGTCCTGGCATTGTTGGTTATCTCCACTGTCACGGCAATGTTGGTTATCCCCATTGTCTTGGCTATATTGGTTATCCCCATTGTCCTGGCATTGTTGGTTATCCCCATTGTCCTGGCATTGTTGGTTATCTTCACTGTCACGGCAATGTTGGTTATCCCCACTGTCCTGGCGATGTTGGTTATCCCCACTATCCTGGCATTGTTGGTTATCCCCATTGTCCTGGCAACGTTGTTATCCCCATTGTCCTGGCAATATTGGTTATTCCCACTGTCCAGTGTCCTGGCATTGTTGCCTATGCCAACTGTCCTGGCATTGTTGGCTATCCCCACTGTCCTGTCATTGTTGGCTATCCCCACTGTCCTGTCATTGTTGGCTATCCCCACTGTCCTGGCATTGTTGGCTATCCCCACTGTCCTGGCATTGTTGGCTATCCCCACTGTCCTGGCATTGTTGGCTATCCCCACTGTCCTGGCATTGTTGGCTATCCCCACTGTCCTGGCATTGTCAGCTATCCCCCCTGTCCTGGCATTGTTGGCTATCCCCACTGTCCTGGCATTGTTGGCTATCCCCACTGTCCTGGCATTGTTGGCTATCCCCACTGTCCTGGCATTGTTGGTTATCCCCACTGTCCTGGCATTGTTGGTTATCCCCACTGTCCTGGCATTGTTGGCTATCCCCACTGTCCTGGCATTGTTGGTTATCCCCACTGTCCTGGCATTGTTGGCTATCCCCACTGTCCTGGCATTGTTGGCTATCCCCACTGTCCTGGCATTGTTGGCTATCCCCACTGTCCTGGCATTGTTGGCTATCCCCGCTGTCCTGGCATTGTTGGCTATCCCCACTGTCCTGGCATTGTTGGCTATCCCCACTGTCCTGGCATTGTTGGCTATCCCCGCTGTCCTGGCATTGTTGGCTATCCCCGCTGTCCTGGCATTGTTGGCTATCCCCACTGTCCCGGCAATGTTGGTTATCCCCACTGTCCTGGCATTGTTGGCTATCCCCATTGTTGGCTATCCCCACTGTCCCGGCAATGTTGGTTACATCCCCACTGACTTGGCAATGTGTGTTACCAAGTGAGTCAGCCAGCTATCAAACTCTGCACCATCAGCAGTCACCATGCTGATTAACGTAATATAGACTGCCATACTTTGAAACGAGACTCCCACACTGGTGGCAGTAAGCGAAAAGAAGTGATTAGACATGGATGGATGACAGACATCCCTATGCATAAACAGCCTGCATAATGGTATCATCGTCACTGGATATATATATACACATATCCATCCATACACACCTATATATATTCATCTATACACACACACACACACACACACACACAGAACACGCATGAACCAACACTGTCATGATTTGGGTCAAGACTGTACTCTACCACTGTATGGGGATACCAATAGCATTCACCATTTGGACATCAAACCAACACTTGTGACACACACACAAATCAATTGAGGAAATGGGATCAACCATCTATTTCCACTCTGAATTCACATCTGATTTCATTCTTTCACTCATTAACCCATTGACTATCGCACCCTGTCCACCAGCATCCTGCATTGTCAACCATGCTAGCAAAGCAAAAACTTAACCCTAACCCTTTGACTCCCTCACTCTACCCACCAGCTTTCTGCAGGAAGCTGGTTGATAGGGTGATGGTGTCAAAAGGTTAAGTTTTTGCAGTTGGTGATTAGGGTGCAGGAGTCAAAGGTTAAAGTGAGGGTGGGGGGGGGGGGGGAGCAGGAACGAGAGGTTCGAACAGAAAGGATATGACCAGCATGGAGTTTCAGTCTCTGTATATATGCAGCAAACACTGTGTGTTGTGTGTTGTGTGTGTTTTGTGTGGTGGTGTGTGTGTGTGTGTGTGTGTGTGTGTGTGTGTGTGTGTGTTGTGTGTGCATGTGTGTGTGTGTGTGTTGTGTGTGTGTGTTTAACTTAAATGTGTGTTGTGTTATGTGTTGTTTGTGTTTAGTGTGTGTGCGTGCGTGCGTGCGTGTGTGTGTGTGTGTGTTAGTGTGTGAGTGTGAGTGTCAGTGTGTGTGTGTGTGTGGGGGAGTCAGTGTGATGTCTTTATGACAGTGCTAAGTCTCTTTTCTACCCCACTGTCCCGGCAATGTTTATCTCCACTGTCCCCATTTCTGTCCTGACGAGACATCAGACATGCCGAGTGAAGTAAAGACTCGGCATCTGTCCCTTACAGTTTCACTATCATTATCAACACAGCAACACAGACATCTCTCTCTGTACCATGACCGCTGCCCTCATGAGGTACAGTCTGACAAAGTTAACATGGTTTTTTGCACTTACAGTATGAGCACTTACTTGCATGGGGTACATTCATCTTCCTGTGTGTATGCCAGACATGGACCCTCACAATGGATTAAGAAAGACAAATCCGAGCCATGGAAACGAAATGTTATCACAAGATACTAAACACCAGATACACTGTTAACAAAAACGCCTGAGAGTGCTGGATGGGACCCAGAGCAACAGTGTCTCACCAATGACCGGACAACCACCTCTCCATGTACAAGTGTGCCAAACCATCAAGCAGCACGCTGGACCAAACGAATATCTACTGGCATAGTTACAAAAAAAAACCCTAGGTTGATATGGCCATGCAACAAAGTCTAGTGGCCTTGCTAAATCAGTCTTCAGGAAAATGTTGAGGGAGGGAGATGAAGGGGAAGACTTTTTTGTTATTGTCGTTTAAAGCCCAGACGACTGAGTAGAGCCATATCTGAACTATACCCGCTTCAGAACATACAAAAATTCAACAGGGGAAAAAAAAAGATAAGAAAATTAATACACATATCAATGCATTCATGTACATAATCTAAGGACATGCCTCCTGGTGTTGACCACTCCGTCCAATTTATTGCGCAGGGGATTTAAAATACACACCAGAAGACAAATTTAAGCATACCTAAGGACATCGAAACATATATAAAAACAGGCATAAATTACCTAAAATTGCTTCTGCGTATCTCACCTCCCTAGAACCACCCTTAACACTTGTACCCAACTATCAATCCTAAGAAAAAGTGTGTAAGACTTTATCGAACACTTACAGGTGAACTGACCAGCAAGGCAGAAAATGATAGGAAGAAATGACAGAAAGCAAAGGAACAAGGCAGAAACAAAGACAGTGACAGAAAAGAGGAAATTTCTCGCACAGAATTTCCAGAAGGTGAGGATACTATGAGGGTACTTTCCAGCAGAATGAGACCACGTCTGTATAGCTTGAAAACGTATTTACAGAAAATGGAAAATTATGTAACAGAAAACGTCAGTCCATGATGTAATTCTGTGCCAAATTTCGTTATTCATCTTTGATCCGTCTTACGTTCTTACAGTGTATGTCAAGGCCCTGTCAGACACTGATTTGAAAAACGGCAAAGAAAATGGCGTTTTCAACAATGGATTATCGCAGCTACATCAAGGTACGTGTCACCCTCGGAAAGAATGCAACCGAAATACTTGTGGACATGAGAGCTTTGGGACAACCTTCTGCTCATTCGAAAGCAACTGTGTTCAGATGGGTAAAACATTTTGCAAGTGGCCAGGCCAACACTGAAGACAACAGGGGGAAATGCGAAAAAGCAATAAGTGCGATGAAAAGTTAGTGGCTAGTGTAAAGGCAATGGTTGATGCTGATTCAAGAGTCAGCGCTGAAGAGATCAGTGATTGTCTTGACATTCATTCGTCGACTGCATCGAGGATCCTAAGAAATCAGCTTGGCTACAGGAAGGTGATATCAAGATGGATTCCTCATATTTTGACGCCAGAAAATAAGGGGGGTAGGTTACGTTTCTGCCATGATATGCTGAAAATTTACAAGAACTGCGACCCTAAGTGGCTGGATGAAAGTGTGACAGGTGATGAAACCTGGGTGTACATGTATGAACCTCAGAGAAAGTCACAGAACAAGGCCTGGATTCCTAAAGGTGAGATTCCTCCTCAAATCGCTCGTCGTCAACGTTCGCAAAAGAAAGTGTTATACACCATCTTTTTCAACACAAAGGGGATCATGCAACAGAAACCATGCAAACAAGGAGAGACCATCACCAGAAAGTTCTACAGAGACTCAGTACTGTCTGACATCAAGAAGTTTTACGCAACTTCCCGACCGACCGCAGGCAGGAGAGGAATCAAGATTCTTCATGATAACGCACCTGCTCACAAGTCAAGGCTCGTAAGAGAATACCTTGCAACCGAGAACATCCATACTTTGCCACACCCTGCTTACTCTCCAGACCTTGTACCCTGTGACTTTTACCTGTTTCCACATCTGAAGAAATCACTGGCAGGAAGAAGTTTCAAGAGCCGAGCAGCCTTGGGAACGGCGGTTTTCCAGTGTCTGTCACATATATATACCCAAAGAAGCCTACAGAGTGGCATATCTACAGTGGATCGAGCGATTGCAGAAGTGTGTGGCAGCAGGAGTGAATACTTCGAACAGATGAAATGCATAATTTTTTTTGCTGTGAGTTTTTGACGTATAAGTTCGTTGGTCTCATTCTACTGGAAAGTACCCTCGTATTTATACTGAAAGAACCCATGGCATGAGAAAACAATGGACTGACAACACTGCAGAATGGACAGAGAAACCGTTCAGAGACTCAGACCTTGGCACATAACCAACGATACTGGAAACATCTGATGAGTTCTTCAATGTGGCGGCCCTATAGCTGTTCACAATGTGAAGGGAGATGAAGAATATTACAATGCACAAGCCTGCAAGTACATATTTTCATAACATACAAGCACAGATGTGTATGTTCACACACGTACAAGTCACAAGCAGTGAGCACCCACCTGCACTTTAATTCTTTTATTTATAGATGCATGTGTGACCATAATTATTACAGCCAGGTTTACACACACACACACACACACACACACACACACACACACACACACACACACACACACACACACACACACCACACAGTCACAGTGACACACACACACCACAGCACACACAGACACTTCATTCAAGCACACACACACACACACACACACACACCATCAACAACACACACACACACAATCACAGTACACCCAGACACTTCATTTTAACTAACACACACACACCCTAACTGAGCCCTTTTCCTATCACCATCATTAGAACTGACATCAACTTGGGAGCATAACATGCCTGATTTCTTCGAACACACACACACATAAATTTCTTACAACACAAAACACACTTTCTTTGAACACACACACACACACACACACACACACACACACACACACACACACACACACACATGCACACACACCCATACCTGAGCCAGTTTCCCACTCTCTCATGATTATTATCATTACCATCATCATTATCATTATTTTTATTATCGTCATTATCAACATCATCATTATAAAACATTCTTGTGCAATGCTATTCTTCAAACTTATCTGGGCTCTCTAACACACAGAGATAGGCTAGCTGACCACATTCCGCTATGTTGTTACACAGTCTGCACAAGTGCACCTTTGGTGGGCATGCACTCTGGGAGCTTTCATCGTTCTGTAAGCCAGCTACTGACATGACTTACAGGATCTTTAACATGCATGCATGCAGACCTTGAAGATCGGAAAAATCTCCATCTATTACCCACAAAGCACAGCATCTACACGGATCGAACCCAGAACCTTCTGACTAGAAGTCCTATGTTTACCTGGAAGGTAAGTCAAAAACATCATTACCACTGCTGAGGATGTTGCTGCAGTCATAACTATCATGATCATCATCATGATCATCATCATCGCTCACCTCAACCTGTGCAATAGTACTAGTAGGGTTGTCAGACACACAGTCACCAGCACTGAGGCTGTCACCGTAGTCATCACCATTGTCATCATCATGAACAATCATCATCACCACCACCGCAATCATCGTCATCACTTCACCATCATCATATCATCACCATCACCACTACCATCATCATCATGATTATCATCATATATCATCACCTACCACAATCATCATCACCACCCCCACTACAGTCATCGTCATCATCATCACAATCATCAACACTCACCTCAACCTGCGTCACTGATGGTCTGTCAGTAGCACAGTCACCGGCACTGAAGGTGTCGCTGTAGTCAAACCATCGCTCCATGGTACCACGGTTACGCTCTGCATAGGCAGCACCCTCGGGTCTGAGGCGTGGGTTGGGGCGAGGGGAGGGTACATACTCTCCAGACTGGCTCATGATGAAGACAGCAAGGTGGACACAAATCGAAGACAATACTTTTGCAACTGCTACAGCGGAACAGTAAAATTTGTACAGAATTTAAGACAAATTGTCAAGAAACACCGGTGCAGTTGTGAGAGAAATGTAAACTAAGCAAATCAGATCGATCAGATCTAGTTTTCTGTTTAATGGCTCTGAGTCAACCAACCACTACACTTCCAAGGTGGCAACAGCTGAAGACGATACCAACTGCTTATCTTGTGGAAAAGAACGGGCAGCTGAAGTGTCTTCTAACGGTTTGTAACAGACTGAAGCCGATAGGAATGAATACATCAGCCAGCAGTCAAGCTGAACTAAACACACACACTGTGACACGAGCACAAAACCCTGAGCTGTAGCTGCTCCAACCGTTGACAATGTGAGTACAATTAGTTTGAACAAACATAAAAAGGACACGCGTCAGCGATCAGTGAAAAGTGCTTCACATTAGAGCACACACATAAACACACACAACACTGTGACCAAGAGAGGTGCACACAGGTAGGTAAGCAGGTAGGTAGGCTGGCAGGAAGTAGTGAGGATCCAAAGGTGGACTGTGCCGTCCCACTGGTTGAGTGGTTGTTGTGTTGGCTGTATCACTCGAAGTCAGTGGCTCTTCTCTCTCTCTCACATACACCACTGCAGCAGCTGTTTAACTGAAAGCCAGGTAGGTCTATGGAGACGTGAGGCAAGGAAGCACCGGGTGGGGTCTATATGGTCACCTGGACTGATGTCTGTCACTGTGAAGAAATTCAAATGACGTTAATTTACCTTATCTGTTGTCAGCGTGAACTTCCTGCCTAGCACTCCTGTTCATGCATACATACTGTTTCTGATTGTCTATGTCTTGCGTGTGTGTGTGTGTGTGTGTGTGTGTGTGTGTGGTGTGTGTGTGTGTGTGTGTGTGTGTGTGTGTGTGTGTGTGTGTGTGTGTGTGTGTGTGTGTGTGTGTGTGTGTACTGTGTGTGTGTGTGTGTGTGTGTGTGTGTATGTGTGTGTGTGTATGTGTGGACTGTGTGTGTGTGTGTGTGTGTGTGTGTGTGTCTGTGTGTGCGTGTGTCTGTGTGTGTGTGTGTCTGTGTGTGTGTGAGTGTATGCGTGTGTGTGTGTGCACATGTGTATGCATACACACACTTCTGCATGTCGATATACACATATACTGTATACGTGCACATTTTGTGCATTAAGCATATCTCCTGTCACTGTAACAATCAATACACTGTATCCTAAGCATAAGTCTCCCGTACCCTAACACTGTATGCATGTATGTTTGCACCTTTTTGATATGACTGTTACAGTGTAACAGTCATATCAAAAAGGTGCAAACATACATGCATGCATGTATGTCAGTGTTCGACCACCCCCCTCTCCTACCCTGTTTCTGAAGATCCAAGCCTTCCACCCAACCCAGCCAACTCTTATTCCACACACATAATCCTGTGTCAACTACAACTAAAAGCAAACAACCCACATGGCAGCAGTTGTCTGAGGGGTGAGGGGGTGAGGGAGGTGGGAAAGCCAGATTGCACTGTCAATTTCCCTTTCTCTCAAGTTTGAAATTTGTTCAAGAGGGATTCATCGTATTTGAACAATTCCATATGCGCTCCACCAAATCTGCCAGCAATTATCTGGCAGACTTCTTAAGCCTAACAAACCCTATGCACTGGCAAGATCTTGAAATGGGCAGTGGGGAGGAGGAGGGGGAAGGGACCTATAAAACACTGAACAGATACCATCAGAATGATGGAAACATTAAGATGGTCAGAAACAGGCCAGTTCTTAATGCTGTGGGCTGGGACTGACAACTCCAGATATTGATCAGATCTCGTGTCTAGGGCTCTATAAACATGTACTAACATACATCTAGGGTTCTATCAACAAGTACTAACATTTATCTAGGGCTCTATCAACAAGCACAAACATTTATCTAGGGCTCTATCAACAAGTACAAACATTTATCTAGGGCTCTATCAACAAGTACAAACATTTATCTAGGGCTCTATCAACAAGTACAAACATTTATCTAGGGCTCTATCAACAAGCACTAACATTTATCTAGGGCTCTATCAACAAGTACTAACATTTATCTAGAGCTCTATCAACAAGTACTAACATTTATCTAGAGCTCTATCAACAAGTACTAACATTTATCTAGGGATCTATCAACAAGTACAAACACTTATCTAGGGCTCTATCAACAAGTACAAACATTCATCTAGAGCTCTATCAACAAGTACAAACATTTATCTAGGGCTCTATCAACAAGTACAAACATTTATCTAGGGCTCTATCAACAAGTACTAACATTTATCTAGAGCTCTATCAACAAGTACTAACATTTATTTAGGGATCTATCAACAAGTACAAACATTTATCTAGGGCTCTATCAACAAGTACAAACATACATCTAGGGATCTATCAACAAGTACAAACATACATCTAGGGATCTATCAACAAGTACAAACACTTATCTAGGGCTCTATCAACAAGTACAAACATACATCCAGGGATCTATCAACAAGTACAAACATTTATCTAGGGCTCTATCAACAAGTACAAACATACATCTAGGGATCTATCAACAAGTACAAACACTTATCTAGGGCTCTATCAACAAGTACAAACATTTATCTAGGGCTCTATCAACAAGTACAAACATTTATCTAGGGCTCTATCAACAAGTACTAACATTTATCTAGGGCTCTATCAACAAGTACTAACATTTATCTAGGGCTCTATCAACAAGTACAAACATACATCTAGGGTTCTATCAACAAGTACAAACATTTATCTAGGGCTCTATCAACAAGTACTAACATTTATCTAGGGCTCTATCAACAAGTACAAACATTTATCTAGAGCTCTATCAACAAGTACTAACATACATCTAGGGCTCTATCAACAAGTACAAACATTTATCTAGAGCTCTATCAACAAGTACAAACATTTATCTAGGGCTCTATCAACAAGTACAAACATTTATCTAGAGCTCTATCAACAAGTACAAACATTTATCTAGAGCTCTATCAACAAGTACTAACATACATCTAGAGCTCTATCAACAAGTACAAACATTTATCTAGGGCTCTATAACAAGTACAAACATTCATCTAGAGCTCTATCAACAAGTACAAACATTTATCTAGAGCTCTATCAACAAGTACAAACATTTATCTAGGGCTCTATCAACAAGTACAAACATTTATCTAGGGCTCTATCAACAAGTACAAACATTTATCTAGGGATCTATCAACAAGTACAAACATTTATCTAGGGCTCTATCAACAAGTACAAACATACATCTAGGGTTCTATCAACAAGCACAAACATACATCTAGGGCTCTATCAACAAGTACTAACATTTATCTAGGGTTCTATCAACAAGTACAAACATTTATCTAGGGTTCTATCAACAAGCACAAACATACATCTAGGGTTCTATCAACAAGTACAAACATTTATCTAGGGTTCTATCAACAAGCACAAACATACATCTAGGGTTCTATCAACAAGCACAAACATTTATCTAGGGTTCTATCAACAAGTACAAACATTTATCTAGGGCTCTATCAACAAGTACAAACATTTATCTAGGGCTCTATCAACAAGCACAAACATTTATCTAGGGTTCTATCAACAAGCACAAACATTTATCTAGGGCTCTATCAACAAGTACAAACATACATCTAGGGCTCTATCAACAAGTACAAACATTTATCTAGGGCTCTATCAACAAGTACAAACATACATCTAGGGTTCTATCAACAAGCACAAACATACATCTAGGGCTCTATCAACAAGTACAAACATACATCTAGGGCTCTATCAACAAGTACAAACATTTATCTAGGGCTCTATCAACAAGTACAAACATTTATCTAGGGCTCTATCAACAAGTACAAACATTTATCTAGGGCTCTATCAACAAGTACAAACATACATCTAGGGTTCTATCAACAAGCACAAACATACATCTAGGGCTCTATCAACAAGCACAAACATACATCTAGGGCTCTATCAACAAGTACAAACATACATCTAGGGCTCTATCAACAAGTACAAACATTTATCTAGGGCTCTATCAACAAGTACAAACATTTATCTAGGGCTCTATCAACAAGCACAAACATACATCTAGGGCTCTATCAACAAGTACTAACATACATCTAGGGCTCTATCAACAAGTACAAACATTTATCTAGGGCTCTATCAACAAGTACAAACATTTATCTAGGGCTCTATCAACAAGTACAAACATACATCTAGGGCTCTATCAACAAGTACAAACATTTATCTAGGGATCTATAACAAGTACAAACATTTATCTAGGGATCTATAACAAGTACAAACATTCATTAGGGATCTATAACAAGTACAAACATTTATCTAGGGCTCTATCAACAAGTACAAACATTTATCTAGGGATCTATAACAAGTACAAACATTCATCTAGAGCCTTATCAATAAGTACAAATATTCGTACCAACAGACGTTGGGAAAAGCTGACAGGCACTGAGATTCTACCAGACACAGGAGCACACACAGTGCGCATACAGAGAACTTTAAGTTTGGACTTTTGTTTTTGTTTTGTTTGTTTGTTAAACCAATGAAAACAAACAATCACACCAACAGCCAGCAGGCAATGAAGTTGTACCAAACACATGTGCACATACAGGCATGTTTAAAAGCCTGGATTATTCTTACACTCAAAAATCCCTCCAAGTCATTAAACAGGAGCATGGTGGATTTCAACATCAAGAATCCCTCCAAGTCAGTAAACAGGAGCATGGTGGATTTCAATATCAGGTATCCATCCAAAATCATTAAACAGGAGCATGGTGGACTACAAAATCAAGTATCCATCCAAAGTCAGTAAACAACAGGAGCATGGACATCAAGTATCCGTCCAAAGTCAGTAAACAACAGGAGCATGGTGACTTCAACATCAAGTATCCATCCAGTCATTAAACAACAGGAGCATGGACTTCAAGTATCCATCCAAATTCAGTAAACAACATGAGCATGGACTTCAAGTATCCATCCAAAGTCAGTAAACAACAGGAGCATGGACTTCAAGTATCCATCCAAAGTCAGTAAACAACAGGAGCATGGACTTCAAGTATCCATCCAATGTCAGTAAACAACAGGAGCATGGACATCAAGTATCCATCCAAAATCAGTAAACAACAGGAGCATGGACATCAAGTATCCATCCAATGTCAGTAAACAACAGGAGCATGGACTTCAAGTATCCATCCAAAGTCAGTAAACAATAGGAGCATGGACATCAAGTATCCATCCAAAGTCAGTAAACAATAGGAGCATGGACATCAAGTATCCATCCAAAGTCAGTAAACAATAGGAGCATGGACATCAAGTATCCATCCAAAGTCAGTAAACAGCACAAGCATGGTGACTTCAACATCAAGTATCCATCCAGTCATTAAACAACAGGAGCATGGACATCAAGTATCCATCCAGTCATTAAACAACAGGAGCATGGACATCAAGTATCCATCCAAAGTCAGTAAACAACAGGAGCATGGACTCCAAGTATCCATCCAAAGTCAGTAAACAATAGGAGCATGGTGGCCTTCAACATCAAGTATCCATCCAAAGTCAGTAAACAATAGGAGCATGGTGGACTTCAACATCAAGTATCCATCCAAAGTTATTATTAAACAACAAAGAATCAAATGTGAAAAGTTAACAACTGGCTTAATAATCTGATATCCACAAACTTCGCAAACTTACTTAACTGCACACACACACACACACACACACACACACACACACACACACACACACACACACACACACACACACACACACACACAGCACACACACACTCATACGACTGACACGCACACTAGACCTCCTTCCCCAACACACACAGTGTGCTGCACATGCACAAAGACACACACACAGACACATACATGCATGCACATTCTTAAGAATTCACAAACAGACAGAAGTGCCATCTTCCACCATCCACCCTCACCTGCCCCCATCCCCACAGATATGAATGGTTAACCCGAATAAAACTACCCAATCTACAAACTTAAGGGTGCCCTTTTCTCCTGTTTGCAAAGAAGCAGAGAAAACCTGACCTCAAACCCCTTTCTGCCCCCTCCCCTTTTTAGTCTGACAACCTTGTTGGTGTCTGAAAGAGTTTGTGTGGTGCTGTGCAAACACCGGCACTGATACTAACATTATCTGCACACAGCTGTGTCATTGTCAAGGTGACTGTGACTGTGCGAAATCACCACGAGAAACCTAGAAGAATGCCATGAGATAAAGGCTGGAGGAAAAATTATAACCAACCTTTGTTATGCAGATGACACCATTCTAACTGCAGAAAATACAAAAAGGCCTACAAAAGCTTGTGAAGATAACAGAAATAGACAGCAAAAATAAAGGGCTAGAGCTGAATAGCAAGAAGACTGAAGCCATGGTAACTGGTGAAAAACAAATAATCCCTTCATGTAAAGGTAACAGCAAATGGCACAACAACGAGACACGCTGATAAGTTTAAATATCTGGGAACAGTCATCTCATCAGACGGCAGATGCGCAACAGAAATATCTGGCAGAATTGGCCAAGCTAAGACAACCTTAAAAAAAAAAGAAAAAACAACAACATTCTTATCAACAACTGCCTATCACCTGACATCAGGAAGACACTTCTTCAGTTTATACAGAACTAATACTGTTGTATGGATGAGAAGCCTGGACAATCAACAAGCAGTCAGAATGAGACTGAGGCAGCCGAGATGAGGCTTCTAAGAAGAATGTTAATGAGTTCCATGGACAGCAAAAAAATAAATAAGAGCTCCATGGACAGCAAAGAAAAGAAATGAGAGGACAATCTTGAAAGAAGTAAACACAATAATTACATAAATGAAGATTAGGAAAAGACAAGCAACATTCAAGACATTTTATGAGGCAAAAGAATTTGAGCACCAAGTCACAATAGTAAAGGTGGAGGGGAAAAGAACTCCAGGTATTTCCAGGGTTAAAATATTAGATTTGCAGAGTGGATGAGGACAGAAAGGTAGGAGATACACTTGCAAAGACAAAAGGTAGATTTGTATGGAGGACCATGATCACCAATGCCACGCTGGATGGTACATGATGATGATGATGTGACTGTGACTATCACTAACATGATCTACACACATCGGTGTCATTGTTGAGGTCACGTGTGACTCATTGTCACAAACATTATCTGTACACATCTGTGTCATTGCTAAGGTCTGGTGTGACTGTCACTGTCACTAACATTATTTGCACACATCTGTCAAAGCTGAGATCACGTGTGACTGTCACTGTCAATAGGTCATAACATTATCTGCACACATCTGTGTAATTGTCAAGGTCTGGTGTGACTGTCACAGTCACTAACCTTATCTACACACAACTGTGTCATTGTCAAGGTCTGGTGTGATTGTCACTGTCGCTAACATTATCTGCACACATCTGTCACATTCTGTGTAATTGTTGAGGTCTGGTGTGATTGTCACTGTCACTAACATTATCTGCACACAGCTGTGTCATTGTCAAGGTCTGGTGTGAATGTCACTGTCACTAACATTATCTGCATAAAGTGTGTCACTGTCAAGGTCTGGTGTGACTGTCACAACATTATCTGCACAATGTGTCATGCAGTGGAGTCACTGTCACAAATTATCTGCACAAAGTGTGTCATTGTCAAGGTCTGGTGTGAATGTCACTGTCACTAACATTATCTGCACAAAGTGTGTCATTGTCAAGGTCTGGTGTGACTGTCACTGTCACTAACATTATCTGCACAAAGTGTGTCACTGTCAAGGTCTGGTGTGACTGTCACTGTCACTAACATTACTGCACAAAGCTGTGTCACTTGTCAAGTCTTGGTGTGACTTGTCCACTGTCACTAACATTACCTGCACAAAGCTGTGTCATTGTCAAGTTCTGTGTGTGATTGTCACTGTCACTGACATCATCTCACACATTTGTGTCATGGCTAAGGTCTGGTTTGACTGTCATTGTCACAACATTATCTGCACACATCTGCATTATGACTAAGGTCTGGTGTGACGTGTCACTGTCACTAACATTATCTGCACAAAGCTGTGTCAAGACTAAGGTCTTGTAGGACTGACTGTTGCTGTCACTAATATCAAGTGCACACAACTGTGTCATGGCTCAGATCTGACTGTCTGATTGATTGCAGCAACTGAATAAGTAATTTACCAGCTCTCTACATGGATCTGACTGACTGATCACAACTGACTGACCGACAGTCAGGCTGGCTGTTTGACTGACCGACTTTTTATCATTATCAAAAATCATCATTATTGTTTAAAGCCCATCTGACTGCACAGAGCCATATCAGGGCTACAACCATCTCACCACTTCTCTGAACCCGGTGGGAAAAAAAAAAACCTGGAAAAGAAAATTAGGTGCATGTATCAATGCATTATGATCTATGGACATGCCCTTGGCAATGACGACTCTGTCCCGTTTATCACCCAGAGGTTTAAAAAACCAAACATGTGGTTTCTAAGAAGAACGTTAAGAGTTCCATGGACAGCAAAGAAAACAAATGAGACAGTCTTGAAGGAGGCAGACACAAAAAGAACATTCATGAAGAAGATTAGGAAAAGACAAGCATCATTTATAGGGGATTTTATGAGGCAAGAGAAATTTGAGCACCTGGTCAGAACAGGAAAGCTGGACGGAAAAAGAACACCACGTAGATCCAGGAATAAAATAATGGAAGGACTTGCGCAGTGGATGAGGACAGACAGTGGGAGAAATACTTGCAGCGATAAAGGATAGATTCATATGGTGGACCATGATCGCCAATGCCATGCAGCAGGGCACATGATGATGAAACATAACTATGCACACTAAAACATATATATGAAAACTGGCCTAAGTTACCCAAAAATTGCTTCTGCATATCACATTTCCCTAGAGCCAAAAATACAGTTAATACATGTGCCCGTTTATCAATCCTAAGAGAAAGTATGGAAGGCTTTATGGAAAACATGCAGGTGAATGGGCAAGCATGGCAGAAAATGATAGGAAGGCAATAGAAAGCAAAGGGGAGATGGAGAAACAATGAGAGTGATAGAAAAGAGGAAATTTGCAGCACAGAGTTTTCAGAAGATGGGGAGATACTATTTTTACTGAAAGACTCGGCATTTCCCAGGGTGGGTGAAACAGGACTAACTGATGGATACAGTGACTGACTGACTGACCTACAAGTGTTGAGGAGCCAGCTCTCTGTTGGCCGTTATCTGCTTTATCAGACCTAAAACAAGGTCAAACCAACATTACGACATTCACCTTGTTCGTATGACAACAGTTATTTTCTATATTCATACGTATAAATTCATACAATTTTTGTTACCTCCTTGTTCGTTCATGTTCATTTATCGTACAGCAAAAATGAATACATTTCTACAAGTACTCAGATTTTGATATTCATTTCGAAACCTCCAATGTATAAAATATGTACAAAATGTGGCAGAAGGCTAACAACAATGATAATAACATTACAATGATACTTTATTTTCCAATGGCAAAAGTTACTGGCTAAGACTGTACGAGTCACTTTCAACCTTGCCATTGCTAATCTAAACAGCTGCCTTGAACGAAAAAATGACAAAAGAAGAAACACATGATTATATCTATAATACGACACAATACATAAGGACATCAAAGGGAAATGGCAACTTCTGGAGAGAAGAGAGAGAGAGAGAGAGAGAGAGAGAGAGAGAGAGAGAGAGAGAGAGAGAGAGAGAGAGAGAGAGAGAGAGAGAGAGAGAGAGAGAGAGAGAGAGAACGCATTTATATTGTTGAGGGTAGCGGCATTACCAGATAACCAGCTCTTGCCCATTGAGAAGACCGTTTGCACTAGAGGAAAAGTCTTTGATAGTGCCCCCCCCCCTCCCCCCCCCCCCCACACACACACAAACACACGGCACAACAATTCAGGAAGGCATGAGGTCAACCTATCCTACATGTCCGAACTTTACATCGCCCCTGCCGGCAAAAGCAAGACTGCACAGGAAATAGCGGGGGGCCCAGACAAGATGACAAACGTTCAACATTACCGCAAAACATTGGTACCAGCGGACCGGAAAACATGACAGTGTAAAGAACACTGTGTGTGTGTGTGAGAGGGATGGAGGGATGGAGGGAGAGAGAGAGAGAGAGAGAGAGAGAGAGAGAGAGAGAGAGGGATGGAGGGATGGAGGGAGAGAGAGAGAGAGAGAGAGAGAGAGAGAGAGAGAGAGAGAGAGAGAGAGAGAGAGAGAGTCCAGACTTCAGAATACTTTATTTCTCAAGGATTACTGTAGCATCAGGTTCCATTGGACTTCCTTACAAGTAGTTCTTGCTAACATCTAAACACAAACATCAGTAATCAAAAAACGGAACGTAAACATAAAAATGTGAGACAAGCATTAATTATCATATATATAGTGTCATGCTGTTCTGTCTGTGTCGTGTCGTGCACACACACACACACACACAACAACACACCATACACACACACATATATATATCATATTATACTTAATATAACTATAATATATATGTGTGTGAGGAAGAGAGAGAGAGAGAGAGAGAGAGAGATGAGAGAGAGAGAGGGTGTGGGGGAAGAAGTACGTGCAGTCAGTATCAATCAGTGTAGGGCACATGGCTGACATTCCTGTATGCAGAAGGGATTGGCGTGTAATGGCAGTCAGTATTGCCGGCAACCAGACACACTGGCCAGAAGACATCATATACACCCACCACCTTTCCCCATTCATCTCCCCACTCCCAGGTCATCCAGCTGGTGGTTCCTTCTGCGTACCTGCACCCCTCCTCCCCCACCACCCACCATCACCGCCAGTCTACTCCTCACGTGCTACAGCCCGCATGTCTCCCCACCCTCCCCGCTCCTCCTTATCCAGGTTCCTCGTGTCCTTCCTACCCCACATACCCACATATTTCTTATTGCTACACTTGACCTCCACCATAACCCTAACACTACACACACACACACACACACACACACACACACACACACTACACACACACACACACACAACCACACACACAACACACACACACCACCACACACCAACACACACAACAGAGGTACTCACTCGCTGGTCAAGGTATTCTATCTCTATCCTTTCTCACTTCTTATGCAGAAATTATAACAGAAAACCAGATGATGTATTTCTAGCGGTCACTGTAATCTTGCAAAAGCTTCAGTTAAAATAACAAACTTGACAAGCATCAAGCACAATGGTAAGTTAACAAGAAACATCACGAGGGTGCGGATGGGACCTGGAGCACCAATGCAAAAAAGGGTGGGGGGTGGGGGGTGGGGGGCTGTCCATGCGTTGCAAGACCCATTCGGGCCATAGACAATCATTGAAAACAGATGTTAAATACTGTCAGAAGACCATGAGAAAGTGCTGTTCACACACCTTCCTCAAAAAGTGCTGACGTCAGGCGCACTTTAGACCCTGTGAAAATGACCTCAGCGTCAGAACTACGTAACGAAGCTTTCGTGAGCCCTCAACAGTCCATAGCTGTGACCAAGCTTTCGTGAGCCCTCAACAGTCCATAGCCGTGACCAAGCTTTCGTGAGCCCTCAACAGTCCATAGCTGTGACCAAGCTTTCATGAGCCCTCAACAATCCATAGCTGTGACCAAGCTTTCGTGAGCCCTCAACAGTCCATAGCTGTGACCAAGCTTTCGTGAGCCCTCAACAGTCCATAGCTGTGACCAAGCTTTTGTGAGCCCTCAACAATCCATAGCTGTGACCAAGCTTTCGTGAGCCCTCAACAGTCCATAGCTGTGACCAAGCTTTCGTGAGACCTCAACAATCCATAGCTGTGACCAAGCTTTTGTGAGCCCTCAACAATCCATAGCCGTGACCAAGCTTTCGTGAGCCCTCAACAATCCATAGCTGTGACCAAGCTTTCGTGAGCCTCAACAGTCCATAGCTGTGACCAAGCTTTCGTGAGCCCTCAACAGTCCATAGCTGTGACCAAGCTTTCGTGAGCCCTCAACAGTCCATAGCTGTGACCAAGCTTTCGTGAGCCCTCAACAATCCGTAGCTGTGACCAAGCTTTCGTGAGCCCTCAACAGTCCATAGCTGTGACCAAGCTTTCGTGAGCCCTCAACAGTCCATAGCTGTGACCAAGCTTTCGTGAGACCTCAACAATCCATAGCTGTGACCAAGCTTTCGTGAGCCCTCAACAATCCATAGCCGTGACCAAGCTCTCGTGAGCCCTCAACAGTCCATAGCTGTGACCAAGCTTTTGTCAGCCCTCAACAGTCCATAGCTGTGACCAAGCTTTCGTGAGCCCTCAACAGTCCATAGCTGTGACCAAGCTTTCGTGAGCCCTCAACAGTCCATAGCTGTGATCAAGCTTTCGTGAGCCCTCAACAGTCCATAGCTGTGACCAAACTTTCGTGAGCCCTCAACAGTCCATAGCCGTGACCAAGCTTTCATGAGCCCTCAACAGTCCATAGCTGTGACCAAGCTTTCGTGAGCCCTCAACAGTCCATAGCCGTGACCAAGCTTTCGTGAGCCCTCAACAGTCCATAGCTGTGACCAAGCTTTTGTCAGCCCTCAAAAATCCATACCCATGAACAAACTTTTGTAAGCCCTCAAAAGTCAACAGCTGTAACCAAACTTTTGTGAGCCCTCAAGAGTCTGTAACTGTGACAAAGCTTTTGTGAGCCCTCAAAAATTCATAGCCATGATCAAACTTTTCTGAGCGCTCAACAATCCACAGCTGAGACAAAAACGAGATGTACAAATCATGTTCACATATACATCTTTTTACTACCGACACACAGACGTACATCACTCTCTGGATGGTACGTAATATTCTCTTTTAAAATGGGGGAGGGTGTGTGTGTGTGTGTGTGTGTGTGTGTGTGTGTGTGTGTGTGTGTGTGTGTGGTGTGTGTGTGTGTTGTGTGTGTGTGTGAGATTAAACACACACACATACACGCATGCACATACACACACATGTGCACACACATGCATAACCACACACACATGCATCCCCACCCCCACTCCCAACACACACACACAGTTACAAAGGTAATGGTGTCTAACGGTGCTGCCAGCAACACTCTGTGGCCAAAGGGCAGCAAGAGGGCGGCGCCTATCTCCTCTCCCTTCACTGCTATACCACCCCCAGCCCTGAACAGGATCAGTAACCATTCACAGCTGGGTGGACTGGAGACAGACTGTAGAAATGGAAGTATAGCTCAACCATCAATCAATTAATCAATCTATTCACCATACTGATTACAGCACTGCTAGTTTCACAGGCTAAGAGCTCCTTGGAGTTTACTTTATGCAAAATAGCACATGAGTTTGGAGTTTACTATATGCAAAACAGCAGAATTCTGGAGTATACTATATATGCAAAATGACAGATGAGTTTGGAGTTTACTGTATGCAAAACAGCAGAGCTGCTTGGAGTTTACAATGTACAAAACAGCAAACAAATTTGAAGTCCGAGTTCAATTTATGCAATCTAGCGCAAGATTTTAAAGTCTGGTGAAGAGGGATTCATCACACTTGGATAATTCTGTATGTCCTCCAATCCAGTCTGCCAGAGGCTCTCTGGCAAGTTCCTTAAGCCTGCGCAAAACCCCTGTGCATTGGCTAGAGCTTGCTTGATGTGGGGAGGGAAGTGAAGACGGTAGAGAACCGGACTTGGAAACACTGAGCTAAATCATCACAATGACTAGAGAATAAAGACGGGCAGCTAACAGGGCAGATTTTTATGAGGTGGGAAAACCAGGACAGGACACAAGCACGTTAAGCAGAGCTGGCTCTAAAAATCAATGAGCAACATGTGGAACATTATAAAGGTTCTGAACCTCTCCACAGCTGTCACCGCAATGTCCTCCTCACTGTTCTCCATCGATCATAACTCCATTATTCACACACACACACACACACACACATGTGAGCACGCATGCATGCACGCTTGCTCACACACACACACTGGGAGGGGAGAGAGTAGGGGTGGGGAGAGAGAATGATAGGAATGTTGCATGGATTAAAAAAAACTTCATCTCAACTGCCTTTGGGATAAACACTAAAAGGCAAGCAAGCAGAAATAAACAGCTGGCTGTGCTTTCTTCGTCAACAAGTGGCTACAGGAACAAGAACAATGCAGGCAGGGCTAACCTTTTCACGTAATTTACAGTGCGCTAATGTTTGTGTGTAAATGCTTGTGTGTGTGTGTATACATGTGCTTAAAGGTATGTGTATGAATGCTTGTATGTACGCACATACGTGTTTGTGTATGTGTGCATGTGTTTGTGTGTATGTGTGTTTGTGTATATATGTACGCATGGTGTGTCTGTTCGTTATTTCTTTTGTGTCTGTTATTTCTTTTAACGTCTATTCACATATGCGCTTTTAGTAGTTTTAAATTGAATATGTATGTGTATATGTGTGCATAAATCATAAACAACATATTCACTGATACACAGACATCCAGACACTTTCCATCAAATAACACATTCACCAATTTACAGACACCACAGACACTGTTTCAATCAAACACCACAATCACAGGTTCACAGACATTCCAGACACAGCCAGTTTCTAATAAAGCACAGCTAATACACAACACATCTACTGATTCAAAGTTTGCTTCAAGCAGGCAATTACCCTCAATGTAACTCTCTCACCCCTTCCCACACATACAGGCATCCCCACAACACAGGCATCCAAGGGGCACAAGTACAGAATGTCTTTGATATCCTTTTACCTCCTCCCCATCCCCAACTATCATTCATACATCCAACAGTCTACAGATGGCAGCGATCTAGACAGACTGAATGGATCCTGTTAAGAAATATAAACAGAATAATGTAAGAAATAACAAATCTCAATGTAACTGGTATAGATCATATTTTTCCAGAGTTGTTCCTCTGAGTAAGTGATCTGAACACACACACACACACACACATACACATGCAGACACGCACGCATGCTTACACACACACTCACAGTGAGAGCTAAGATAAGACCAATCTTTATTTCAAAGGGTAACTGATAAGTACTAAATGTGTTTTTTTTCATCCAGCACTTGTCCCACAGAGGACTGAAATGTCTAATCTCAATGACTAAAGTATTAAAATATATATATATATCTGTGTGTGTGTGTGTGTGTGTGTTGTGATGTGCGTGATGTGTATGTGGTGTGTGTGTGCTGTGTGAATACTTGTGTTGTACAGAAGAGAGAGATAGAAGAGTAGAGAGAGAGAAGAGAGAGAGTGTTAAGACTTATGAATATTATTTCCAAAGGATAATAGCATTAGGTCCCATTGGATCTGTCTTACAGCTAGTCCTGCTATTCTACAAGACTGTTATAACACATTGTGATAGTATAGACAGCATATATACAGTGATACAGAGAGAAGACAGAACAGAGAGACAAAAGATAGAGAAAGAGATAGAAAGAGAAAGAGAAGACAGAGCAGAGAGTAGAGAGAAGACAGAGAGAGAGAGAGAGAAGACGAGAAGAGAGAAGAGACAGACCCGCAGAGTTGAGGAACAGAGCGAAACAGACGAAGAAAAAATTCAGACTTCACTTCACACTATTTATTATTAAGGACAGTAGCGTTAGGACCCACTGGACCAAGCTAGGATGGATGGCAGAACCAATACAATTTTAATGTAGATGAATTTTTCATATACTCAACATACATTAGAATTCATTTTCCTATGGTTACAACTAGACACATTCATGACACAACATAAGCTAGAACATCTAGAATTTCATCTCTTTACATTTTTAAACTGTTCTACAATATTTCAAGTCATCATTTGGCAAAGTGTGCATGTCTTGCCAAATACAGCTGTAAGCAGCCTGCAGTGTGCAAATAGCTGGCCCTAAGGTCAAGGAGACGAAATCATACATTGTATACAGTACTAGGTAAATCAGGGAGAGGCAATCATACACTGTATATAGTACCAGATAAGTCAGGGAGAGGAAATCATACACTGTATACAGTACTAGATAAGTCAGGGAGAGAAATCATACACTGTATATAGTACTAGATAAGTCAGGGAGAGGAAATCATACACTGTATATAGTACTAGATAAGTCAGGGAGAGGAAATCATACACTGTATACAGTACTAGATAAGTCAGGGAGAGGGCAATCATACACTGTATACAGTACTAGATAAGTCAGGGAGAGGAAATCATACACTGTATACAGTACTAGGTAAGTCAGGGAGAGGAATCATACACTGTATACAGTACTAGTAAGTCAGGGAGAGGAAATCATACACTGTATACAGTACTAGTTAAGTCAGGGAGAGGGAATCATACACTGTATACAGTACTAGATAAGTCAGGGAGAGGGAATCATACACTGTATACAGTACTAGATAAGTCAGGGAGAGGGAATCATACACTGTATACAGTACTAGATAAGTCAGGGAGAGGGAATCATACACTGTATACAGTACTAGATAAGTCAGGGAGAGGCAATCATACACTGTATACAGTACTAGGTAAGTCAGGGACAGGAAATCATACACTGTATACAGTACTAGATAAGTCAGGGACAGGAAATCATACACTGGATATAGTACTAGATAAGTCAGGGAGAGGAAATCATACACTGTATACAGTACTAGATAAGTCAGGGAGAGGAAATCATACACTGGATATAGTACTAGATAAGTCCGGGAGAGGAAATCATACACTGTATACAGTTTTAGATAAGTCAGGGAGAGGCAATCATACACTGGATATAGTACTAGATAAATCAGGGAGAGGAAATCATACACTGTATATAGTACTAGATAAGTCAGGGAGAGGAAATCATACACTGGATATAGTACTAGATAAGTCAGGGAGAGGAAATCATACACTGGATATAGTACTAGATAAGTCAGGGAGAGGAAATCATACACTGTATACAGTAAGATAAGTCAGGGAGAGGAAATCATACACTGGATATAGTACTAGATAAATCAGGGAGAGGCAATCATACACTGGATATAGTACTAGATAAGTCAGGGAGAGGAAATCATACACTGGATATAGTACTAGATAAGTCAGGGAGAGGAAATCATACACTGGATATAGTACTAGATAAGTCAGGGAGAGGAAATCATACACTGGATATAGTACTAGATAAATCAGGGAGAGGAAATCATACACTGTATATAGTACTAGATAAGTCAGGGAGAGGAAATCATACACTGGATATAGTACTAGATAAATCAGGGAGAGGCAATCATACACTGGATATAGTACTAGATAAGTCAGGGAGAGGAAATCATACACTGGATATAGTACTAGATAAGTCAGGGAGAGGAAATCATACACTGGATATAGTACTAGATAAGTCAGGGAGAGGAAATCATACACTGTATACAGTACTAGATAAGTCAGGGAGAGGCAGTCATACATCTGGATATAGTACTAGATAAGTCAGGGAGAGGAAATCATACACTGTATACAGTACTAGATAAGTCAGGGAGAGGCAATCATACACTGTATACAGTACTAGATAAGTCAGGGAGAGGAAATCATACACTGTATACAGTACTATACTAGATAAGTCGGGGAGAGGAAATCATACACTGTATATAGTACTAGATAAGTCAGGGAGAGGCAATCATACATTGTATACAGTACTAGATAAGTCAGGGAGAGGCAATCATACACTGTACACAGTACTAGATAAGTCAGGGAGAGGAAATCATACACTGTATATAGTACTAGATAAGTCAGGGAGAGGAAATCATACACTGTACACAGTACTAGATAAGTCAGGGAGAGGAAATCATACACTGTACACAGTACTACATAAGTCAGGGAGAGGAAATCATACACTGTATATAGTACTAGATAAGTCAGGGAGAGGAAATCATACACTGTATACAGTACTAGATAAGTCAGGGAGAGGCAATCATACACTGTATACAGTACTAGATAAGTCAGGGAGAGGAAATCATACACTGTACACAGTACTAGATAAGTCAGGGAGAGGAAATCATACACTGTATACAGTACTAGATAAGTCAGGGAGAGGAAATCATACACTGTATACAGTACTAGATAAGTCAGGGAGAGGCAATCATATACTGTATACAGTACTAGGTAAGTCAGGGAGAGGGAATCATACATTGTATCATCCCTCATCCCTCATTACCGACAATGCACATACCAAAAACGTTCTTCCATGTTGTGTATTTCTCCCCCCATCACACTGAATGCAACTATACAATTTACACAGAGATGAAAGTTTATTGTATCCAACAGAATATGTCCACAATGGAACAAACCAACATGACTTCCCAGCCGACTGTGTGGAGCCATATCAGGGCTATAACCATTTCAAAATACACAATACCTTAACAAAAAACAAAAACCAACTCCCCCCCCCCCCCCACACACATACACAAAAAAGAAAATTAAGTACACGTATCAATGCATCTGCGCACATAAAGCTGACGTACGGTTAATACAAACACAGAGAGGAATTACAGTTTACTTTGTCTAACAGAGCATGTCCTCAATGGAACACACCAAAATGATTGATATATGATTCATACAACTACGAGTGTCTGAGAGTGAGATGGTTGTCTGAAAACGACTAATACAACTAGGAGCGTTCCCGCCCTCCCCCCCTCCCGGCTCTTTCAGTATAAACATTATAGTACCCCCACCTTCTGGAAATTCTTTGCTAGAAATTTCCTCTTTTCTGTCACTCTTTTTGTTTCTGCCTTGTTCCTTTGCTTTCTGTCATTTCTATCTATCATTTTCTGCCTTGCTGGTTCATTCACCTGTACGTGTTTGATAAAGTCTTATACTTTTTCTTTGACTGATAACTGGGTACACGTATTAAGTGCATTTTTGGCTGTAGATAGGTGAGATATGCGGAAGCAATTTTAGGTAATTTAGGCCCGTTTTTATATATGTTTTGGTGTCCTTAGGTATGCTTATATTTGTATTCAGGTGTGTTTTTTCCTGTTGAAGTTTTGTAAGTTTTGAAACGGTTACAGCCCTGAGGCGGCTCTACGCAGTCGGCTGGGCTTTAAACAACAATAACAACCACGAGCGTTTGAAAGCGAGATGCAAAACAAATACGGGAAAACATTGTGTACTCACTCAATCACGAGATTTCTGTCTTCCGCGCGCACACACACACACACAAACGTAACAAAGGAACGGCGCAGTTTCCTGGAAGATTCCCTCCCAGTGAAGTCACCCGCCCTAACAGTCGGTGTCTGTTGACATCAGACTACCACTCGTTCTGTCGGCACAGACCCACAGACATGAAGCTGGCGGGAAGCGGACAGACAGACAAACAATTGTCAGAATCTATCAACATCCACCAATACTGTTCCTCTGTTCCAACCAGAGCCAGAGACACAGGAAAGCGACAGACAGACAGACAGACAAACAGACTACTGCCAGTCGGACGCGAAAACGACAGACTCGCTGAGAATGCTGGGCATGTGACCAGAGACATCAAGTAGAGAGAGTGACACTTGCAGCATTTCCCTCCTGACCACAGTCTCACCTATTGCCGTCATCAATCACTCAGCGCGTGCACACTAACTGAAGAGCTACAACAATCTGTGCTTAGCACTGTGCTACAAGGTCTACGACCAGAGACATCAACACAGAGATTGGTATACCAATCTGTGCTTTGTACTGTGCGGTCAACACAGCCACCAGAGACATCAACACACAGACTGGTATGATAACCTGTGCTTAGAACTGTGCATGAAATGACAGCCACCAGAGACATCAACACAGAGATTGGTACACCAATCTGTGCATTGTACTGTGCGGTCAAAACAGCCACCAGAGACATCAACACACAGACTGGTACGATAACCTGTGCTTAGAACTGTGCATGAAATGACAGCCACCAGAGACAACAACACAGAGACTGGTACAACAATTTGTATTTAGTCATCATCATCAGGTGCCCTGCTGCAAGGCTTTGGCGATCATGGACTTCCATCTGTCTCTATCTCTTGTTGCCTCAAGCATCTCCTCCATCCTCCTCGTTTTCAGCCACTCCGCAAGTCCGTTAGCATTTTCTCCCTGGCTCTACCCGGTGCTCTCTTTCCCTCCAGCTTTCCCGTTGTGACCAGGTGCTCCAAACCCCCCTTCCTGATAAAATGGCCTATAAATGTTGCCTGTCTTTTCCTAATCTTCCTTATGAATGATCTACTTGTGTCTGCCTCCATCAAGACTGTCTCGTTTGTTTCTTTGCTGTCCATGGAACTCTCAACATTCTTCTTGGAAACCACATCTCGGCTACCTCAATCTTGTTCTGGCTTTGCTTGTTGACTGTCCACGCCTCACATCCATACAACAGTATTGTATTTAGTACCGTGGTGCGATGGCAGCAACCAGAGACATCAACATAGAAACTGGCACAACAATTTGTACTTACAACGGTAGCGCAATGGCAGCAAGCGACCAGAGACATCAACACAGACTGATTAGACAATCTGTACTTCATGTTGAGGCGCAATGGCAGTGACCAGACATCAACGCAGAGATTGGTACAACAAAATCTGGTACAACATTCTGTGCTGAGCTGAGGTGCAGTGGCAGTGACCAGAGACATCAATATAGAGGTTGGTACACCAATCTGGTACAACAATCTATGCTCAGAGTTGAGATGCATTGGCAGTGACCAGAGACATCAACACAGAGATTGTTAAACACAGAGATTGGTATAACAATCTCTGCTCAGTACTGTGCTATAATGACAGCCACCAGAGACATCAACACACAGAGTGGTACAATAATCTGTACCTAGTATTGTGCTGTAATGACATCCACAAGAGACATCAACACAGAGCTACAACACCCTTGGGTATTTCTTGTTAACTTACCCTGGACTCAGCACTGTGCTACAATGATTATGAAAGAGACATCAACACGGGACTACAAGAACTTGTACAACAATCTGTACAAGCGACTGGTACATCAACACAGTGACTGTTAATGTACATTTCCTGATCACAACTGTCACGCCTAATAAGTACAAACTGCCTGTCTGCTCGTGTGTATCAGATCAGACTATATGTGATGTACAAAGCCGCAACAAGACAGACAAGACAGCATGATTTGTGCTGTATAAAGCCACAAATACATGGACAGAAGATGGGCATAGCGTGGTTTGTGCTGCACAAAGCCTGAATGAGACAGACAGACAGACAGAAAGCGTGGTTTGAACTGTGCAAAGATACCACCAGAAAACTACCAGCAGACATCAACAAGAGAAGACTGAAATACACTGGCCATGCGTCACGCAAAAAGAGCACGGACCTCATGGCAACCATCTTTCAAAGAAAAACAGTGGCAAAAAGGAAGGTAGACCTCCAATCTCTAACATCGAGAACATAACCAACATCAGTGGCTTAAATACTAAAAAAAACTATCCACAAAAATCAAGACAAAGCGGCCTGGAGGGAGATGGTGGCATCCAAATGTGCAGTGGCCAACACCGAACCCAGTGACGCCAACAGGTGAGTCAAGCGAGAAAGCTACAATGTGACAGACACAGACCGCCAGCGAGTTGCCCGTCTTTCTTTGTCCATATCTCTGTTGTGGCCGCGTGGCTCAGTGGTCCAGCAATGTTGTGTTCGTGTGAACAATCATGAATCACTCCACTATACCCATCCGATCGCCGCCTCCAGTATGCTGGCTGCCGCAGCTTCTTGTGACCGTAACTCACATCTGTGTCAGGAGCCTTCTAGCTGTGGGCTGAAAGTCTCACGTGCTGTTTTCTCCTGTGCTGTTTGAGGCTGTTCATGTTGAACTGACCTCTTGTGTCTAATGTATTTGTGTCTAATGACCCATCCTGCTTACACACTGTACAACACATAAAACAGTCTACTGCAGTATGGGACTGTTCTTACGTGTAATGATCCATTCCGGGTACACACTGTGCAATATATATGTATTGTATCTCTCTCTCTCTCTACATATATATATATATATATATATATATATATATATATATATATATATATATATATATATATATATATATATACACACACACATACATATATATGTATATGTATAACTATATCCATATATCTATATATGTGTATATCTAAATATCTATCTATCTATCTATATGTCTATCTATTTATCTGCACACACACACACACACACACACACACACACACACACACACAACACACACACGTATATATATATATATATATATATATATATATATGTATATATATATATATATACATACACACACACCTCTGTCTACTGCAGTGAGAGACGTTCTTGTTATCATCCTGTGTCTAATGATCCGCCCTGTACAACTTATAAACCTGTCTACTGCAGAGTGGGACGGTTCTTGGTAATATCCTGTTTAATGATCTACACTGGGTGCACACTGCAACCTGCATCTTATGTCCCTGTGGCGCCAGTCAAGTGATGGCAGCTACTCCCCCCCCCCCCCCCCCACATACACAAACACATACACACGCGCGCGCACGCATGTACGCACACAAATACACACACACATAAACACATACACATGCTTGTACAACACACATACAATGCTTGTACGCGCGCGCACACACACATGCATGTACGCACGCACGCACGCACGCACACACACTCACGCACGCACACGCACACACACAGACACACACACTTAGGGTTTTTTGTACATCCTCGTGGATCCAGTGACCTTACTTCACAGCGACTGGCCACCACGTCGACTTTTCCTGCCCACCACGTCGCCTTTTCTCAGTGGCACACCTGTCTACCACTACAGTCTTCCCTTTATCAAAGCTGCCAGCCAGACTGGGAGGGAAAGGAGTGGGGTGGGGGAGGGGAAGGAAGGGGAGATCAAAAGCAGTCTTTACAAATGCCGAAAGGTTAGAATAAGATCACACAATGGTGTGTGTGTGTGTGTGTGTGTGTGTGTGTGTTGTGTGTGTGTGTGTGTGTGTGTGTGTGTGTGCATGTGTACGTATGTGTGTGTGTGTGGGGGGGGAGGGGCAGAGTGTGTGTGTGAGCGTGTGGGTTTGTGTGGGTGTGAGCGAGTGAGTATGTGTGTGTGTGTGTTGTTATTGTTATATTGTTGTTTACAGCCCAGTCAGCAGAATGCGTACAACCTTATCAGGGCTATACCCAGTTCAAAATATACACAATATTAAGTGGGTGGGGGTCAGTGTGTGTGTGTGTGTGTGTGTGTGTGTGTGTGTGTGTGTGTTTGTGGCATGTGTGTGTGTGTTGTGTGCGGGCGCATGTGTGTGTGTGTGTGTGTGGTGTGTGTGTGTGTGTGTGTGTGTGTGTGTGTGTGTGTGTGTGTGTGTGTGTGTGTGTGCTGGGTAGGACAATGCCTGTTCTCTTGACTTGCCCTGGCAGAAAGTAGACAAAATTTTTACTTGCCCCACAGGCAAAACCACTTGCCCGTCGATCAGCGAAAATGTCATGAAATACTGAGTGAAAAGTAGGAAAGCACAATACACACACACACACACACACACACACAAACACACACACACACACACATCCCTGAAACACAACGAAGCAGGCTGGCCGGCTCTTGTAATATAGATGTGACTAAAGATTTCATATCTGGATTCCTCACCCAGCCAGCAACATAAAAAAGCTGACCTGTTTACTGTTTACAGCTTAGATTTCATATTTGCCCCCCCCCCCCCCCCCCCCCCAATTCCCTTCCCAGCATTTCAAGACCTTGCCAACGCCTGGAGTTTTGCATAGACTCAAGGAGTCTGCCAGGTAACAAATGGCAGATTGGATGAAGCGTGTATGGAATTTTCCAACTGCAATGAATCTTTTTTGAATTAATTATAAACTCAAATACCTTCAAACTTGCTCTCACACAGATCCATTAATCTGTTTATATGATTTATAATGATGAGCAGTTTTACAAGCTGAACATTCTTCCAAACCTGTGAACCAACCTCCTTCCATTACCTGTGAACCAACCTCCAAGTCTGTGAACCAACCTCCTTCCAAGTCTGTGAACCAGCCTCCTTTCAAACCTGTGAACCAACTGCCCTCTCCTACCCGTGAACCAACTGCCTTCCATCACCTGTGAATCAACTGCCTTCCATTACCTGTAAACCAACCTCCTTTCATAACATGTGAACCAACCTCCTTCCATTACCTGTGAACCAACCTCCTTCCATTACCTGTGAACCGCCTTCCATTATCTGTGAAACAACCTCCTTCCATTACATGTGAACCATCTGCCTTCCATTACCTGTAAACCAACCTCCTTCCATTACCTGTGAACCAACTGCCTTCAATTCCCTGTGAACCAACCTCCTTCGATTACATGTGATCCAACCTCCTTCCATTACCTGTGAACCAACTGCCTTCCATTACCTGCAAACCAGCTGCCTTCCATTACCTGTGAACCAGCTGCCTTCCATTACCTGTGAACCAACTGCCTTCCATTACCTGTGAACCAACTGCTTCCATTCCCTATGAACCAACTGCCTTCCACTACTGGTGAACCAACCTCCTTCCAAGTCTGTGAACCAACCTTCTTCCAAGCTTGTGAACCAACCTCCTTCCAAGCCTATTATGTTAGGCTGTTGGTGTCATTAAGTATAACACTGATAGCTATGCATGCTGCGAATGTTGACTCTATGGGTAGGTAACACTAAATGACTGAATTCTCCACGACAGATTGGTGCAATTGCCTGTCGGGTATGTTGCAGTGCTCATCACATGCCTGACACAAATAATTGCTTGCCCCATGTGCGTGCGTGTGTATAAGTGTGTGCATGATGTGTGTGTGTGTGTGTGTGCTGTGGCCGCGTGCGTGCGTGCGTGTTGGTGGGGGGAGGGGGGTGAATTCGACAAACAGAAGGTAAAGCTTTCTTCTTCTGATGCCAAAATGACATGTGTGAACCATATGGGCTCTCTACCTTGATGCTGGCCTCTTACGATAACAGAGATCAAGTGGCTGACATGCACGGGGCCTACCAGTCTGACGAATGCAAATGGCATGCTATATGATGCCAGGAATCTGTAAAGACACATGCAGAAGGGTTGACAGGTACGGATCTGTCCGTCCGACGACTGCATAGGGAGATCTGTATGAAGCTGGAATCTGAGGTGTGTACAAGAGGGATTCACGCAGTCGATCACCTCCATATGCGTTCCACTCAAACCTGCCAATAATTACCTGGTTGATTTCTTAAGACTGCAAAACCCAATGCGCTCGCAAACTCTTGAAACAGGAGGAGGGGCTGGTAGGAGAGCAGGTGGACAAGACCTATGAAACACTAAGATACCACCAGAATGACCGAAATGTTAACACGAAAAGATAGATGGACAGTGAACAAAGCCTGTTCTTGTGTTGCAGGCTGGGATTGAACACAAGACATCAAATCGAACCACAAATCAATGATTTGCGTAAAACAAGGGAGTAGGTAAAAACACAGGAAGAGGAGTTCACAGGCATGGGGCCTATACTCCGAGGATTTCCGAGGGCGTGTGTACGAAGCAGGGAATTTGTACACATACAAGCAGAGAGGTTGACAGGCATGCTGTCGGTTTAATTAAAGACTCCAGAGGATGTACTGAAGAAGCAGGGTAATTAATTGTATGAAGTCTGTGGCCAGTCAGACAGATTACACGCCCTGTGTAGATGGTATGATGTGTAAACCACAGACAGGTCAGCTCTCTCCACTCTCCTTCCATCACTAAGGGCCCGGTTCAAGTGAACACTCACAGGCCCAGTGCAGTCAGCAATCGTCATCAACATACCTGCCTCTCTCAACCCATCAGGCAATTAGTGATACACAAATAGCTCGTTAGTAGGACGCGAATGGACACCACTGACGTACAGACTCTGTCGTTAGCAGGACGTAAATGAACGCCACTGATGCACAGACACTGTCGTTAGCTGGATGCAAATGAACATAGTATCGTCAGCAAGAGGCAATATAACATTACTGATACACACAGTGCTCTTAGCAGAAAGCGAATGAACACCACTGAAGCAGACATATTACAGTCTTGGCTCAGACAGTAATTATAACAGTTAACAAAAAACACCAAATGTGCTGGATGGGACCAAGAGCAACAAGGCCTCACCACTGGTGCACACAGCCAGCCATGTTTTGCAGGAGGCTAATGGGCATCATTGATGCACACAATGCTCTTAGCAGATAGCGAACAAACACCACTGAAGCAGACATGCTGCACGGTCTCAGCTCAGAGAGTAATTATTATAATAGCAGAAAGAACGAAGTTTTCTAAATGAAGCCAGCAAGCAGCCATGAGGGCTCTTCGCTGGTGTGTGGCTGACAGTGACCTGACGCAGATTTTGAGACCACTGCCATGATTATAACTTGGTATGGGATTCATATACAAAGTGATGATGTCCCCTCTCTGTTTCACACTCAACAACGACAAGCATCTCTGATAGCCACTATCAATCCGCATTTTGTCGGCTTCCGATTCCAAATCGAACAATATTACAAGTATACAACAAAAGAATAAAATAAATGAGAGAGAGAGAGAGCAGACAGACAGAGACAGAGAGAGAAAGACAGAGAGAAACAGAGAGACAGGCAGACAGACAGACAGACAGGGAGAGAGGGAGGGAAGAGAGGGGGAGAGAGAGAAGAGAGAGAGAGAGAGAGAGAGAGAGAGAGAGAGAGAGAGAGAGAGAGAGAGAGAGAGAGAGAGAGAGAGAGAGAGAATTTCAACGTGCCGTGGTGTTGATAATGACTGGCAGTCTGAATGCCGTCTCCATTAACCAGTACGCTGTTCACGCTACAGGATACAAGAAAAAGTGGTCATGAATGGAGAATGAATGCACCGCCAGCACCGACTGCCAGAGAGGGCGGGAGATTGTTGTATCGATCCACACACATCACACTCTCTCTCTCCGAGAATCTAGCAATTCAACCACAGCACCACACGGATACTCAACATCATCGTACCTTGTCCTTGCGGGCTGCCTAGCAGTCTGAGGCTGTGCCGACAACATCGATAAATGTCCGCTCTGGGAAATATTCCCTGAGTGAGTTAAGTGGTAAGTGAATGGATGGCTTTGTGACTGACAACTGACGGTTGGATGGGTTAATGTCTTTTAATTAAAACATTCAGCCCTAACAAGAACGTGGCCTGATTTCAAACTGAGCAATAACACTGAAAATCACAAGATTCAGTTTCAGACATTTTAACCAAGCCATTAACTGGACGGGGGGGGGGGGGGGGGGGGGGGGGGGGGAGGGGAGAGAGGAGAGGAGAGAGGAGAGGAGAGGAGAAAGGAGAGAGTGGAGAGAAGAGGAGGGGAGAGAGAGAGAGACAGAAGAGAGACAGAGACAGAGACAGAGAGAGGGTTAGCCCCGATTTCTTAGCATTTTGTGAGCGTGTTCTGTCTATTCCTTACAAACTCTGGATCCCATACTGTCCAGTCAAAATCAATAATTGTGCCAGCACCATGTCAGCAATGGATCAGATCTATCCAGTGTATAATATAATTGTGGTGGTGATGCTCTGGTTCCCATGTCCTGTCAAAGTCAAGAACTGCGCCAGCACCAAGTCAGAATGACTCAGTGAGTTTAGACTTACACAATGTGTTACCCTTATGATGGTGATATTCTGGTTCCCATGTCAAGTCAAAAGAAGAACTGTATGAGCACCAAGTCAGAACAACTCAGTGAGTCAAACCTATACAGTGTATTATCGTTATGATGATGACACTGGTTCCCATGTCCTGTCAAAGTCAAGAAATGAGCAAGCACCAAGCCAGAATGACTCAGTGAGTCTGACCTATACAGTGTATTATCGTTATGATGATGACACTCTGGTTCCCATGTCCTGTCAGTCAAGAAATGAGCAAGCACCAAGCCAGAATGACTCAGTGAGTCAGACTTACACAGTGTTTTATCATTATGGTGGTGATGCTGGTTTCCATGTCCTGTCAAAATCAAGCACTGTGCCAACACCAAGTCAGAATGACTCAATGAGTCAGACCTATACAGTGCATTATCGATCGTTATGGTGATGACACTGGTTCCCATGTCCTGCCAAAGTCAAGAACTGTGCCAACACCAAGTCAGAACGGGTCAAACCTATACTATGTATTATAGTGATGCCTAACTCATAAGACTGAACAGAAGACATCACTCACTATAGGAAAAACTGTCCAAAGGAAGTTTCTTACAGAGTTCTACATTTTGTCAGAAAAGCATTCAGATAATATTCTGTTCCATCTGGCCACATGCTGGTTATCATTTCACTCTACTGCTTGACTTCAATGGAGCAATACTATCTGACCATTATCTTTTTATGCACACCATTAGTTTTCAAGAATACAATTAGGGTTTATGTATGCCATCAATTTCATGCTTTTCTCCTCTTCCTCTCATGTTTTCCATTACAAGACATGACACAACTGACTTGTGCAGAAAATAACAGAAGCTGAGGAAAGACAGCAAACTGCACAGCAACATAATTATCATTATTTGTATTATTTTTTTACTATCATTAACAGTCCTGTTGCTGTTTATAATTATCATCATCAATATCATCATCACTAGTATCATCATTATCAATATTATTATTAATAATCAAAATATTATCAATGTTTAGAGACAAATGGACTATACATAGTCATACAGCTATATAACCATCTCAAAACACATACAACATTTCAGCGACCCCAGGGGAAAAAACCCACACAGAAAGAAAATTAAGTTCACGTATCAATGCATTCTTGCACATAACCAAAGGTTGTACCCCTGGCGTTGACCATTCTGCCCTATCTATCACCAGATAAAACTGGCCTGACTTGCTATTCCCTTTTCCCATCTCATTTTGTGACCACAACATGACACGTTACTACTCCAGAAAATCACTCAAGTGGAGGAAAAAACAGTTTGCAGTAACATACCCTGTTCCCATCTCCTTCAGCCTCCTAAGACAAGACACTATTGACTGTTAGTCAGCACTACCTATGACACGTGCACATAAAAGCCACATCATCTGAAATGTTTGGAAAGTAATAAGGCAAAGCCCACAAAACCTGGCGCCAATATAAGCAACAAAATAATCAATACTTAGAAATGTAGGCCTACATGAGGATGAGAATTCTTGAACATTCAAAAGTTCGTCTACACACGTTTACCAACCTGCTGGCCTCAGAAAACCACCCTCAAGGTAACAAACCGACCAGGTATCTCACAAATACAAACACAAACACAAAACTGCCAGGCGCAGCTCCATCCATTCCATCTGCGCTAATGACCCAGTTTCTGAATGTGGGTCATGTCAAATACAATACAGCATGCAGAATAAAGCTCTGTGACACATCACAGCTACCCGCCATCCAGTGATTCACATCAACAGTCTGTTGTACCTTAATAAAGTGGGGGGTGGGGGGTGGGGGGTGGGATAAAGCTTTGTGATACACCTTTTTTTTTTAACCAGCCACTGACAGCAAGTGTCTGTTGTCATCACAATAACAGGTAGGATAAATGTAAGCTACAACAGCTATCCGCCTTGTACATATACCAACATTGTCGTCACAATAAGGGGTAGGATGAATGTAACACACAACAATTATTCATCTCAAGCAACAATGTCATCACAGTAAGGGGTGGGATAAATGTAACACACCACAGCTACCTGAATCACAGCAACACTGTCGTCACAATAAGGGGTGGGATAATTCTCACACACCAGCTACCTGCGACATGCCAACACTGTCATCACAATAAGGGGTGAGATAACTGTCACATACCAGCTACCCGCAACATAACAACACTGTCATCACAATAAGGGGTGGGATAACTGAAACATACCAGCTACCTGCCTCACAGAAACACTGTCGTCACAATAAGGGGTGAGATAACTGTAACATACCAGCTACCCGCAACATAACAACACTGTCGTCACAATAAGGGGTGAGATAACTGTAACATACCAGCTAACCTGCCTCATAGCAACACTGTCGTCACAATAAGGGGTGGGATAACTGTCACATAGTGACATACCACCTGCCTGCAACATAGCAACACTTTCGTCACAATAAGGGGTGGGATAACTGTACACATACCAGCTACCTGCCTCATACTAGTCATAGCAACACTGTCGTCACAATAAGGGGTGGGATAACTGTCACATACCAGCTACCCGCAACATAACAACTCTGTCATCACAATAAGGGGTGAGATAACTGTCACATACCAGCTACCCGCAACATAACAACACTGTCATCAAATAAGGGGTGAGATAACTGTAACATACCAGCTACCTGCAACAAAACACATGTCTCACAATAAGGGGTGAGATAACTGTCACATACCAGCTACCTGCCTCAAGAAACACTGTCGTCACAATAAGGGGTGAGATAACTGTAACATACCAGCTACCTGCAACATAGCAACACTGTCGTCACAATAAGGGGTGGGATAACTGTCACATACCAGCTACCCGCAACATAATAACACTGTCATCACAATAAGGGGTGGGATAACTGTCACATACCAGCTACCTGCAACATAACAACACTGTCATCACAATAAGGGTGGATAACTGTCACATACCAGCTACCTGCACATAAGAAACACTGTCGTCACAATAAGGGGTGAGATAACTGTAACATACCAGCTACCTGCAACATACAACACTGTCGTCACAATAAGGGGTGGGATAACTGTCACATACCAGCTACCCGCAACATAATACACTGTCATCACAATAAGGGGTGGATAACTGTCACATACCAGCTACCTGCCCACATGAAACACTGTCGTCACAATAAGGGGTGGGGATAACTGTCACATACCAGCTACCTGCAACATAGCAACACTGTCGTCACAATAAGGGGTGGGATAACTGTCACATACCAGCTACCTGCCTACATAACAACACTGTCATCACAATAAGGGGTGGATAACTGTACACATACCAGCTACCTGCCTCATAGAAACACTGTCATCACAATAAGGGGTGAGATAACTGTACATACCAGCTACCTGCCCATAGAACACTGTCTCACAATAAGGGGTGATAACTGTACATACCACTACCTGCCTCAAGAAACACTGTCGTCACAATAAGGAGTGGGATAACTGTCACATACCAGCTACCCGCAACATAGCAACACTGTCGTCACAATAAGGGGTGGGATAACTGTCACATACCAGCTGCCTGCAACATAGAACAACTGTCGTCATAATAAGGGGTGGAATAACTGTCACACCACAGCTACCCACCATAGCAACACTGTCGTCACAATCAGGGGAGGATAAATGTCACATACCAGCTACCCACCACAGAGCAACACTGTCGTCACAATAAGTGGTGGGGTAACTGTCACATATCAGCTACCCGCCTCATAGCAACACTGTCGTCACAATAAGGGGTGGGATAACTGTCACATACCAGCTACCCGCCTCATAGCGACACTGTCGTCACAATAAGGGGTGAGATAACTGTCATACCAGCTACCCGCAACATAGCAACACTGTCATCACAATAAGGGTGGGGTAACTGTCACATACCAGCTACCCGCCTCATAGCGACACTGTCGTCACAATAAGGGGAGGGATAATGTCACACACCACAGCTACCTACCTCATAGCAACCCTGTCATGACAATAAGGGGTGGGGTAAATGTCACACACCAGCTACCCGCCACACAGCAACACTTGTCAAAATAAGGGGTGGGATAACTGTGAAAATAAGGGTGGGATAACTGTCAAAATAAGGGGAGGGATAACTGTCAAAATAAAGGGGTGGGATAACTGTCAAAATAAGGGAGAGGATAACTGTCAAAATAAGGGGGGGATAACTGTCAAAATAAGGGGTGGGATAACTGTCAAAATAAGGGGAGGATAACTGTCAAAATAAGGGGTGGGATAACTGTGAAAATAAGGGGTGGGATAACTGTCAAAATAAGGGGTGGGATAACTGTCAAAATAAGGGGAGGGATAACTGTCAAAATAAGGGGTGGGATAACTGTCAAAATAAGGGGTGGGATAACTGTCAAAATAAGGGGAGGGATAACTGTCAAAATAAGGGGTGGGATAACTGTGAAAATAAGGGTGGGATAACTGTCAAAATAAGGGGAGGGATAACTGTCAAAATAAGGGGTGGGATAACTGTCAAAATAAGGGGTGGGATAACTGTGAAAATAAGGGGTGGGATAACTGTGAGATAACTGTAACATACCAGCTACCTGCCTCATAGCAACACTGTCGTCACAATAAGGGGTGAGATAACTGTAACATACCAGCTACCTGCCTCATAGAAACACTGTCGCACAATAAGGAGTGGGATAACTGTCACATACCAGCTACCCGCAACATAGCAACACTGTCATCACAATAAGGGGTGGGGTAACTGTCACATACCAGCTACCCGCCTCATAGCGACACTGTCGTCACAATAAGGGGAGGGATAATGTCACACACCACAGCTACCTACCTCATAGCAACCCTGTCATGACAATAAGGGGTGGGGTAAATGTCACACACCAGCTACCCGCCACACAGCAACCCCTTGTCAAAATAAGGGGTGGGATAACTGTGAAAATAAGGGGTGGGATAACTGTCAAAATAAGGGGAGGGATAACTGTCAAAATAAGGGTGGGATAACTGTCAAAATAAGGGGAGGGATAACTGTCAAAATAAGGGGTGGGATAACTGTCAAAATAAGGGGGGGATAACTGTCAAAATAAGGGGAGGGATAACTGTCAAAATAAGGGGTGGGATAACTGTGAAAATAAGGGGTGGGATAACTGTCAAAATAAGGGGAGGAGATAACTGTCAAAATAAGGGGTGGGATAACTGTGAAAATAAGGGGTGGGATAACTGTGAAAATAAGGGGTGGGATAACTGTGAAAATAAGGGGTGGGATAAGTGTCAAAATAAGGGGTGGGATAACTGTGAAAATCAGGGGTGGATAACTGTGAAAATAAGGGGTGGGATAACTGTCAAAATAAGGGGTGGGATAACTGTGAAAATAAGGGGTGGGATAACTGTGAAAATAAGGGGTGGGATAACTGTCAAAATAAGGGGTGGGATAACTGTCAAAATCAGGGGTGGGATAACTGTGAAAATCAGGGGTGGGATAACTGTGAAAATAAGGGGTGGGATAATGTGAAAATAAGGGGTGGGATAACTGTCAAAATCAGGGGTGGGATAACTGTGCAAAATCAGGGGTGGGATAACTGTGAAAATCAGGGGTGGGATAACTGTCAAAATAGGGGTGGGATAATGAAATCAGGTGGGATAACTGTGAAAATAAGGGGTGGGATAACTGTAAAATAAAGGGGAGGGATAACTGTCAAAATCAGGGGTGGGATAACTGTGAAAATCAGGGGTGGGATAACTGTGAAAATCAGGGGTGGGATAACTGTCAAAATCAGGGGTGGGATAACTGTCAAAATCAGGGGTGGGATAACTGTGAAAATCAGGGGTGGGATAACTGTGAAAATCAGGGGTGGGATAACTGTGAAAATCAAGGGTGGGATAACTGTGAAAATAAGGGGTGGGATAACTGGAAAATAAGGGGTGGGATAACTGTCAAAATAAGGGGTGGGATAACTGGAAAATCAGGGGTGGGATAACTGTCAAAATAAGGGGTGGGATAACTGTGAAAATCAGGGGTGGGATACTGTGAAAATAAGGGGTGGGATAAAGCTCTGTGACACAGTCAAAAGATTCTGGGATACAGCTGATGATTCTTTACAGTCAAAAATGCATAACTGTGCAAATGTCAGATTAACTGAAAATGATGTTTGGTGCTAATGAAAATGTGTACACGATCTGATATTTGACTCTACATCTGTGGGAAAAACGTATCATAAATGCATGTATTGTATTGTAATTGTATTGGTTTGTAAATTTGAAGATAACTCTTTCAAGATCAAGTCTAACTTATTTAATAAAATAAATAATCACAAAGTACTGCATTGAAGTTAATAATGCAAAACTGACATGGGGCATGTACACTTTTAAAAGGAAATGGTTGTCATACTTACCACTAACGGAAACTGAGACATGACGTGATTTTAAGTATTTGTCACACTAAATATACCTGTAAGTGTTATCCATTCAACTTATCTATGTATGTTTATGTTCTTTGTAAATTGACCACAATACTCAATAAACAATTATGTGTACATTTCTTGCCAAAATTACTGATAATTTTCATTAATGCTGTAGTGTGAATTTTGTGATTTAATTGTAAAAAATGCTTTGCTAATAATTCATGAATAAAAACAAGTTTGAGAAAAATGACACTCGGCGACACACCACAGCTTCAACGAGTTCAAGCCTCACTCCAACTGTCTGTTGGAGTCACAATAACACTACAGGGAGAAGGTAGGGTTCTCATCATATCATACTGATCACAGGCAATATCTAGGCATTCCCACGATACACAGACAATATCCAGGCATTCCCACGACACACAAACAATGTCCAGGCATTCCAACGATACACAAACAACATCCAGGCATTTCCATGATACACAGGCAATATCCAGGCATTCACATGATACACAGGCAATATCCGGGCATTCCCATGATACACTGACAATATCCAGGCATTTCAATGATACACAAACAATGTCCAGGCATTCCAACGATACACAAACAACATCCAGGCATTTTCCATGATACACAGGCAATATCCAGGCATTCACATGATACACAGGCAATATCGGCATTCCCATGATACACTGACAATATCCAGGCATTTCAATGATACACAAACAATGTCCAGGCATTCCAACGATACACAAACAACATCCAGGCATTTCCATGATACACAGGCAATATCCAGACATTCCATGATACACACGCAATATCCAGGCATTCCCATGATACACTGACAATATCCAGGCATTTCAATGATACACAAACAATGTCCAGGCATTCCAACGATACACAAACAACATCCAGGCATTTCCATGATACACAGACAATATCCAGACATTCCCATGATACACACGCAATATCCAGGCATTCCCACGCTACACAGACAATATCCAGGCATTCCCTTTATCTGTTGCTTACAGTGTCTGTATCTGTGAGATAATGCATATCCCTCAACTCTCTAAACACCTGATGATAAATTCAGTTTTACTCTGATCTGAAATCCTGCGGACAAACTTAATTTCTCTCACCCTAAATCTCTCAAATCCATAAGATTACTTAAGTTATTAATTCAGTCACTCATTTCCACTGATCCTTAAGAGCTCAAGCAATAAGTTTGTACCTTTCTCAAAGGATCCTAAAGAACTCAAGCAATAAGTATGTCCCTTTCTCAAAGACTATTTCCCCTAAAGTTTAGCCTAACTGTTCATTTTCTTTACAGTATTTTTCTGGAATTTATTTTTCTCTGAGCCCACCAATTACTTTAGACTCATTTTCTTTAACTCAGATCTCTCTGAGCCCAAAGACTGACTAGTTTTTTTTTCCCTACCTTTGCTCTCCTTTTTATCTCTCAAACATCAAACACAACACTTTCTGTCTGAACATATCACTAGATTGCTTTCAAGATTTTGAGGACTAAATCATATTTTGTATTACTTGGGGCTCAGTGATCTCACTTCCTCAAACTTAGTCAAAGTCTGTCTGTGAAAAAAAGGTCCTAAGGTCTCACTCATTTTCTCCAAATATTAGTTAATTTAATGATGACACGATCAAAGTGCTTAATTCTAAGCAAGCACTGGATGACAAACAATGTCTGAAGATGAACTCATCGTTTTTCTCATATTGGATTAAGAGACAATGTCTAAAGATGAAATCATTGTCTGTTTCAATACTTGCCACCATTCCTGATGGCCAGTTCATTTTCAGCCAGTCTTCTCCTCCATTGCTCCAAGGGTCAATGCTTTAATCTTATGACTCCAGATACAGTGCTTCCATAACTAAAGTGTAAATATAATAATCCACATACAGGACAGGAGAGGTCTCACAATCCCTATCAAAGATAATAATTACAGTGCCCTACAACTATAGGATAATGCCGGCACACAGGACACAGAATCCCTGTGAAAGATGTGATCCATGCCAAAGGCTAAGGTCTGGCACTATGAGTGCTGTGGAATTGGGAGGGGAACAAGAAGGGCCCCAGTGGAATGTGACACAATGACAATAACAGGCTTTCTCCACCTAATAGGGCTGGTCTATGTGGAATCTTCACTGTGTAATGTCAGCGTGAGAGAGTGAGAGAGAGAGAGAGAGAGAGAGAGAGAGAGAGAGAGAGAGAGAGAGAAGAGAAAGAGAGAGAGAGTGTGTGTGTGTGTGTGTGTGTGTGTGTGTGTGTGTGTGTGTGTGTGTGTGTGTGTGTGTGTGTGTGTGTGTGTGTGTGTGTTAGTTTGTGTGAGTGTATATGTATGCATGTGTGTGTGTGTTAAAAATATTTGTATGCTGAGACAGTGAGAGCAGAGTGAGAGAGAGTTGGAAACTTCAGACCATTTGTAATACAGATAGACCTGTCCTATTCGACCCCCAAGAGGGCTTTTATCATGATCATGTTGGATCTTATTCTTACCCACCATATGGCATTTGTGACGTCAGTGCATATTGGAATTTATTCCAAGAGTGGAGACACCATCCTGAGAAACTGAAGCTGAAACTGAAACCAACTAGATATGTTTGAGAGACAGAATGTATATGCGTGTAGTGTAAATGTGTGTGTGTGTGTGCATGTTATGCATGTTTACATGGGCAAATAGGTGTGCATGTATGTATGTGTGTGTGTGTGCATATGTACATGACTAAATGTGTGTGTGTGTGTGTGTGTGTGTGTGTGTGTGTGTGTGTGTGTGTGTGTGTGTGTGTGTGTGTGTGTGTGTTTTTCTGTATATAAGTCTGTGTGTGTGTGTGTTATCTAGCCATCAGGTATGCCGGGAGATGGTAAGGGATGGAAGTGGGAAAAGGCGGGGAGAACAAGTAGTAGCAGCTGACAGTAAGAAACAGTGGTGTCACGTCAGGAACAGAATGCCAGACTTCCACTTCTTGTTCTGGTCCCTCAGTTTTGATGCCAACACCTGAATGCTTCCCATTATCTGATGATGTCAAAAGCCACCCCCCCCCCCCCACCCTCGATCGCCCTTCCTTTGTCTCTTGACTCACTCACTGTTTCTGATTCTTCTTTCTTCACCGCATGTACTCAAAGCAGTTTTGTAATGATTGTACTACTGACTACTAGTATTATATATCTAATTGTAATTTTTTTCGTAAAAAAAAAGAAAGAAAAAAAAGAGTCACCCACTTCAAATAAAAACAATGACAGAATTTCAAATAATACTCGAAAGTGTACAAGAATATATAAAAACATTCTGCTGAAGGAAAATGAATGGACACTTCAAAATAAAAAACAATCACAAAATTTCAACAAATGCTCAAAAGTGTACAAGAATACTATATGTTCTGCTGAAGGAAAATGAATGGAGAAAACAATTCTCATGCGTTCAAAGTTGGCAGGATGGGATGCTATGACCTCAGAAACACGTCTATGGCTGTGGTCAGGAGTGAAAGGCTTAGAAGTATTTTGTCAGTGCACCATTTTAAACGGTTGCTTGTTTAGTTATTTCAAATTTTTTACAGTCTATGGACGCTCAGTTGTTGTAAACTTTCTTCTAAGTCTTTGAGATGATTACAACAATTAAGCATGCTGCATATTAATTAAGAAAAATTATATGGTTATCATCATCACCCGTAACACCTGAAATCCAAAGGGTACAGCATACTGAATAAGTTTAATTAATCCACCGTCAAACAATAGAGTTTTGACACAGGCTTAAAACCAATGACGTTTTTTCCCAACACCTGATAAAAGAGTTACATACATTCACACCACAGACTATAATGCAGCTGAATACAATTAAAATGGTTACTTAGAGCCTGATGAACATACTGTGAATCTGATCACATCACACACACACACACACACACACACACACACACTGAGAACAGAAGACAAAAACTGGAAAAAAGCTAATGCATAGTATTTTATGAACTATTGAAGATCAGAAGCAAAAACAGCTCATTGTGTTTTCATTTCTCCATTCAATGAATAAAAATTAACTTATATATAATTTATAATTATGTTGCTGCTACAATACTGACATGTGTGTCACTGTTAAGTGTGTGTTGGTGTTGTGTGTGTGTGTGTGTGTGTGTGTGTGTTTTGTGTGTGTGTGTGTGTGTGTGTGTGTGTGTGTGTGTGTGTGTGTGTGTGTGTGTGTGTACTGAATCATAGGAGTCCTACCAAATTTGTTCATTAGTCCATCACATACAGTTCTGTGATTACGCAACTTAAAAATAGGCACAGGCAACACTGAGGACACAGCCAATGAATCAGTGATAAAGGTCCTCAAATACGAGACAAGGCCATCCATCACTAATCAAATCAAGTTCAAACATTCACAATTTCTCAATTAAGTAACAGATCAAAGTTTGGCAAAAACTATTCAGAAACAGCAAAGGCACATTTGATGACTGTTAGTGTTAACTTAGTTTCTTTATCAGTTTATGTAGTTTTTTCCATCTTATTATAATTTCAAACACAGCGATGCAAAATAGCTGGACTCAGCCATTCTTATCTTCATGCAGGACTCAGCACCTTTATCAACCTTTTGCTGCTTCGTAGACTGTGGAATATGTTCCAGGATTCATCATTGCTCTCAGCCAATTTCATGAACACTCCATCCAAATCTGCCAGTATTTATCTGGCAGACTGAACCTTCGCAAAACCATATATTCTGGCATGGAGTCAGAGTTATAAAACAAAAGTATTAGAATGACTGGGGTATTAAGATGGACAGAGAGCAAGCCAACTTGTATGTTGTGGGGAGAGACTAAACTTGAGATCTTGAGTTAACTGCTCTATCAACAGAGCCAGGATACAAAACAATGATCGCAGATAAATACAGAACAATCTGAATCTATATGAAACAAAAAAGATAGCACATTAATAGTTCATCTAACAAAACAGCAATTTGAATTATAACAGTCCTAGCCTTTTCCTTTTCAAAAAAACAAGTTCTCGCAATTCTCTCACAAATAACGAAGAAAACACCTTCAGAATAACAGCAAGTTGCAAAACAAGAGGTATCATCAACGTAAATATTCTGCTGAGCATCCAACTCGAACAGACAGCGCAAGAAGAAGATGGGTTGGGGGTGGGTGAGGGTTGGTAAAAATGGTTACAACAGGAGGGGGCAGTAACTGCTGACAGGATAGGGACAGGAACAACATCAGTACATGGTTAATTTAAAAAAACAAACAAACAAAAATCCCAGACATCAGGTACCATAACTTTACTGGTCACCCACCAGCATTATCAAGTTCATGGTAACCACCACAGCAGATGTCATGGCAACATGGCAACTCTTCCCCCCCCCCCCCCCCCCCCCCCCGAACCAATAATTTAAACATGTTTCTTGCATTTAGTGATAAAAAGTTGGAAAAGAATGCATTCTATTTCTAATTTTCTACGTGTACTGTTTGACACAGGCTTTTTTTCTTTCTTTCTTTTTTTTTCCCCTTTAATATTGGCCTTCTATTTTAGGCTATTCAACAAAAAGAAGAAGAGGAAGAAAAAGAAGAAGAAGAAGCAGAGGAGGAAGAGGAGGAGGAGGAGGAGGAGGAGGAAGAAAAGATGAAGTATTGTAATAATAACAACAATAATAATGACAATAATACTAATAGTTACTACTACTACTACTAAAATAATGATAATAACGAGGGTGAAAATACTAGTACTGTTACACTGTAGTACTATAGTACACAGTGACAGTGACAGTAGTAGTACTAGTAGTATTACTACTTCTACTATTACTAGTAGTACTAGTACTACTAATAATAACGAGGTTGAGAATATCCACTACAAATTGCAAACAGAAAATGAAGCAACCCTTTACACATGAATGAGATGGAGCCCTGACAACACATGATAATGTTATCTACTGTCTACTGCAGTCTGCGGCTGTGACTGCGTCGAGTCGGTGAAAGCAGACGACCCTTGCAACCCACACTCGCTCGTGTTGTCGACATCTGGGTAGCTTTCCAATTAAAACAAAGAAAAGGCTTTAAAGGTTTTGATGCTCAAATCATGCACAATCAGTTTCAAACGTGAATTGAAAATACTCACCGTACTGCTTGTTGTAATACACTGCCGAGAAGCACTATCACACCGTATCAGTAATGACGCCTTGAACCGCTGAAAGCCGTTCTAAAATGTTAATTTTCCCTCTAAACCGGAAGCTCAACCAATAATTTCTCACGTATACAAGTAGAATGACAACCTCAAATAAATACAATACATATCGAATATGCAACTGCCTCCTGAGAAAGCATAATATGTACTATCTTATTTTTCATTCCTAGAATATTCTTAATCTATCTAATTTGAATGTGTGGTTCTCACTGCTGACGTTGAAAAAACATTTTGTTCGATTTGTATAAATAGACGAATTAGGAGACGCCATTGAAGGAAGCTGTTTACCTTAGGAACAGATGACTATTTTTCAGTTCATGTTCGAAAACGGCGAACTTAAATCCAGACGTAAGAAAAAGCATTTCAGTAGAAATACATACATGTTTTGTTTGATGCATAAAAATCAGTATAACTGAATTCTTTTTCCAGTTTTGGAACGACAGGTTGGTGTTTTTATGCTGCAGGCTGCTGAGAGGAACGGTTAGGGTTAGGCCTACTTTTTTTTTTTACGGTAGTCGAACTAGATCTAGTCGAAGGGACAGGGTACGTCAAACTTGCAGAGGGAAAGGGTGGGGATTTTTCCGATCTCCCAGGTCAACATGTAGACCTACCAGTGCCTAAATCTGTTTCATGTGTATGTGGATGCAGAATATCAGATACGCAGGTTAAAGATCCAGTAAGCCATGTCAATACCCTATGGAAAGGAAAGGGGGGTGGGGGGTGGGGGAGGAGACTTTCAGCTAATTTATTTTTTCCGTTGGAAAATGGAAAATATAATACTATCATTAACATCATTATCATCATCTGATTGATGAAGCAGGCTCACTGACTCATGATATGACTTAGTCGTGTAGGGGATTATCATAGTTGTTACCAGTGACAAAGATCATGAAGATTAAGGGGATGGAGAAGAGCAAAGCCAAAAGTAGTCGGGGCACAGGATTCTGTGAGGTTATCTTGTTTATTGTTGTCAGATTCTGTGAAAGGAAGGCATAATGATTATCCATTGTCTGTGAGGCTGCCAGATAAGTTAGCTGGTAGAAACCTTCGCTTTTTTTCTGGTGGCACATTGATGGAGGAACCCTTCTCCTAACCTTCACTGCTTTACCAACCTTGAACAGAATAAGTTGGAAGGATTATGAACTATGCACACAAAGTTTATGACCAAAATCTGAACGCAGTAGCAGCAGCAGCAGTGGCAGCAACAATAACAACAACAACAACAGTTACAACAACTACAAACCAAACCAATGTAATCAAAGATCTGGGACAACCTCAATGAACCTGTGCAACTTCAGTGTACATGACAACATCAGAATATCTGCACAGTTTCAGTGTACATGGACAATCCCACCAGTGTACATGGACAACCTCAGGTGTGTCTGGATAACCTCAATGAACCTGGACAACCTTAGTGTACACAGACAATCTCAAGTGTATGTTGACATGCGCAGTGTAGCTGGACAACCTCAGGTGCTTATGGACAACCCCCAGAACCTCAATGAACCTGGACAACCTCAGTATGCACAGACAATCTCAAATGTACATGGACAATGCTTAATCTCAAATCTACATGGACAACCTCAAGTGTACACGGACAACCTCAAGTGTAAATGGACAGCCTCATTGTAAATGTTCAACCCCAGTGTAAATGGACAACCTCATTGTAAATGTTCAACCCCAGTGTAAATGGACAACCCCAGTATAAGTAGACAACCCCAGTATACATGGACCCCTGAGAATATGGGAACTGTTGTTGGGACATTTCACAAATAGAGGTGGAGGATCCTGTCTGCTGCTGAGGCCCAAGAGCCCCCCACCAACAACCAACCACATTAAGCATGGGACTTGATAATAAAATCAGAGACAGTAGAGGTAAAACTCCCACCTTCCAGTTGGACTGCATGGTTCAAGTCTGCCTTGAGGAGAAGTGTGTATCAACATCTTGGGGGAACAGGTTTGAATCGAGTATATAAAAAAGCAACAACAGAAGGACATCCAGGAGTCATGACCTGGATGTGGCACAGCATTATAGAATGTAAGGAGTTTAGGGCTGAAACACTTGCTTGAGGGATGTGTGTGTGTGTGTGTTGTGTGTGTGTGTGTGTGTGTGTGTGTGTGTGTGTGTGTGTGTGTGTGTGTGTGTGTGTGTGTGTGTTGTCTACTCTTAGGACCTTCTGCTGCCCTGCTGTCCCCGGAGTTTCTTGCAGCTGTACGAGTATCATAGAAAAGTTCAGGCCTCTGCCTCTTCACTCTGCTGTGATCTCAGGGTCATTAGACATACTTGACCTTTTTGTTTTACAGCAATATAATCTGGAAGAGTGTCTCTGTCTCTGTCTCTCTGTTTTTTCTCTCTCTCTTCCATTGCAATAAAAATTCTCCTCAAAACATATAATTTTGTAAAATGAACTTAACTGCAATGTTGATATTTTCAATTAGTATGTAGTTTTCTTTTCTGTAATTTAAGTAAATAGGGTATGTGAGATTGAGAGGCATATTTGAGTGGAAATCTTGGATTGATATAGATTTTTCTGTGCTTTAACATTTTAGTGATACATTTTTGTGCTTAATCAAAATAGAGTTGTGTTTGTGTTTTAGGCTGTGTGTGTGTGTGTGTGTGTGTGTGTGTGTGTGTGTGTGTGTGTGTGTGTGTGTGTGTGTGTTGTGTGTGTGTGTGTTGTGTGTGTGTGTTTGGGTGGGGGGGGGGGAGGTAAGTGGATGTACAGTATGCTTTCCAAATTGGGATTATAAAAAAGCATTGCATTTTGTTATGCTGTATTATCTTGTGTTATATTGTGTCATGTTGTATTGCATTGTATAGTTATCCCATACTAAGAGAAGGCATACAGTATGAATAAACACCATCTCTTTCCCACAGAAGACGAATGGAGGCTGCAGGCACCACCCCCTACCCAGGCTTCGACAAATCAGGACAGTACCTCACACCCAGAAAAGCCCCAAGAATCCGGCCAGAAGGTTCAGACTTTGCCCACAGGAATGCCGGCTCCATCAACTTGTTCAGTGACGACAAGAACACCCACGTCATAGGACCTCCACCATCCCCACGATGTCTGTCTTACGAAGCCAAACAGAACTATGAGAAAAGTCGCAAAGGACAAGTGAGTGGTTTGCTGGGGGCTGGCGGAGGAGGAGAGTGGACACCTGATTGTCTGTCTGCTCCAGTTGCCAGGTACAGTGACTACAGATGCAGTAGAATAGATGATCATACTACCTAGAGATAGTACCTACGGAGGCACTATACTCTTGATACTACCTTGTATAGACAGACTTTGGGGCTCACACAGTACACACAATGACAGTTTTAATTTATGTTATTTATCTGTCTCACGGGGGTGGCGGGAGAGAGAGAGGAGAGGAGAGAGAGAGAGAGAGAGAGAGAGAGGAGAGAGAGAGGAGAGAGAGAGAGGAGAGAGAGAGAGAGAGAGAGAGAGGAGAAGAGAGAGAGAGAGAGAGAAGAAGAATCAGAATCAGAATCAGAAATTTATTCAATAAGGCCAAAGCCCCATTTGAAGGGGTGTGAACACATTATAAACGTTATACAAATACAGAATATAATACATAGTCATTCTTGGATAATGCATACTTCAAATATTTTGAAATCATTACAATATAGGACTCACAGTCAGACTTCAGTAATACAAAAGGAACATATAAATTGGTTTAACAGGCGTACATCACAAGAATTTAACTTTATGATAAGGCAAACTCTCTATTTAACTTTATGATAAGGCAAACTCTTCTCTTTAAAGCTTTATAGACGTCTGTTGCCAAATTTCTAATTGTACGCTTATTTTTGAGAGGAGAGAGAGAGAGAGAGAGAGAGAGAGAGAGAGAGAGAGGAGAGAGAGAGAGAGAGAGAGAGGAGAGAGAGAGAGAGAGAGAGAGAGAGAGAGTTTCAGACTTCAGATAGTTTATTCATATTAGGCCTTGGCCCCTTGTGAAGGGGTATGTGAACAATACAATACCTTCTAAATAATGCACAAAAAGGTTTGAATTATACATATCCATAACTCATCTTATGACACAGCATTTTCTCTAAATTTTCATAGCTTTATATAAGAACACAGAAAATTTGCGGACAACTTCTATATTTGTTGATGACAACAACAAGCACAGTTTAAACAGACAAGGCTGTCTATAATACTTAGGCTGAATAAACTTTTCCCTAAAATCTGTAAGTGCTTTACAACAAAAGACAAAGTGTACTTCGTCTTCTTTAGATTCTTTGCATAATGGACATAATAAATCATCATCATTTAATACTTTATATCTATATCGATGTACAGCCAAGAGAGAGAGAGACACACACACATACACAC
>JAPXFY010000031.1:3448133-3515633 GCA_030674185.1 Monoplex corrugatus | reverse complement strand
CAGACCTTGTTCACCAGTTACGGCCATCAGCCGCAGTCAGCACGCCCTGCGCCCCGCGTTAGAGACGGGCAGGACATGGCCGGACTGGATCAGGGGGGACGACTGGCCCGACTGATGCACGAAGGGAACAAACTGCCCGCTGACGGTAAACCCCCGCCTCGCGTCACGTCGTCTGCCGCGCGCCGAATCACGAAGAAGGGGAAAACCAGCAGCATCAGTCAGCTGTTCTCTGAAAACTCCAAGTGGCAGATTGTCCCCACGCCTGGCTTAAGAAAGGCACAGGCTTAGAATGACGACAGGACCAGCAAGAAGACAGTGTTTGATGTGGAATTTAATTCTTCAGTACGTCTACCCTGAAGGCGGGCCTTGGTTGATAATAATAACAATGATGATGATAATGATGATGATGATGATGATGATGATGATGATGATGATGATGGTGATGATGATGATAATAATAATAATAATAATAATAATAATAATAATAATGATAATGTTAACCCTTTAACTCCCGCATCCTATCCACCATTATCCTGCATTGTCAACCATGTTAACAAAGCAAAAACTTAACTCTTCGACTCACTCACCCTGTCCACCAGCTTCCTGCAGGAAACTGGTGGAAAGGGTGAGGAAGTCAAAGAGTGGAGTTTTTGCGGTTGGTGGATAGGGTGCGGGGAGTCAAAGGGTGGAGTTTTTGCGGTTGGTGGATAGGGTGCAGGGAGTCAAAGGGTGTGTATACATACGCTGAACATCAGTTATGCATGTTAAATATCCTGTAAGACATGTGAGCGTTTATAGGCGCAGGGAAACAAAAATACCCAGCAAGCAGACTCACTGAAGATGTAGTATGCAGACTGCGCAGCGACAGAAGGCATGCACAGTGCAGGTCAAAGAGCATGCATATACATACCCAGTAAGATATTGGTGGGAGCAGAAAGCTCCCTTAGCTGTTCACAAAGCTGGTAACTGCCCTACGGAAGAATGTGCTGATCCATTCGTTAGCGGTTGAGATCGCCCGACCTTTTCCGGCACATGTGTGGGAATTTCCATCACTACTGGCCTTGCTGTCTTATCGCGCGTGTGGTTAGAATCTCGGTCAGTTTCGCTTTGAATGTTCTAAAAATAGTACGAGCATTCTGGGATGCAAGGAACTTTCCAATCACTACTGAAAGACTTTGTACTGACGCTGTGCTACATTCGAATGCGAATACTAGGAGCTAGCTTTACATCTAGCAGTGCAAATGCGAAAGGGTTTTAAGCTTGCTTCTGGACGTAGCAGAAGATGAGTCACTGCACCTGATTAAGCGGCATGACCTGGAGACTGACAGCTTGTGGTGACATCAACCATGGTGGACCTTGTAGCTCAGTTTCAGTTTCAGTTTCAGTTTCTCAAGATGACGTCTCCGCGCTCAGAATGAATTCCATATACACTAACGTCACAGGTGCCATATGTATTGATGATCGTGGCACAAGCCTTAACCCTGCACATAAAGCCATGAGCTGGCCAGGTCCTGAGGTCCTTCCTAGCTTATGTTTTACCTAGTCTGTATTTCATACTGGTATTGTATCAGCCCTGTATTTCATACTGGTATTGTATCAGCCCTGTATTTCATACTGTATTGTATCAGCCCTGTATTTCATACTGGTATTGTATCAGCCCTGTATTTCATACTGTATTGTATCAGCCCTGTATTTCATACTGTATTGTATCAGCCCTGTATTTCATACTGTTTTGTACAGCCTGTTTTCATATGTATTGTATCAGCCCTGTATTTCATACTGGTATTGTATCAGCCCTGTATTTCATACTGTATTGTATCAGCCCTGTATTTCATACTGTATTGTATCAGCCCTGTATTTCATACTGTATTGTATCAGCCTATCACTGGAATAATCTTGGTTACATTTAAATGACATGTGTATATGTGTATCTTATCTTCAAAAAAAAAAAGGAACATATGTATAAAGTAAATAAATGAATAATTAAAGGTCTGGATCGCAACGCAACTAGCTTTTCTGCATAAACGCGTCTCACATGGCAGAAAGACCCCCATCCCCACAGTCAATGCACAAATACTCAGCTGTTTATCAACTTGGTGAAGACAATGAGCTCATCAATTGGTGACTGGTTTCAGTGACAAAGTCAGGAACAATCTTCATGGTGTAAATTGTAAGGAGATGTCTAATAGATCATTGATATCATTACAACTACCCACATCAGTGACTAATATATTATAAACCGTTCGTATGCCGTACTCTGTACAGAACACGTCTGATGTATCACTGATATCATTATGACTATCCACGTCAGTGACTAATACACTATGAAGCATTTGTATACCATACGTAATACAAGTCTGATTCATTATTGATATCATTATGACTATCCACATCAGCGACTAATACACTATGAAGCATTTATATACCATACGTAATACAAGTCTGATTCATTATTGATATCATTATGACTACCCACATCAATGACTAATACACTATGAAGCATTTGTATACCATACGTAATACAAGTCTGATTCATTATTGATATCATTATGACTACCCACATCAGTGACTAATACACTATGAAGCATTTGTATACCATACGTAATACAAGTCTGATTCATTATTGATATCATTATGACTACCCACATCAAGTGACTAATACATTATAAACCGTTTGTATACCATGCATTAAACAAGACTTATCTGATTCATTATTGATAGTATTATGATTATCCACATCACGGCTAACACATTATGAAGTATTTGTATACCATGCATTAAACAGGACATATCTGATTCATTATTGATATCATTATGACTATCCACATCATGGCTAACACATTATGAAGCATTTGTATACCCTTACATTATACAAGACATATAATCTGATTCATTATTGATATTATTATGGCTATCCACATCAGTCATTATGAAGCATTTATATACTATACATTATACAAGACAAGTCTGATTTTATTATTGATATCATTATGACTACCCACATCAGTGACTAGTACATCATGAACCATTTGTACACCTTGCATTAAACAAGACATATAATCTGATTCATTATTGATATCATTATGGCTACCCGTATCAGTGACTAATACATATGACGCATTTGTATACCATATACTATACAAGACATATCTGATTCATTGACATTGTATTGATTTGATTTCTCCCATATAATTATCAGTGGCTCAGGCATTATGAATCATCTTTTGTGTGTACGTGTATTGTGTGGTGTGTGTGTGTGTGTGTGTGTGTGTGTGTGTGTGTGTGTGTGTTGTGTGTGTGTGTGTGTGTGTGCGCGCGCGCACAGACAGTAATTACAGTTTGAAGCACTTTGTCAGTCTAAGTGCTGTGAAAGCTAAGAAGGGGTGAAACCATTCTATTGTGCGTGGGAAAGCAGTAATATGTTTTATGGAGTGTGTTCATGTTCATGTATATATATTTATACACACACACACACACACACACACACACACACACACACACACACACACACACACACACACACACACACACACACACACACACATATATATATATATATATATATATATATATATATATATATATGTATATAGATACATGGCGTGGACAGTCAACAAGCAAAGCCAAAACAAGATTGAGGCAGCCGAGATGTGGTTTCTGAGAAGAACGTTGAGAGTTCCATGGACAGCAAAGAAAACAAACGAGACAGTCTTGATGGAGGCAGACACAAGTAGATCACTCATAAGGAAGATTAGGAAAAGACAGGCAACATTTATAGGCCATTTTATGAGGAAGGGGGATTTGGAGCACCTGGTCACAACGGGAAAGCTGGAGGGAAAGAGAGCACCAGACAGACCCAGGGAGAAAATGCTGGACGGACTTACAGAGTGGCTGGGGACGAGGAGGTAGGGGAGATGCTAGGGGCAACGAGAGATAGGGACAAATGGAAGTCCATGATCGCCAACGCCATGCGGCAGGGCACCTGATGATGATGATGATGATGTGTGTATGTGTGTTCATGGGAATGTTTTTATGTTCATAGGAATGTGTTCACGTTCATGGGAATGTGTTCGTTTATGGTTTAAGGAATGTGTTCGTATACATCTGGGTGGCTTTGTGTTACTGGGAATGTGTTTGTATATGTCGGAATGTGTTTGTTTACGTTCATGGGAACATGTTCATCTGTGCTACGATGTGTTTGTGTCTGTGGGAATGTGTTATTATTCGTGGTAATATATTTATGTTCATGTGACTGTGTTCATATTCGTTGGAATGTGTTTATATTCGTTGAAATATGTTCATATTCTGAGGATGTGTTGATATTCGCAGAAATGTGTTCCTCTAATCCAATTTATATTTACAGCAATCCGTATTGTTTGTAGACTTTTCTTTTCATTTACCTGTTTTATATCATTTTGTTTCTTTTGACAAACTGAAAGTACCAAGTGCTTCATTGCTTTATTATGATGAGTCAAATCAAAAGACACTGCCTAAATCTAATTCCATTTGGTCCCTTTTTGTCCACTGGACGAGGCGGCAGGGAAGTTTTTAGTCCTCTTTTTATTATCCGTTGTTTGGTGTTTGTGGTCTGTTTGTGACCGTGCGTTCGCGCTTGACAAAGGCCGGTTGGCCGAAAATTTGCGCTTGTCTTGTCTTGTTGTGTTGAATACGCGCTTACACTGGTTTTCTTGTTCTTCTGGTTCCTGTTTGCTTGGGCGCGGGCAGTCGCACTTGTTTTGGATCTGATATTGCTTGTTTTACTAAATTTGAAGAAAAAAAAGTGGAGTTCATGTTAGATAAGCCACTGTTGCCTTTTCATGCTGTGTACAAACTGTGCTAGCGGTAATAAATAAGACGAGAAGGAACCTGTTGTGTTGTGATCAGTGTGTTCTGAAGATACGAATGACCGTCTGTCTTTCTATATCTGTCTGGGAAGACAAACAAGTGAAACCATTTACAGAACACACACACACACACACACACACACACACACACACACACACACCACACACACACGCACGCACGCACGCACGCACGCACGCACGCACGCACGCACGCACGCAGGCACACATACGCACACCACGCACGCACGCACACCACGCACGCACGCACACAGACACACACACGCACACATGCACGCACACACGCATGCACACACGCTTGCACGTACTCAGCACGCGCACACACACACACACACAGCACGCACGCACACACACACACACACACACACACAGACAGAGAGAAAAACATTGTAAGACGAACGATTCGTTAAATGAAAAGAATATACTTCCTAAGTCATATCCGACAAAAATCTGACACTGCCATCATTTGGAAAGCAATGAATGTTGTACTCAAAAGTTGTGAGTCAAACAACCAAATGGCATATTTTTGTTTTGTTTTCAGACAATTTTAATAACCACTTTGAACATGCTACAGAATTGATCACGACACAGAATGAACAGACCACAGCATCCTTTGAATGTCGTGAATCTCTTACTGACTTCTGCAGTGAAAACCTACAATCAAACAAGATTTTAATTTGGTTCAGGTGATATGGCCGACGGGGATAACCATCCCAGGGAAGTGGGGGAAGTGGGACCTATCTAATCCTATACTGACACCACCAGAACAACAATGATGTTAAGATGGGACAGTGAGAATGCCAGTTTTAATGTAGTAGTGGGGGAAGGGGGGCCTATCTAATCCTATACTGACACCACCAGAACGACAATGATGTTAAGATGGGACAGTGAGATGGCCAGTTTTAATATAGCGCACCCCGGGATTCGAACCCATAACCATTAGCGTGTGAACCCGACGCTCAAACCAACCGAGCTACTGGGGTCTGCAATCAAACAAGTCATGTTTATTCCTATAAAAACCACATTTGATGTGGGAAAACATGTATCTGGTCTGCCCGACGAGAATTCAAACTCGTCCTCACAGGATCTCCTATTTGTTCTTACAAAATAGTGTGAAAGATGGAAGGGTGTACACAGGAGAGAAGACATTGTTAGACACTCAGTGTTGTAGATGCAGTTTATGCCTAGGAAGGAAGATATTAACAGACACCCAGTGTGAAAGATGGAGTTTATGCTTAGAAAGGAAGACATCAATAAACACCCAGTGAGGTAGATAGAGTTTATGCTTGGGTAGGAAGACATTAACAGACACTCAGTGTTGTAGATGGAGCTTATGCCTAGGAAGGAAGACATTAACAGACACTCAGGTTGTAGATGGAGTTTATGCCTAGGAAGGAAGACATTAACAGACACTCAGTGTTGTAAATGGAGTTTATGCTTAGGAAGGAAGACATTAACAGACACTCAGTGTTGTAGATGGAGTTTATGTCTGGGAAGGAAGACATTAACAGACACCCAGTGTGAAAGATGGAGTTTATGCTTAGGAAGGAAGACATTAACAGACACTCAGGGTTGTAGATGGAGTTTATGCTTAGGAAGGAAGACATTAACAGACACTCAGTGTTGTTGATGGAGTTTATGCTTAGGAAGGAAGGTGTTAACAGACACTAAGGGTTGTAGATGGAGTTTATGCTTAAGAAGGAAGACATTAACAGACACTCAGTGTTGTTGATGGAGTTTATGCTTAAGAAGGAAGACATTAACAGACACTCAGTGTTGTTGATGGAGTTTATGCTTAGGAAGGAAGACATTAACAGACACTCAGGGTTGTAGATGGAGTTTATGCTTAAGAAGGAAGACATTAACAGACACTCAGTGTTGTTGATGGAGTTTATGCTTAGGAAGGAAGGTGTTAACAGACACTAAGGGTTGTAGATGGAGTTTATGCTTAGGAAGGAAGACATTAACAGACACTCAGTGTTGTTGATGGAGTTTATGCTTAGGAAGGAAGGTGTTAACAGACACTAAGGGTTGTAGATGGAGTTTATGCTTAAGAAGGAAGACATTAACAGACACTCAGTGTTGTTGATGGAGTTTATGCTTAAGAAGGAAGACATTAACAGACACTCAGTGTTGTAGATGGAGTTTATGCTTAGGAAGGAAGGTGTTAACAGACACTCAGTGTTGTAGATGGAGTTTATGCTTAGGAAGGAAGGTGTTAACAGACACCCACTGTGGTAGTTGGGTGTCTTACCTGTCTCACCTGTCGGCGTCAATGGGTTCGGTGTTAGCTGCTGCACACTTTGCCACCACCATCTCCCTCCAGGCCACTCTGTCTTGACTTCTGTGGACAATTTCTTGAATATTTAAGCCACTGATGCTAGTTATATTATCGATGTATGAGATTGGAGGTCTGCCTTTCTTCCTTTTTTGCCACTGTTTTTCCTTGAAAGATAGTTGCCATGAGGTCCGTGTTCTCGCTACGAGACACATAGCCAATGTATTTTAGTCTTCTCTTGTTGATGTCTGCTAGTAGTTTTCTGGTGGTTTCAAGTTCTTCCAGAACATTTTCATTAGTTCTTCTATCTGTCCATTTGACACGTAGTAGTCTCCGATAAAATCACATCTCTGCTGCCTCAATTCTTTTGCAATCAGCTTTTCTCAGAGTCCAGATTTCGCAGCCATAAATCATGATTGGCCAGATCAAACATTTTAAAATCCTAACTTTCAGGCCATTTGGTATGCCTCTTTTCCAGATGTTGTTGAGTTGGACCATTTTTTCCTTTGACATTCCAATTCTTATTTTGATGTCTTTGGAACAGGTTCCATCATCACTTTTTACAGAGCCAAGATATTGGGTGGGTGTATGCATAGGAAATAAGATATTGTCAGACACCCTGTGTAGTCGATGGGTGTATGCATAGAAAATAAGATATTGTCACTACAGACACCCTGTGTAGTAGATGGGTGTATGCATAGGAAATAAGATATTATCAGACACCCATTGTGAAAGATGGGGTATATGCACAGGGAATAAGATATTGTCAGACACCCAACGTGGTAGTTGAATGTGTGCATAGGAAATAAGATATTGTCAGACACCCAGTGTGGTAGATGGATGTCATCATCATCATGTGCCTTGCCGAATGGTGTTGGCGATCATGGCCCTCCATATGCATATATCCCTTGTCGCTGCAATACATATTCCACCCTCTCTGTCCTCAGCCACTCTGCAAGTCCGTCCAATATTTTCTCCCTGGGACAATCTGGTGCTCTCTTTCCCTCCAGCTGTCCTGTTGTGACCAGGTGCTCTAATTCCCCTCTCCTCATAAAATGTCCCATAAATGTTCTGGTCTTTTCTTAATCTTCTTTATCAATGATTTTCTTGTGTCTGTCTCCATCAAGACTGTCTCGTTTGTTTTCTTTGCTGTCCATGGAACTCTCAACACTCTTCTTAGAAATCACATTTCGATAGCCTCAATCTTGCTCTGGCTTTGCTTGTTGACTGTCCACGTCTCACAACCTTATAACAGTATTGTTTCTATATAACATTCAAGAACTCTCTTCCTGATGTTAATTGATAGGCATTTGTTGGTAAGAACGCTTTTCATCTTCTTGCATGCTTTTTTGGCTTGGCTGATTCTGTTGGCTAATTCTGATGTGCATCTGCCGTCTGTTGGCAGATTGTTATGAAGAGTTAATTAATTGTTGTCTGTTACTGATTGACACTGTTAACTTAATGTTCTGAATTCTTAAGTGTTATTGTTCCCCTTCTTACATTCAAACTATCACTACCCCTTCCCACCCCCTTCCCCCACCCTTCTTTCTTTTTCTTCCTCCCTATGTATATATATATATATATGTGTGTGTGTGTGTGTGTGTGTGTTGTGTGTGTGTGTGTGTGTGTGTGTGTGTGTGTGTATGTGTATGTGTGTGTGTGTGGTGTGTGTGTGTGTGTGTGTGTGTGTGTGTGTGTGTGTGTGTGTGTGTGGGGTAAAATCACTATTGTGAACAGACATTAAATAAAGATTCCATTCCATTCCATCTGCCGTCTGGTGAGATGAACGTTCCCAGATATTTAAATTCATCAGCCTGTCTCAAAGTTTGCTATTTGTGGTATCAGCAGAAGCAAATGGGTGGACTTTGCTTATTCTGTGTAGTTGCAGACGAGGACGAGTTCAGTTCCTTCTTCGTTCGTTTTCAATTTGTTTGCTTTTATTGATGCAGCTATGGAATCAGAAAAGAATAAAGAATAAGAAAAAAGAAAAAAGAAGAACGCGTATTTAATACAATCAGAAAAGACAGGCGCAAATTTTCGGCCAACTGGCCTTTGTCAAGCGTAAGATTACAAACAAACAAACACCAGATATAAGAAGTAGGAGAAAAAGACTGAAACTTCCCTGCTGCTCCGTCCAGTGTAAGAAAAGGAATAAACGGACCTAAATGACATCATATTGTGTTTTTGAGTAAATATGATGTCAGAGTGGAAGTGAGATGAATTCTGCAATTTGAAAAGTGGTCATGCCATATTAATATTGTCTTATGCTGAAGAGGGTCCAGGGCTAAAATTAAAACTATGATGAAAAGTGTTTGGAATGTAACGGATCCTACTATTAAATAACGCGTAAGAGAAAATGTAAGCATATGATCGATCAGAGAATCTTGCATGCACCATATATGAGCAAAATGGAGCTGGCAGACAGTTCTATACGGTATGACTTGAACCACTCAAGAATAGTTTCAATGCAGCCAAATGTGGATGACAAGCTTTAGATCATGATCTCATGGTCAATAGTGTCAAATGCTGCTGAAAGATCTTCAAGCCAAACTAGACAAAACCTTTCTTCGATCTCTTCCTGATCCTCATTCACAGGCCTCCCACTCACTGAATTTCAACCAGTTTCTAAAAGTCTGATTGCCAGCGCCCTAAAAGAAATCCCATTTGAGTCTTGTGAACTCTATCCCATACCTGCCTCTCTCTTTTCACAAACGCTTTCTGAGCTTCTTCCATTCATAACGCATATCATCAATACCTCTCTTCACACCTGTATCTGTCCCATTTTCTCTCAAAACAGCCATTGATGGACCTCTGATGAAAAAAAAATGTAGATCTTAACACTTCTCGACAACCATCTTCCTGTCTCCTACTTGCCAGTCCTTACCAAGCCCTTCGAGAAAGTGGTTTTGAAACAGCTATGTAATCATCTTGCAGCCAACAGTCTGCCATCCTTTACAGCTAGCTTACCGTTCCGAACATCATCATCATCATCATGTGCCCTGCCACATGGCGTTGGCGATCATGGCCCTCCATATGCATTTATCCCTTGTCGCCACAAGCACATATTCCATTCTCTCAGTCCTCAGCCACCTGCAAGTCCGTCCAGTATTTTCTTCCTGGGTCTACCTGGTGTTCTCTTTCCCTCCAGCTTTCCCCGTTCCGACCACAGCACCAAGACTGCTTTCATTGATATTATGAATGGATGTTGTTTTCAGCCGACTGTGGCCGAATCTCCCTACTTATTCTGTTTGATCTTTCTGCTGCCTTTGACACTACTGACCACACCATCTTCTCTCTAGACTGGATCACACATTCGGAATCCCAGCTAGTGCTCTTTCTTAGTTTTCGTTATATCTGTCTGATCATTTTCAGTCAGTCGTGGTAACTGGGTCTAAGTCTAAGCCAGTTAAATTTGCGTGTGGGGTTCCCCCAAGGTTCTGTGCTTGGGCTGGTCCACTTCACACTCTACAACTCATCACTTGCCCAAGTCATCAGTCAGCCCAGTATCAAACATCATTTTCACTCTCATCTCTACAACAGGACATCTCCAGAAACTCTTTCAACTCTTCTGTCCAAAACTTCTGAAGCTTGAGATCCAGATCTGGAAAATTCAGAATAAGCTACAGTTGAATGGAGATATGACTGAAGCAATGCTCATTGGCACTAAGCACAAGCTTTTCAGCTCAAAAGTTTGTTCTATCCAACTATGGGACAACACTATTCTACTTTATGATTCAGTTAAAAATCTTGGCATTGTTCTTCATTCTCAACTCTCCACGCAGAAGTTCGTCACTCCAACCTGTCAGCCATGTTACTGTCAGCTGCGACATTTCAGTTCTTCATTATCTTTCAACTTCAGCAGCATCTAAACTCGGAATTTCTCTGATCTTGTCTTGTATTGATTATTGTAACTTTCAGCTCTCTCACTTATCTGCTTCTTCTATCGCATGCTTCCAGCGTATTCAGAATTTGTGGCCCGTCTTGTCTTTCATAATAAGAGGCGTGATCATATCACTCCCTTGCTATACGTTCTCCACTGGTTGTCTGTTTTTCAAAGAATCTCATGCAAAATCATAATATCATGCTACACTGTATCAGTGGTACTGCACCTTTGTGACCATCTCCCAATGTTCACTCCTGCCCAACCTCTTAGTTCTGCTGTTGATACTACTTGTTTACACATTCTTGGTACAGACGTTCTACAGTCCGTCATTGCTTGTTCTATGTCTGGTGCATACTAATGGAACGACCTTCTCCTGTCTATCTGACAGTCACATACTCTGTCTTCCTTCAAGTCTAACGTGAAGACAAACCGTTTTGTCAAGCAGTGAATCCCCCGCCATGTACCCACCCTTCATCCTGCTTCCTTGCTGTAACCCCCTTCCTGGTTTATGTACCCATCAAGTTTTGGCATTGCAAGTGTATAGGAACCAGAAAAAAACACACAAAAAGAATCAGAACGCGTATTTAATACAACGAGACAAGACAGGCGCAAATTTTCGGCCGACTGGCCTGTGTCAAGCGTAAGTTAACAAAAAGCAAACAAACAAACAAACAAACAGACACTAAATACAAAAATTAGAAGAAAAAGACTGAAACTTTCATGTTGCTTCGTCCAGTGTGATTTCTCCGGCCATGCACCCGCCCTTTATTTCTACTTCATTTCTGTAACCCTCCTAATTCTTGTATTTGATGTCTGTTTGTGATCTTACACTTGACAAAGGCAAGTTGGCTGAAAGTTTGAGCCTGTCTTGTCTGGTTATATTATTAAATACGCGTTCTGATTATTTCTTTCATGTTTTTTCTTCTTCTGGGTCCTGTTTGCTTGAACGCGGGCATTCACACTGGTTTTGTATTGCGAGTGAATGCTTTGGTGAATGATGAGTGCGCATTTTGATTTGATTTGTATATCAAGATTCGGTGCCGTATGAACGTCATTCATTGTCATTATTAAAGGATCTAGTAGCGACAGAATGGACACTTCTATTTTCGGAAGCCAGCGAAAAAATAAGGACAACTTTTAACAAACACGTGTCCGTGTCTGGGGTTTTCTGATAGGCTGACGTCCACCCGTGGGGATGCCGGGGGCTCTTTCAGTATACAATACAATACAATACAATACAATACAATACTTTATTTGTATAGCGCAAAATCTTGATAAAATCAAATCTAAGCGCTAAAACAGACACACACGCACGCAAGCACACACACACACACACACACACACACACACACACACACACACACACACACACACACACACGCGCGCGCACGGCTAAAATGGGGAGAAAAAATAAAAGCAATGGAAAATTATAGAGAGCATATTATATACAATTATATATTACAATGTGATTCCCCTCCGAGTGGAGACAGGCTGCAGAGGGGATTGAGTGAGGTCAGGATTTTATGCAGAGGAGAAAAGGTGAGTTTTGAGAGCGGACTTGAAGGAGACAAAAGTAGGTTGCTGACGGACTGAGAGAGGAAGTTTGTTCCAGGAAAGTGGACCAGAAACAGAGAAGGCTCGTGGACCATAGGTATTGAGCTTAGTGCGTGGAAAGCGAAAAGTCAGAGGATCGGAGGCAGAGCGGAGGGTACGTGAGGGAACATAGATCTCAAGTAGGCTTGACAGGTAATCGGTGGCTGCGTTATTGAGGCTTTTGTAGCACATGGTGTCTAGTTTGTACTGTATGCGCTTTGATACAGGGAGCCAGTGAAGTTGTGCCAGGAGAGGAGATATGTGGTCAGCTTTTTTCTTTTTTTAGTATAAACAGTATCCCCACATTCTGGAAATTCTGTGCCAGAAATTTCCTCTTTTCTGTCACTCTCTTTGTTTTCTGCCTTATTCCTTTGCTTTCTGTTATTTCTACCTATCATTTTCTGCCTTGCTGGTCCATTCACCTGCATGTGTTTGATAAATCCTCACCTTTCCTTAGGACTGATAATTGGGTACGTATATTAAGTGAAGTTTTGGTTCTGGGGAGGTGAGATATGCGGAAGCAATTTTAGTTAATTTATGCCTGTTTATGTAGATGTTTTGGTGTCCTTAAGTATGCTTATATTTGTATTCAGGTGTGTTTTTTAAATCCCCTTTGCGATAAATTGGACGGAGTGGTCAACGCCAGGGGCATGTCCTTAGATTATGTGCGCAAATACATTGATATGTGTACTTAATTTTCTTTTCTTTTTTTTTCCTGTGAAAGTTTCGTATTTTTGAAGCGGTTATAACCCTGATACGGCTCTACGCAGTCGGCTGGGCTTTAAACAACAATAACAACAATAACAAAGCTGACGTACAAGGAGTTTATTGGCTTCTAGGTGATACATCAGTTGACACAAGACGATGTGGTCAAGGACTTTGGACAAAAATGGAATCATGCAAACAGATCGATAGCTTATGTTTTAGATAATCAGGATCCAGATTGGACCTTTTGAACAGGGCTTTGCTAGATCGAAAACAAGTGTGACTGCCCACGTTCAAGCAAACAGGAACCAGAAAAAAAAAAACAGGATAAAAGAATCAGAACGCGTATGTAATACAACCAGACCAGACACGCGCAAATTTTCGGCTAAATGGCCTTTGTCAAGCGTAAGATTACAAACAAATAAACACCAAATACAAAAATTAGGAGAAAAAGACTGAAATTTCCCTGCTGCATCGACCAGTGTGAGAAAACAACAACAACAACAACAACAACTCTGCTCTGAATCCCTTTACATATATCTAGCGTGTGTTTGAAGGTCTGTGGCATGACATTTGTGTTCAAAGATATATGCATGATTACAGTTACAACTAAGAAATTTCTTCACTATGCCATTACACGCTGTTTAATGCATAGAAAGGTACTGTACTCGTACTTAAGATGACCGAGACTGTCACATGTCTAGGTGTAGCATGGAGTCAGACCATAATGCAGTTATTTATTGTCAAGCAAATCAGCATGAGATTCCAGCCACTTAAACAGTTCTGCTTCTCGGGATTTTCTTCGTTTTTCTGCCAGTGTGTTAAAGGTATATATAAATGGATTCAGAGCAGAGTTTAACGGCAGTACGAAGATTGCCAAGGCAACATTTACTTCTCCAGGGATGGGAATACCAGCCACTGCCAGAAAACCACACAGTCCGATAGGAAACCAGCACAGGAAATCTGTCACAGCCACAGTGATCAACCGCCGAGCTATAGTCATGTCTTGTGATGTTTTGGTCGTGTTAGTTGTCAGGGCGTTCTTCTGTATTGACCAGTAGATAAAACCTTGGCCAGCTGAGATCAACACAAACAGAATGAAATTAAAGACGATCAACACACCAAAGGAATAAAACCTCCCTTTAAAAGTTTTGCGGGTGACTGTAAGTGGAATACAAATACCTGTCTGACTGTAGAACTCCCAGTGTGATGTCACCGGAAGTAAAGGCACCATAGCAACAAGCCAGCCAAGCAACCAGATCAAAAGACAAGCAATTGATGCTGATGTTTTCTCAAATCGCAAAGTGCTGAATGGAAAGCGAAGGACAATGAAACGATCCAACGTGATGAGCCAGATGGTCAGAGCTGATACCTCGCTGGACAGCAGAGACAGAAAACCAGCCATCTTACAGGCCACACTGCTTGTCCATGTGTCGTCATAATAAAGATATCTATCACGGAACAGTTCATCAGCCACACCGACAATAGCAATGTAGACACCCATCAGAAAGTCAGCCATGGTCAGGTTGGTAACAAACACAGTGAAGCCACTTGAAAAAGTTTTCTTCCATGCACACAAACGTACAACAAAACAGAAGATGTTACCAGTCACTGACAGACAGCTGATTGGCCAGAGAAACCCTCGGTACATTGCTGACTGCAGTAAATCTTCACATGATGAAATTTCGTCTTTGGGAGCATAGCAAAAAGTATCATCAAAGTTATGTGGTAATATTTCATTGCAACACAACTTAGAATTTAGTGTTGATATGACTTGAAGATGAACAAGATCTTTGAATATGTCAGGTGGAAATGTTTTCACAGGACTACCTTCCATGTACAATGCAACTAACTTTGGTATAAACAGGAACCCATCATTACTGATGGTATTAATAGTAGTAAACGTTAAATCAAGTTTTTGCAATTTTAAGAACTTGGACAAGACTTTGGTATCAAACACTTTCAGCATAGTGTGTGACAGATCTATCGTTGTGAGTGCACTTTGCTGAATATTAGACGAGGGATCAGAAGAGAGTGAGGTAATAGGATTGTTGGACAGGGACAATGTTTGTAGATTTTCTAAACCAACAAAACAAGTCATGTTGACGTGCTGTAGTTTGTTGTCAGTGAGATCAAGAAACTGTAAGTTGGGCAACTTTATGTTGGATATGACAGTCAAAGAACACTGGACAAGAATCAAACGGATAAGATAGGTATGGTTATTCACATCAGACAGACTCATTCCTGTACCTGTGACATCCAAGTAACGGAGTTGTGGGAAGAGGTGAGCAGAGAAAGGCTGATGACACAGAAAAGTGTGACCTTGACACAGACAGCCCACAGGACAAGTCACATAACATGACAATTCATCATCATATAGTGGGCAGTGAGGCCAGTCATCACACAGGTGGTCAGCATGTAGACATATTCTGGATTTTCTGCATCGAAAAAACCCCGAACAGATCAGTTCATTACATCCCTCTTCGTCCTCATGATCAATACAGTCGTACATTCCATTGCATCGTGTGTAGACAGGCAGACAGTCATTGAACTTGCCAGGACAACGATAATGGCTGTCAGGACAAGACTGATTCAGTTTCATTGGGGTTGAAAAGAAAGCGTTGATTCCATCGAAATTGATGAGAACAGGAGATGGGAAAACTAGTGCCCAATCGACTTCCTTGAGTCTGGTGCCATCACAGGTTAGCTCATCTGATTCGTCCTGACAATGGAACACTTGATCACAGACAACATCATAGGACACACACTGACCGTTAGTACAGGTAAACATGTTGACACAAGGAGGATGCTTACAGAAAGACTCGTCACTCTTATCCTGACAGTCTTGTATAAAGTCGCATACCACGGTGTATGACAACGTGGTGACGTCATCATCACAGGCGAATAAAGGGACTAGAGTGACGTGATGAACCTTTGAATGAAACCTACCATATAGATGCGATAAACGATCAGAAAAAGTACACGAAAGTGTGTGACCTTGACCACATACGCCATGCTGGTGTGAACCACACAGTAGAAATGTATGTGTCATGTGACCACCAGGACATGTCGTCAGAGATTGTTGTGTACGTAAAAGAACAGGGATTCTGGTCAACTTTATTGCTTGTGAAGAATGAGGGTTCCGATTTTTCCTGATTTCACAAATCAGAGAATCTTCATGAACACTCATATCACAGATCCTTCTTTCAAACTTATTTCCATACTTCAGGATACATTGTTTATCTCTTCTTACTTGAGACCTTCTGTCTTGAAACCGAACAGAATGGTGAAGTACGGTCCTGTCTTCACTAACGACGTTCTTTCTGTACATGTTGGGAAATGAGATGTCGCCAGTGCTCAAGCCGACCCAAACAAAGTAGACGATATACCGATATGGATCAGTTAAGTTGTTTAACTTTTCATACCAGTTCATCTCACATTTGGGCATGCCCAGCATGCCTCCCACAGACTTGCAGTGGTTTTTAACTGCTTTATACCTGTCTGTTCTATAATCGCTTAGAGATGCAACACAGGCAAATTTGAAGCAATGGCCACACAAAGCCACCAAACCCTGACAGTCAGGACTGCTGAAGGGGCAGTGTTCTGTTTCATCCTGTCCATCTTCACACTCTGTCCACAGGTTACAGTCCAGGTGGTGCCGAAAGCTGGAATAGTAATCCACAGAACAGTTGAACAAACCATTGGGTAATTTTTGAGGAGTTTGACTCTCGGGGTGAAAGGAAAAGAAAAATCTGAAACACACAACGTCCAGACAGAAACGGTTGATGTATCGAACAGTGAGTTTTGGGACGTGGAAGACACACTTGTGCAGCTCATGTTCCCATTCATTCCATAGCACAATATTGCCCTGTGTATACACTTTGACAGTTATAAATCGATAGTACTCCTGCACTTTTCTCAGACTGACCATCACGGCATGTCCATCTGGTACACAGATATTTCTGGTCATGAAAAAACTCTCCCTGGAGTACCGCGTGCCGTAATTCCCCTTGGGTGTGATAAACCCTGACAACGGTGATGTCTTCACCAACAGCAGGTCGTGAGGCAAAGAATCGTTTCCTTGAAACGAACCAGCATCCCAGCAGACACATACCAACAAACCATACCATAACCCTTTGACTCCCGCACACTGTCCACCATCACCGCTGCATTGTCAACCATGCTAGCAAAACAACAACTTGACCCTTTGATTCCCTCAGCTTCCTCCAGGAAGCTGGTGGATAGGGTAAGGGAATCAAAGGGTTAAAATTTTGCAGTTGGTGAATAGGGTACAGTAGTCAAAGGGTTAAACCAACCAACCAACCACACGTCATCCTCCAAAAACAAAAACAACCCCCCCCCCAAAAAAAAAAAGCAAGAAAGAGAGGGAATGGGCCCTCTCAAAATACATTATAGTGTGCAAAGTTTTTTTTAAAGGTGACACTTTTTATTCTTGCACGGCACACGTGCTACGTCCACCAAATAAACTGGATTGTATTATTTTGTAGTAGTATTATTTCCACAGCTGTACGCCTTTAGGATTCTCATGAACTCATAATAATAATAACAACAATAATTACAGTATTTATACGGCACCAGATCTTGACAATTCAAATCAAAGCGTACTCACGCACCAGGCATACGCATACAATCGACAAAGACCACCTTACAATATTCAACACACAGACTGAGGAAAAGAAGTACATGTAGTTGTAGAATTGTTTGTTGGGAAAAGATGTGTGTTTTTAAATTGGATTTAAAAGGGTAGGTGTCAGGCAAAGGCAGAGCGGAAGTTTGTTCCAGGCTGACGGTCCTGAGACAGCAAAAGAACGCTGGCCAACACTTTAAATCTAGGGACCTGAAGGGAAAAGGCCTACGCAGAGTGGGTTCGTTTTCGGCTCGCGATCGGCACGTAATCGGCTTTGTCCTTGATGACCTTGCCGACTGGTAGCCGTGGAAATTAAAAAACCTCTTTCATCCAATAGCACAGGCAGAGTGAACACGGCTCGTGTTCGGCTCGCGATCGGCTACCATTCGGCAACTTTCTGTGCCGACTGGCATCTAAGCGCTGCACTTAATTTCACTCGGCGACCTCTCGTCACTACGTGCTGAGCGTGCTACGCGGGCTTTTTGATGTGTGTTGTGTGTGTAGCGTGTATTTTTTGTCACTCTTTTTTTCTCAAAATGGCCCAATTATCTCCAGGAGTGTTTGGAATGTGTTTGGTTTCATTCTTATGTACAATAAACACTTTTCCTCATCTTGGAGAATGCCTTCAATGAGGTGATGGTATTCACCAAATGTTGGCCTTTCTTGGAATATGGGATGTACCCAATAACGCCTATTAGGTCTAGAATTTCTTCTTTTCAACCACAACAGCAATAAAAGCTGAAGTTTCTCCATTTTCTCTGACCCAGATCTCTAGTCAATGAATAAATCTTGATGCTTTTTAACGAGTTCCGGCCCAGATCTCTAGATTTCCCGCCACAATTTTATTCACGAGCCGTACGCGAACCGAATGCAAGACGTGCAGTTCACGTCTTGCTCTCGGCTCGTGTACGGCTCAGCATCTATGAAAACCGAATAGCCGAACCCACTCTGCGTAGGCCTCTGAGTGTCTTAGCGCAAGGTTCGAGTCGGCGTATACGTGTAGATGTTGTCGCAAAGAACTACTGTACTGTTTTCTCTATCTTGGGGGCTTCTTATGAATTGTATTATTTGCTCTGCTGTGTGTTTTTCTGAGTTCTCATGAAATGGACTATTTCTTGTACCCTCAAGAGTTGTCATGAACTGTGGGATTCCCTCTATCTTCAGGAGTTCTCACGTATTGTACCCTCTGCTGAGTGCCTTTGCAACAGTTTGATATCGTCAGCTCTTGATGAACAGGTACTTTCTGAGCAATATCGGCAGCTCACAACACAACAGACAATGTAACAAATACTTCATCAACCCATTCAGGAAAACTGAAAATGTGTGTTCACCAGGCTTAATCCCAGTTACACCTTATTCTGTCCACTAATTAAACTAAAGCACCTTGCTGGGCTCACAAGGTCTCTCTCTGGCAAAAATGAGAAGATGCAGTCTTGCACAGTTTGATCACATGACGTGTGTGTGTGTGAGTGTGTGTGTGTGTGTGTGTGTGTGTGTGTGTGTGTGTGTGTGTGTGTGTGTGTGTGTGTGTTTAGGATCATCGCACTCAGGGCGGTTACCTTTGTGCTCACCTATGTTTTTTTCCCCGTCCCATTTCCTATACCACCTTAATGGCTACAGAAGCTGGCACAACATTTACAATGTGATGATGATGATGTGGATGAGGATGATAATCATGATGCTATGGAATTCCATGTAAGATCGAGACTGCGTGACAGGGCTGCACTCTACGCTTACGATCATAATACATCCTGGCGTCAACTAGGCCCTAGAGATGCACCTGCAGTGCTGGTCAGATGATTTGAACAACACCCTCAGTGACGCATCCGGATGAGACTGGACTGTGTGTGTGGTTCCAGTCTTCCCAATGAGCCCATAGCACGCCCAATTCTGGGTAGGAGCCAGTTAGAGCCGAAAAATCCCACACTTATTTTTGAAGGGAGTGATGGGGATTCGAACCCACAACCTTCCAGTCGGTAGTCCGTTACACTAACCACTAACACCACGGCGACTGGTGGCCACATGACATTGTGGATACACAAATAAAACATAAGACATGTTAATACTACACACAAACATGAAGAAAACACACCTGAGTTTGTGATGTCAGTGACAGGCAAACATAAAAGTGCTTTGGACCGACAAATCAGTGAAGCAGTCCAAATACACAACGCCCCAAGCGACCTACTGCTGAACAGAAAATCAGAGTGAGGTCACACACGGATAGTGAGAAGTGTTCTCACTACTGAATAGTTCTACAACAAGCCTCTGCCCACCAGTCTGACGAGGGTTCGCTGAACCGATCAGGCCTAACAAAAAGTAAGTGAAATTCCTTGATGGATAATATTCGTTTAGGCGTGATATGTGTAAATTATAATAAGATTGTGCCTATTATAATTTCTCAAAAACAATGGTCATAAAAGTAAGTAACGCCTATATGGCTGAAACAAGAAAACTCTCAGCATGAACAGAATGACCAGTCTGAATAGCTCAGAATGCTCGACATCCTTGGGAGCCGTGGTGAACAGCGAAACAAGGTATCCAAGACAGTGTGGCAGCGAACGCTCCACAGAAATGATGCACATCAATCACACACACACACACACACACACACACACACACACAACACACACACACACACACACACACACACACACACACACACACACACACAACACACACACACACACACACACACACACACACAACAACAACAGAACAGAGAGAAAGAGAAAAGAGAGAAAAGAGAGAGAAGAGAGAGAGAAGTGAGAGAGAAAGAGAGAGAAAAGAGAGGAGAGAGAAAAGAAAGAGAGAGAGAGAAGAGAGAGAGAGAGAGAAAGAGAGGAGAGAGAGAGAGAGAGAGAGAGAGAGAAGGAGAGAGAGAGAGAAGAGAGGAAGAAGGAGAAGAGAGAGAGAGAGAGTTAAATGCAGGAAATGCAGAGAGATGACAATCACTGACACAGACGTTGGTTTTGAACTTCAGGCAAACGACAGACAGTTTTTATACAGACCACCGACGCTCACATAAGACAGAGCTAACGTACAGCCAGCATGGTTGATGAAGACCTGACTAGGGGTGGACATGTAGACACACAACAGACAGAGCCAACTACACAACCAACACTGGTCTGATGAAGGCATCATTACAAGTGGACATATAGACACACAACAGACAGAGCCAACTACACAACCAACACTGGTCCTGATGAAGGCATCATTTACAAGTGACATTAGACACCAACAGACAGAGCATACAAACAAATGGTCCTGTAAGATCATTTACAATGGACATAAGACATCACAAACAGACAGAGCCAACTACACACCAACACTGGTCTGATGAAGGCATCATTACAAGTGGACATTAGACCACAACAGACAGAGCCAACTACACAACCAACACTGGTCCTGATGAAGGCCATCATATACAAGTGGACATGTAGACACACAACAGACAGAGCCAACTACACAATCAACACCGATACTGCTGAAAGCCCTACATGAAGGTTGACACGTAGACACACGGGCAGATCTTAACACACAGCTAACACTGATACTGATCAACGTCTCACGTAAAGGTTGACACGCAGACGACAGCTGTACGAAAAATGGACTCTGGTAAGATTCAAGTAAATTTACAATTGGATCGATAGAGTGCTTTTATCTCAGAATAAATGTCGTGATTTTAACGCTTGTAACAGTCTCTCTTCTTGTTCCTGTTGTCGTCGCTGTGTTACAACAGTCCATATGTACAGCAGCGGGTTGAGTGCACAGTTGAGTGGTAGCAGAAACGTAACCATGGTCACATGGGCCTTGTCTGAGGCACCACTGCCCTCTAAGGTCATCATACTGGTCAGACTGAGGGTGACCCAGCACACAGCGTTTGTTACAGCCACTTTTCTCAGCAGGTGGACCGATGAATAAATAATTTTCTGTGTGGGATCCATTAGGATTGGATGGATCGGTGTTCGTCTGTAAATGATGACTTGACCAGCAACCACCACTGAGAACAGGATAAAGTTAAATACGATGGTGACGGTGAACCACCTGAACTCTTCTTTGGAGTTACCATCGGATACAGCTAAACGACACAGACCAGACTGACCATCAAGGCCCCAGTGTGACAGTGTAGGAAGAAAAGGTATCACAGACATCAACAGTCCGACACACCATGCGATTGCACAAGCTGCAGCTGTCAGACGTCTATTGAATGTCCACGTAGTTAAGGGGAAACAAAGGACAATGATGTGATCCAGGTTGATGAAACCAGAGGATCAGAGCTGACACCTCATTGGACAGAAGGGAAAGAAATCCAGCAACCTTACAAGCCACACTGTTGGTCCATGTCTTTTCAAAATAGATATATTTGCCATAGAATATTTCATTGGCCATGGCAACTGTGCTGACGTGGATTCCCATGCAGATGTCAGCCATCTCCAAATGGGCAATGAACGTAATGAAAGTGACTCCAAATATTTTCTTCCCCATGATTGATGCCATGAAACAACTCAAATTCCCTAAAATGGAGAACACACTATTCAACCAAAAGAAGAACCTGTAGAGTTCAGTTGGTAGCAAATATTCACAGGAAAAAAACATGGGCTGTGGTGATACACACCGTATTGTGTGTGACTGATTTAAAAATAAATTCCTACAACAGAGTCTATAATTTGAGGAGAAGATGCTTTTCAAATAATTCCACGTTGACAAAGCATCCAATGGAAAGTTGGTCACTGAATTTCCTCTGACATCCAGTTCAGTCAGCTGTGGCATGCATTGGACTGCTCTGGAACTGATTGTGTGAATGTCAGAAAATGATAGATTCAAAAATGTGACTTGGTGAAAGTACATGGGCAGTTTACTGTTCAATATCTGGACACGTGTTCTTGAAGCATCAATTTTAGCTAGAGCATAATGAAACAGAACATTTGTCTTACCTCCCAGTGATGTAGAGGGTTGTTTGTTAAAACCAAACTCTTTAAATTCCATAACTTGAGAAAAACAATGCTATCAATAGTTCTCAGGTGGTTGTAGGTCAGATCAAGGTGCTGTAGGTTGGAAAGTTTCACACTTGATACATTTACCAAAGAACAGTGAGAAAGACTCAGATAAATGAGATTTGTGTTGTTACTGAAATCAATCAGCGTCATTCCTGAGCCTGTGGCGTCCATGTAGCGAAGCTGAGGAAAGAGGTCAGCAAAGACAGGTTGGTGACAAAATAAAGAGTGACCTTGACACTGACAGCCGTCAGGACAGGTCATGTCACACAGCCATTCATCATCACGCTGAGGACACTGACCCCAGCCATCACACAGATGATCCCCATGAACACAAACTATGGAACCCCTACATCGGTAGAAACCAGGACAGGTGAATGTCTTACAATCTTGTTCATCTTCACCATATGTACAGTCAGAAAATCCGTTACATCGAGTGTACACAGGCAGCAGTACAACCAGTCTTCTGTACACCAGTAATGAGTGTCAGGACAAGACTGATTAGACGTCATCAGTTGCTGAGTAAAGTAACCTGTACCATCCAGGTTGACGAAAAGTTGCTGTTTTCTGCTGGCCTCTCTGTGGTACCAAAACACGGGGTAGATGTTGCCGGAGCAGCTGATTTCATCAGAGTCATCCAGACAGTCAGCATGGTCATCACAATGTTGGTTGCCCATCACACATTGACCATTGGTACACAGAAAACCAGTGCATGAAGGATGTTGACAGAATGACTCATCACTCTGATCTGGACAGTCGTGTCTGAAGTCACACACCAGGGTGTAAGGCAGCGTTGTCATGTCATCATCACAGACAAACATGACAATGGTGTAGCCAGTGTGCTTTCCGGAAAAAATCGGTGTGTCTGTGCTCTTAGTGCTCATGTTCCAGAACTCACATGATCTTGTATACATCATTTGTCCACAGCGAACTTGAAGATCACAGGACAAAAATGTATGTGTCACGTGACCCTCTGGACAATCTGATAACGTCTGCTCTGTCTGTACTAAAAGGGACACGACTGGAATTAAAACAGGGAACTCAACCGTTTGAACAGAATACAGATTTTGTGATTGTGATTCCACTTGACAAACTATATGGCGGAAAACACAGTCAGAACCAAGTACTTCCTCATGATACAACATGTATGCGTTCAGAACCGCATGGAAAACAAACGCTCTGGGTAAGTACTTGTAGATAATGAAATGATCAAGATTGTAAATGAGGGTTTTGTCAGACCAGTGACGAAACTTGCTGAACATGAAACTTACAGCCTTCCAACCTGATGTGAAACCTGAAAGTACTTTAAAGTCATCACGACGATTATAGATATGCCGAAAATCGTTTTGTTCCTGTCTGGTTTTCACTGAAGCCAGCTGTCCACCCATCTTCAGACATTCATAAGCTGCCATTCGAGGATACAAACTGTCATCCAGTTTAACATATACAAAACACTTGTTACGTGAAGCCACCAAACCCTGACAACCAGGACTGCTGAAAGGACAGTGTTCGGTTTCATCCTGTCCATCTTCACACTCTGACTTCAGGTTACAGTCCAGGTGGTGCTGAAAGCTGGAATAGTGATCGACAGAGCAGTTGAACAGTCCACTGGGTAAGTGATGAGGCTTAACTGCCTCTGGGTGAAAAGAAAAGAGTATTTTCAGGCCGTTACTCTCAACTAACGGCATGTAAGCTACACTGCTAACTTGAATTTGAATGTGTGTTGTGTGCAAAATGTGAGCTGTGTTATTGTCACCGCACACACGCAGGACCATCTGACTTGTATCTGGCCGTGTGTAAATCAAGTTTATGTACATCACAGGTTCAAAAGATTTGTACCATGTTCCTTGAAAAGTTACCATAATGACAGAGCCAGGGGGCGCTGTCAATTCTTCCCAGATGTTATGAGAAGCTGGGTAAGGGAAACACTGACGTGGTAATAGCAGGTACCCAGAAGAGAGTGACGTAAATACTTTAATAAAACTGTGATCTTCAATTATCTCTATGTGTAGTCTGACTGAAGACTTGTTATAGTGCACAAAAGACATGAAGTTTCCAGTTGATTCGACGTAATCTTCTTCTAAAGAATGAAAACGACACGTTGTTAGCCACAATTCCGGTGTATATTGCGGAGATTTCTGTTCAAAGACGAAAGTGTTCCATTGACTAGATCCACACCAGTACGACAATCGTTGGATCCGGACGCGTATTAACAAACCCTGTGGCACCTTGACATTCAGTAGACAGAAGGTATTGAACTCATCACACATTCCAATAACAAATCCCAGGTGTGTCAGGAAATCTGAAAATGCACTTATCCAACATTTGGACACATTGACCTGCAGGACTGTGACGTTTGTTTGGTTCTGAGTCATGATGAAGTCTACACCTGGACAGAGGTCACTTATGTTCTGAGGATCAAGAGTGATGCTGGTGATGTTCACGTTGCTCTGGCGATGACGACGACAATGATGACAGATAATGGCAATAGTAACAATAATTATATTGATGATAATATCAATGATAATACAACAGTTATTACAACAACAATAATGATGACAACCACAGTAATAGTAACAATAACAACAACAGTGATGATGATGATGATAACAACAACAACAATAATAATAATGATTATAACAACAACACTAACAATAATAGTAATGATAACAATAATAGACATTTACAAGACGTAATAATAATAATAATGTAAAAATAGACATTTACAAGACCCCAAATCTTGATTCAAGAATCAAACCAAGGCGCGCACTCTCGTTAGTCACCCAAGCAATCACCAACATCGACCAAATCTCCAGGGCACAAAGCACACACAAACTGGGAGGGGGAAGACAGGAGGGGAGTGCAGCATGTGACCCATGACCCAAATCGTCATCCTACCTCTGTCACACACACACATACACACACACACACACACACACACACACACACACACACACACACACACACACACACACACACACAGAGGATGCTGAGCTAGGGTACACTCACAGACAGACACACACTCACAAACACACTCATATACACACACACACACACACAAATACACACACATACGCGCACACACAAACACACACACAAACACACATACACACAAACACACACAATATACTGAGCTAGGGTACACTCAAGCCTGTAAGGCGAGGTACCCTTGATCCAAGTTGTCATCCTCTCTGTCACAGACACAGACACAGACACAGACACACACACACACACACACACAAACACAAACACACACACACACACACAAACATACACACATACAAGATGTTAGGCGAGTGATCCTTGATCCAAGTTGTCATCCTCTCTGTCACAGACACAGACACAGACACAGACAGACACACACACACAAATACACACGCACACAAACACACTCACACAAACACATACTCAAGCACACTTACACATAAACACACACACAAACACACACTAAAACACACACACACAAACACATACTCACGCACACATACACACACACACACACACAAACACACACACACAAACACACACAAACACACACAAACACACAAATACACAAAAAAACACACACACACCCATACATGCACACATATCACTTATAGTGAAAAGACGTTAAATCAAAGAACGAACACATGCACACATAGCTTACAGATGTATGATCAAACGCCTGTGAGTGTGAGATGGAGGCGGGGATGGGAAGGGTGGGAGTTGGAATCAGGGATAAAGCATTGGCGAAGAGAGAGAGAGAGAGAGAGAGAGAGAGAGAAAGAGAGAGAGAAAGAGAGAAAGAGAGAGAGAGAGAGAGATGAGTGTGTGTGTGTGTGTGTGTGTGTGTGTGTGTGTGTGTGTGTGCGACTACATGTGTGCAATAAACACTCATGCAACCAAATATCCAGATAAAGCCCACTAGCATATTGTCAGCCAACAAACCAACTGGCCAACTAACTTTATCATTACACTTCACTGTATGTCGACCTCACCCGGTCCCCTTCAAAACCAGACGAGTCTTGTCTCCTCCATCCCTCCATTTATCGTTCATGTAGCAGTTTTGACTGTCATTTGTAATACAGCCATGGACACAAGATCCAGTATTTGGAGTTCAATCTCAGCGCGCAACATAAAAATTACAAGTGACCTGTTCGCTACCCATCTTAATCCTTTGAATCCCACACCCTATCCACCAACTGCACAAAACTTAACCCTTTGACTCCCTCACCCTATCCACCAACTTTCTGCAGGAAGCTGGTGGATAGAGTGAGGGAGTCAATGGGTTAAGTCTTTGTTTTGATAATATGGTTGACGATGCAAGATGCTGATGGACAGGATGAGGGAATCAAAGGATGAATGCCCCAATCATTCTGGTGGTGTCAGTTTAATGTTTCCTCAGTATGAACTAGGAATGTCAGCGATACTTGGAACGACGACAGAGAAAGGACCTAACACAGCCATCACAGGAGCAGATGGGACCCAGAGCACCAATACCTCACCACTCTCTGGACAATCACCTCCCAAACTCCCGACACCACTCAAAAGCCATTCCATCAAGTAAGGGTGGCGGGGTGGGGGTGGGGGTGGGGGTGGGGTCGTGATCTCCACAAAAAAGGAGAAAATGATTAATGTTTCAGAGGCCCTGTTCCCCCTGCCCCCTCTTCTCCTGCCTTATCCCTTCCATTTCAAAACCTTGCGCAGGCTCAAGGAGTCTGCCACTACAGAGGTGGCAGACTGGGTGGAGCATATATGGAGTTGACTGAGTGCGGTAAATCCTGGTTGACTAAACTTGAAGATGTCATTCCCATTTCTCTTGGGTTGGATTAGACTGGATTAGGCTGGATTTCTTTTTTTGCTTTGTGTGTGTGTGTGTGTGTGCGTGTGCGTGCGTGTGTGTGTGTGTGTGGTGTGTGTGTGTGTGTGTGTGTGTGTGTGTGTGTGTGTGTGTGTGTGTGTGTGTGTGTATGTGTGTGTGTGTGTGTATGTGTGTGTGTGTGTATGTGTGTTGGTCTTAACGTGGTTGTTTCCCATGTGAAATGTAGGTTGTTTTGCCCCGATGAAAGCACGTCGCCATTGGACAGGGCCACAGATTGTTCCTTTTTATATATGTGAAGGTGGATGAATTATTTATATACATATATATATATTCATTTATTTGTTTACCTATTTTGCGGAAGTTTGTCAAGAACAACTCTTTGTCGTCAGGCTTTATCATCTGATCTGAAAGGCTAGAACTCAGACCACCAATTCATGTCTTGGGGATGGGAGGAGGGGGGGAAGAAAGTCCCTGCATGATCAGTGATTAAACTCTGCAGGGCTTCATGTGAGCTTCCCAAATAGACTCTTCTACCTACCATCTGAGCCACCTATCAGACATGGCCTGCCTTCCAACCACGCAGGATCTTCTCTGGAAAGTGACCATATGGTAGCATCCCCTTCTGTGATGATGCCGGGGACTTTTTCGAATAGTGTCAACATCTTCTGGAAATACTGTGCTAGCAATGTCCTCTCTTCTGTCACTCTTTGTTCTTGGCCTGAATAGATAAATGATAAATAAATAAAATAAATAAATAAATAAACAAATAAATAAATAACAAATAAAAGAAATAAATTAACAGATAAACAATACAAAATAAAACATTAAATAAGTAGGTAAATAAATAAATGAATAAACAGATAAGTAAATAAATAAATAAATAAATAAACAAATAGATAAGTAAATAAACAAATAAATAATGAAAACAATTGAAATTAAGCTACACAGACAGACTTTATTTTTTTGAGTAACAAGAAAGAAAAATATTTTACTATTAGAAGAAAACACCATAGAATTAATCAATGCCAATGTGCATTACTCAGGGAATAAATCTATTCATGGCAGTGCTGGAGAACAAAATCTGCACCAGCACAGTCGAAGCAATGGAAGCCAAAATCAACAAATACACAAGAAAATGGCTCGGTGTCCCACCTGGTCTCACTGATGTTGCATTCTACTGTCGTCAAGCAATGCTGAAGCTACCTCTGAAATCCATAGTGGAGGAATACAAAGTTGGAAAAGCAAGACTGTTGAGCATGCTGGAGGAATCGGAGGACAATATCGTGAGAGCAGTTCATCCAAAGCTGAGAACTGGCAGAAAGTGGAAAGTCCAAGAGGCTGTAAACAATGCCAAGAGAAACCTCAGCGTCAAAGAAATAATTGGACACACGCAAACCAACAGACAGGGACTGGGAGCAACAAAAATGCAGTGGTGGTCCAAAGCCAAAGGGAAGGAAAAAAGAGACATGATCATACAGGAGTTGAAGGAAGAAGAAGATGTCAAAAGAGTGCAGAAGGCAGTCCAGCAAGGTCAACAGGGGCAATGGACAACATGGGACAGTGCACTCCAAAGAAGTCTCAGCTGGAACGATATATGGCACATGGCTCCTCTAAGGATAAGCTTCCTCCTCAGATCTGTATATGACCTGCTCCCCTCGAATGCAAACTTAGTGAAATGGGGGAAAGCAGACGACCCAGCATGTCCGCTCTGTCAGAAGAAACAAACAGTGGAACATGTCCTAAGCTCTTGCAAAGTAGCGCTAGCCCAAGGAAGGTATACATGGAGGCACAACCAAGTTCTGAAAGTGATCACAGATGTGGTTAGCGAAAAAACCATGACCCCAAACGCACCAATTGCTATGACAACGTTCTACAAAGCAGGAGGGAAACAGGTCTGGCCCGAAAGGGCTATGACAACCAGCACATTGCCAAAGGGTCTTCTGGATGGAGCAGTCGACTGGGAGTGTACAGCAGACCTCCCAGAGTGGAGAAATTACCCAGATGTCATCAGCAAGACAGGCATGAGACCAGACATCGCTCTCCACTCTGACTCCTCGAAACAAGTGATTCTGATAGAACTCACTGTGCCATACGAAAGCAGAATGGAAGAAGCACATATCTACAAGACCGAAAAATACGCCGGTCTTGCCAGCACCCTGAAGAAAGCAGGTCTGCGGGTCAAAATCTTCGCCATAGAGGTCGGGGCAAGAGGGTTTGTGGGCACCTCCGCTTATGATCTCATGAAACAACTCGCCATTTCTGGGAAGAAGAGGACTAGAGCCCTTAAAGCGATGGCAGAGGCAGCAGAAAGGAGCTCAAGCTGGATCTGGGCAAGGAGGAACCAAAAAAGTGAACTTCATAAGGATTAAATTCCCTACAGATGATGTGTGCCCCGTTAGCACATTGGTAAAACCGCGTACCGCAGTTCTGAAGCGCAGAATCGCCCAGGTTCGATCCCCGGAGTGGGAAAAAAAAAAAAAAAAAAAAAAAAAAATAGACAACAGCAGAAGGGCATCCAGGAATGACCTGGATGTGGCCCGGCCCCCCGAGAGTGTAAGGAATTCAGGGCTGAAACACTTGTCTAAAGGGGGTTACTTCTCTGAAGACCTTCTGTTGTCTAGCTCTCCCTAGAGTTTCTTTCTATCTGTCATTTCCGTTAAAGGGGAGAGGATAAAATAACAACAGTAACGCCATCAGGACATACACAGCAGTAACAATAGACAGAAAACCATAAAGAAAGCATCACATTAATCTCAGAAAGAAAAGAAGCCAAAGAAATATGCTTTTATACTGACTGACACTGAAAAACTGTGTGCCGCAATCTGTGTGAAAATGGGGTAAGAAGGATATAGTAAAAAAAGGGACGTCCCCAAATTACTACAAGCAAAATATGTAGTAATAAGGGGACATTTTACAAAATTCCCTAATTTATATTTCATAAGCAATAGAACATCATTTTGGACTTATTTTGTGATTTTGAGCCAATTTATTTTTGTGTATTTTGGGGACGTCCCCAAATTACACACACGTCCCCTTTTTACTACCGTACACGTCGAATTGTCCCCTATCTACTACACAGGTACGTTCACACTCACACACACACACACACATCATCCGAAATAATATTTCAAGGCAATCTCTGATCGCTTGTTTCTCTCTCTGTCTCTCTCTGTCTCTCTGTGTCTCTCTCTCTGTCTCTCTGTATCTCTGTATCTCTGTCTCCCTCTCTCGTCCCCAAGGCTTCTAATCATTCGCTTCACCGGATAAAACTGCGTACCGAGTGCCAGCCATCTTGAGGGAAACTTCGAGGGTAACCAGCTACTAGATGGTTCGATTAGTCTTTCGCCCCTATACCCAAGTCTGACGATCGATTTGCACGTCATAATCGCTGCAGACCTCCACCAGAGTTTCCTCTGGCTTCATCCTACTCAGGCATAGTTCACCATCTTTCGGGTCTTCACGCGGGCTAGTTGGCAGAGCCATGGACTCAAGATCTAATATCTTGAGTTCAATCCCAGCCCGCAACATTGAAAACTGGCCTGTTTGTTGGCCATCTTAATATTTCCGTTATTTTGGTGGTGTCAGTTTAACGTTTTATAGTCCCTCTTCCCTTTTTCCCCATTTCAAGACCATGCCAGTGCATAGCGTTTTGCGCAGGCATCGGAAGTCTGTCAGATAATTGCTGGCAGATTTGGGTGGAGCGCGTATGGAGTTTTCCGAGTGCAGTAAATCCCTCTTGAACAAACTGCAAACTACAAACAAACTGTGTCTGTGTTTCAGAAAAGTGTTTAATCTGAAAAGGAAATGTACTGTACTCACGTTATAGGAATGTGAATGGCGTTCACATTGTCACAGACGTGGCCGAAACATGCACCGGTCTCGACCTTTTGGTTTTCGACAGGGCAAAACATCAAACAAACAGGATACACCAGCAGCATGGAGACACGTTTACAAAACAAAAATATACAGTTTATTAACAAGTCGTAGAACAGGAAGAGATGGGATGAAGGGGCAGATAATGCACATGGCAAAAGTGAGATAATATGTAGCGAGTAAGCTTTTCCTGCATGTAGGGATTTGTGTACATTGTATTCGTGTGTTTGTGTTTCTATGTTTTTATGTGGGACAAGAAAAACGGACTCCAGTCCAGTGATTCATGCAGTAAGTATCACATACCACACTGTATCATGTGACAGTGTTTCAGTCTGCTACAAAGTTAGTGATTCACGCAGCAGTCACGCACCACACTGTATCATGTGACAGTGTTTCAGTTTGCTACAAAGTTAGTGATTCATGCAGTATGTCACGTACCACATGTATCATGTGACAGTGTTTCAGTCTGCTACAAAGTTAGTGATTCATGCAGTAGTCACGTACCACACTGTATCATGTGACAGTGTTCTACACAGTCTACTACGAGGCTAGTGATTCATGCAGTAAGTCACGTACCACACTGTATCATGTGACAGTGTTTCAGTCTGCTACAAAGTTAGTGATTCATGCAGTAGTCACGTACCACACTGTATCATGTGACAGTGTTCTACAGTCTACTACGAGGCTAGTGATTCATGCAGTAAGTCACGTACCACACTGCATCATGTGACAGTGTTCTACACAGTCTGCTACAAATTAGTGATTCATGCAGTAGTCACGTACCACACTGTTCCAGGTGACAGTTTTAGACAGTCTACATGTAGTACAAAGTTAGTGATTCATGCAGTAAGTCACGTACCATGCTGCATCATGTGACAGTGTTCTACACAGTCTGCTACAAGGTTAGTGATTCATGCAGTAGTCACGTACCACAATGTATCATGTGACAGTTTCAGACAGTCTACATGTAGTACAAAGTTAGTGATTCATGCAGTAGTCACGTACCACACTGTATCATGTGACAGTGTTTCAGTCTGCTACAAAGTTAGTGATTCATGCAGTAGTCACGTACCACACTGTTCCAGGTGACAGTTTTAGACAGTCTACATGTAGTACAAAGTTAGTGATTCATGCAGTATGTCACGCACCACACTGTATCATGTGACAGTGTTCTACACAGTCTACTACAAAGTTAGTGATTCATGCAGTATGTCACGTACCACACTGTATCATGTGACAGTGTTCTACACAGTCTACTACAAAGTTAGCGATTCACGCAGTAGTCACGTACCACACTGTATCATGTGACAGTGTTCTACACAGTCTACTACAAACTGTTTCAGACTGTTACAAAGTTAGTGATTCATGCAGTATGTCTCGTACCACACTGTATCAAGCCTACTTGAGATCTATGTTCCCTCACGTACCCTCCGCTCTGCCTCCGATCCTCTGACTTTTCGCTTTCCACGCACTAAGCTCAATACCTATGGTCCACGAGCCTTCTCTGTTTCTGGTCCGCTCTCCTGGAACAAACTTCCTCTCTCAGTCCGTCAGCAACCTACTTTTGTCTCCTTCAAGTCCGCTCTCAAAACTCACCTTTTCTCCTCTGCATAAAATCCTGACCTCACTCAATCCCCTCTGCAGCCTGTCTCCACTCGGAGGGGAATCACATTGCAATATATATAATTGTATATACTATGCTCTCTATAATTTTCCATTATTTTTATTCTTTCTCCCCATTTAGAGCCGTGTGTGTGTGTGTGTGTGTGTGTGTGTGTGTGTGTGTGTGTGTGTGTGTGTGTGTGTGTGTGTGTGTGTGTGTATGTGTTGTGTGTGTGTGTGTGTGTGTGTGTGTGTGCGTGGGTGCGTGTGTGTGCGTGCGTACGTGTGTGTGCGTGCGTGTGTGTGTGTGTGTTTCAGCGCTTAGATTTGATTTTATCAAGATTTTGCGCTATATAAATATTGTAATTATTATTATAAGTTAGCGATTCACGCAGTAGTCACGTACCACACTGTATCATGTGACAGTGTTCTACACAGTCTACTACAAAGTTAGTGATTCACGCAGTAGTCACGTACCACACTGTATCATGTGACAGTGTTCTACACAGTCTACTACAAAGTTAGTGATTCACGCAGTAGTCACGTACCACACTGTATCATATGACAGTGTTCTACACAGTCTACTACGAGGTTAGTGATTCACGCAGCAGTCACGTACCACACTGTTCCAGGTGACAGTTTCAGAAGTCTACATGTAGTACAAAGTTAGTGATTCATGCAGTAGTCACGTACCACACAGTATCAGGTGACGTTGTTCTGTCCCAGTTTGTCAAAACGACGTCTCCGCGCTGGGAAAGAAGTCCATACACGCTAACGTCAGAGGTGCCATGTGATGAAACAAGATGAAAACAATATTTCCTCAGCTAGAGCTCCTCCAATCTGTCGTCCACTTCCGAAAAAAGGAAAAAAGGCCATAGAGAGATAGATAGGTAGATAAATGTCTGAATAAATGAACAAATATATATATGAACAAACGAATAAATAAATAAATAAATAAATAAATAAATAAATAAATAAACAAAGAAATAGATAAATAAATAAATAAATAAATAAACACGTAGATAAATAAACACGTAAGAAACGAGAAATAACAATAAACACAGAACAAAAAAGATACATACATGCACACACATACGCCAACCATCAGCGATGCAGAGTATAAAACAAAAGGAAAAGTACATGTAGCCAAATATCATGACAAACTTACAGACGTAAAGACAACAATCAACAAACTGACCACAAACACACATACACACCATGTGACAAACTTACCCGTTCTCCAGTTGTCTTTTCCTTTTCTTCACTTTTCCTTTTCTCTGTATGTATTTCGTTTGCTAATTTTGTCCATCTGTTCTTCTATTGCAAGGGAAACAACCCTACCTCTCCCTCTCTGACGTGTTGTAGTTTCGAGGTCTTTGGACTATTGACAGATGTGTTATGTTTACAGTTCTTTGGACTATTGACAGAAGTGTCATGTTTACAGTTCTTTGGACTATTGACAGAAGTGTCATGTTTACAGTTCTTTGGACTATTGACAGAAGTGTTATGTTTACAGTTCTTTGGAGTACTGAGAGAAATGTCATATTTACAGTTCTTTGGACTATTGACAGAAGTGTCATGTTTACAGTTCTTTGGACTATTGACAGAAGTGTCATGTTTACAGTTCTTTGGACTATTGACAGAAGTGTCATGTTTACAGTTCTTTGGACTATTGACAGAAGAGTCATGTTTACAGTTCTTTGGACTATTGACAGAAGTGTCATGTTTACAGTTCTTTGGAGTACTGAGAGAAGTGTCATGTTTACAGTTCTTTGGAGTACTGACAGAAGTGTCATGTTTACAGTTCTTTGGACTATTGATAGATGTGTTATGTTTACAGTTCTTTGGAGTACTGACAGAAGTGATATGTTTACAGTTCTTTGGAATACTGACAGAAGTGATTTGTTTACAGTTCTTTGGAGTACTGACAGAAGTGATATGTTTACAGTTCTTTGGAATACTGACAGAAGTGATTTGTTTACAGTTCTTTGGAGTACTGACAGAAGTGATATGTTTACAGTTCTTTGGAGTACTGACAGAAGTGATATGTTTACAGTTCTTTGGAGTACTGACAGAAGTGTTGTGATTACAGTTCTTTGGAGTACTGACAGAAGTGATATGTTTACAGTTCTTTGGAGTACTGACAGAAGTGATTTGTTTACAGTTCTTTGGAATACTGACAGAAGTGTCATGTTTACAGTTCTTTGGAGTACTGACAGAAGTGTCATGTTTACAGTTCTTTGGACTATTGACAGATGTGTTATGTTTACAGTTCTTTGGAATACTGACAGAAGTGATATGTTTACAGTTCTTTGGAGTACTGACAGAAGTGTCGTGTTTACAGTTCTTTAGAGTACTGACAGAAGTGTCATGATTACAGTTCTTTGGAATACTGACAGAAGTGATATGTTTACACTTCTTTGGACTATTGACAGAAGTGATATGTTTACAGTTCTTTGGACTATTGACAGAAGTGATATGTTTACAGTTCTTTGGACTATTGACAGAAGTGATATGTTTACAGTTCTTTGGACTATTGATAGAAGTGATATGTTTACAGTTCTTTGGACTATTGATAGAAGTGTTGTGATTACAGTTCTTTGGATTATTGACAGAAGTGATATGTTTACAGTTCTTTGGAATACTGACAGAAGTGTCATGTTTACAGTTCTTTAGAGTACTGACAGAAGTGTTATGTTTACAGTTCTTTAGACTACTGACAGAAGTGCTATGTTTACAGTTCTTTGGAATACTGACAGAAGTGCCGTGTTTACAGTTCTTTGGAATACTGACAGAAGTGTCATGTTTACAGTTCTTTAGAGTACTGACAGAAGTGTTATGTTTACAGTTCTTTAGACTACTGACAGAAGTGCTATGTTTACAGTTCTTTGGAGTACTGACAGAAGTGTCGTGTTTACAGTTCTATGGACTACTGACAGAAGTGTTATATTTACAGTTCTTTAGAGTACTGACAGAAGTGTCATGTTTAGAGTTCTATGGACTACTGACAGAAGTGTCATGTTTAGAGTTCTATGGACTACTGACAGAAGTGTTATGTTTACAGTTCTTTGGAGTACTGACAGAAGTGTCATGTTTACAGTTCTTTAAGATAATGTCAGAAATGCAATGTTTGCAATCATTTGGATTACTGACGAAAGTGTCATGTTTAAAGTGCTTTCGAGTACTGTTCTTTACAGCACTGACATAAATGCGGTGTTTACAGTTTTATGGAGGGCTGACAGATGCGCAATGTTTAGAGTTGTTTAGAGTACTGACAGCGATGCAATGTTTAGAGTTGTTTGGAGTACTGACAGCGATGCAATGTTTAGAGTTGTTTGGAGTACTGACAGCGATGCAATGTTTAGAGTTGTTTGGAGTACTGACAGCGATGCAATGTTTAGAGTTGTTTAGAGTACTGACAGCGATGCAATGTTTAGAGTTGTTTGGAGTACTGACAGCGATGCAATGTTTAGAGTTGTTTGGAGTACTGACAGTGATGCAATGTTTAGAGTTGTTTAGAGTACTGACAGCGATGCAATGTTTAGAGTTGTTTGGAGTACTGACAGCGATGCAATGTTTAGAGTTGTTTGGAGTACTGACAGCGATGCAATGTTTAGAGTTGTTTGGAGTACTGACAGCGATGCAATGTTTAGAGTTGTTTGGAGTACTGACAGCGATGCAATGTTTAGAGTTGTTTAGAGTGCTTACAGCGATGCAATGTTAGAGTTGTTTGGAGTACTGACAGCGATGCAATGTTTAGAGTTGTTTGGAGTACTGACAGCGATGCAATGTTTAGAGTTGTTTGGAGTACTGACAGGATGCAATGTTTAGAGTTGTTTGGAGTCACTGACAGCGATGCAATGTTTAGAGTTGTTTAGAGTACTGACAGCGATGCAATGTTTAGAGTTGTTTGGAGTACTGACAGCGATGCAATGTTTAGAGTTGTTTGGAGTACTGACAGCGATGCAATGTTTAGAGTTGTTTGGAGTACTGACAGCGATGCAATGTTTAGAGTTGTTTAGAGTACTGACAGCGATGCAATGTTTAGAGTTGTTTGGAGTACTGACAGCGATGCAATGTTTAGAGTTGTTTGGAGTACTGACAGTGATGCAATGTTTAGAGTTGTTTAGAGTACTGACAGCGATGCAATGTTTAGAGTTGTTTGGAGTACTGACAGCGATGCAATGTTTAGAGTTGTTTGGAGTACTGACAGCGATGCAATGTTTAGAGTTGTTTGGAGTACTGACAGCGATGCAATGTTTAGAGTTGTTTGGAGTACTGACAGCGATGCAATGTTTAGAGTTGTTTAGAGTGCTTACAGCGATGCAATGTTTAGAGTTGTTTGGAGTACTGACAGCGATGCAATGTTTAGAGTTGTTTGGAGTACTGACAGCGATGCAATGTTTAGAGTTGTTTGGAGTACTGACAGATGCGCAATGTTTAGAGTTGTTTAGAGCACTGACAGCGATGCAATGTTTAGAGTTGTTTGGAGTACTGACAGCGATGCAATGTTTAGAGTTGTTTGGAGTACTGACAGCGATGCAATGTTTAGAGTTGTTTGGAGTACTGACAGTGATGCAATGTTTAGAGTTGTTTGGAGTACTGACAGCGATGCAATGTTTAGAGTTGTTTGGAGTACTGACAGCGATGCAATGTTTAGAGTTGTTTGGAGTACTGACAGCGATGCAATGCTTAGAGTTGTTTGGAGTACTGACAGTGATGCAATGTTTAGAGTTGTTTAGAGTACTGACAGCAATGCAATGTTTAGAGTTGTTTGGAGTACTGACAGCGATGCAATGTTTAGAGTTGTTTAGAGTACTGACAGCAATGCAATGATTAGAGTTGTTTGGAGTACTGACAGCGATGCAATGTTTAGAGTTGTTTGGAGTACTGACAGCGATGCAATGTTTAGAGTTGTTTGGAGTACTGACAGTGATGCAATGTTTAGAGTTGTTTAGAGTACTGACAGCGATGCAATGTTTAGAGTTGTTTGGTGTACTGACAGCGATGCAATGTTTAGAGTTGTTTGGAGTACTGACAGTGATGCAATGTTTAGAGTTGTTTGGAGTACTGACAGCGATGCAATGTTTAGAGTTGTTTGGAGTACTGACAGCGATGCAATGTTTAGAGTTGTTTGGAGTACTGACAGCGATGCAATGTTTAGAGTTGTTTGGAGTACTGACAGCGATGCAATGTTTAGAGTTGTTTAGAGTGCTGACAGCGATGCAATGTTTAGAGTTGTTTAGAGTACTGACAGCGATGCAATGTTTAGAGTTGTTTGGAGTACTGACAGCGATGCAATGTTTAGAGTTGTTTGGAGTACTGACAGATATGCAATGTTTAGAGTTGTTTGGAGTACTGACAGATATGCAATGTTTAGAGTTGTTTGGAGTACTGACAGCGATGCAATGTTTAGAGTTGTTTGGAGTACTGACACAAATGCAATGTTTAGAGTTGTTTGGAGTACTGACACAAATTTAATGTTTAGAGTTGTTTGGAGTACTGACAGCGATGCAATGCTTAGAGTTGTTTGGAGTACTGACAGATATGCAATGTTTAGAGTTGTTTGGAGTACTGACAGCGATGCAATGTTTAGAGTTGTTTGGAGTACTGACAGCGATGCAATGTTTAGAGTTGTTTAGAGTACTGACAGATATGCAATGTTTAGAGTTGTTTGGAGTACTGACAGCGATGCAATGTTTAGAGTTGTTTGGAGTACTGACACAAATGCAATGTTTAGAGTTGTTTGGAGTACTGACAGCAATGCAATGTTTAGAGTTGTTTGGAGTACTGACAGCGATGCAATGTTTAGAGTTGTTTAGAGTACTGACAGATATGCAATGTTTAGAGTTGTTTGGAGTACTGACACAAATGCAATGTTTAGAGTTGTTTAGAGTACTGACAGCGATGCAATGTTTAGAGTTGTTTGGAGTACTGACAGCGATGCAATGTTTAGAGTTGTTTGGAGTACTGACAGCGATGCAATGTTTAGAGTTGTTGAGTACTGACACAAATGCAATGTTTAGAGTTGTTTGGAGTAATGACAGATATGCAATGTTTAGAGTTGTTTGGAGTACTGACAGCGATGCAATGTTTACAGTTGTTTAGAGTACTGACAGATATGTAATGTTTACAGTTGTTTGGAGTACTGACAAAAGCGCAATGTGTACAGGTCTTTTAAGAACATACTCACACATTAGAAGCACATTTACGACGGTTGGAGTCTTGCGGGCCCCAGTAGCTCAGTTGGTTGAGCGTCGGATTCACATGGTAATGGTTGCGAGTTCGAATCCCGGGGTGCGCTACATTAAAACTGGCCATCTCACTGTCCCATCTTAACATCATTGTTGTTCTGGTGGTGTCAGTATAGAATTAGATAAGTCCCCCTTCCCCCACTTCCCTGGGATGGTTATCCCCGGTCGGCCGTATCACCTGAGGTGGGTGCCGACGTAAAAACTGAACCAAATCAATCAATCAAACCGGAGTCTTGATACACAAGTATCGGAAGTAGGAACTGCGCATACAACACTGTATGATCCTGTCCCACTCCCAACGCAAGCTGGTTCTAGTGATAGAATTGTCAGTTGATATTGTGAAATCCAATACAAGTGCCACTGCCCGCGTTCAAGCAAACAGGAACCGGAAAAACATATTTGCCTCCCCTCTCCCCATTTCTTACCATAACTCACAAACATACTATGATTTCATTTAGTCCTCTTCTACCACTGGACGAAACAGCAGGGAAGTTCCAGCCTTTTTTCCCCTAATTTTTGTATTTGGTGTTTGTTTGTGATCTTACATTCACGCTTGACAAAGACCAGTTGCCGAAATTTTGCGTCTGTCTTGTCTTGTTGTATTAAATACGTGTTCTGATTCTATTCTCATGTTTTTCAGGTTCATGATGTTGTGAAATCAATCCTAACCTCAGCATAAAAATGGCTGTTCGCTGCCCATCTTAATGCTGCAGTAACTCTTGTCGTGCTACAGTAGTTTTTTCATAAGTTCCCTCCCTTCACTTCCATATTTTGAAAACCTTACCAGCACGTAGGGAATTGCGAGGGCTTAAGGAGTCTGTTAAATAGTTGTTGGCAGAATTTTGGTTGGAATTAAATGAGTGCGATGAATCCTTTTGAAGAAACCCTGAACTCCCAGTGTTGGTTTGGTGTATTTTGAACTGTGTGAATATGAGTGGGAAACTAGAAAAAGTTTGAAAGCTGATCGTCTGCTTTAATCTAAGACCATTTCATTGACATGTATCGTCTTGTCTGTGTATCCCTGTGAATAAGTATATTCAGTTTGTATCTGAGCATTTTAATAACTGCTGTCAGGTAAACACAATTTCTCTTGTAGAAGAAAGATTTGATTAACTACACATATAACTGTTTTGCAATGTGTTGTTGAATTTGAGTTCACGGTATGGTGATGCATAGTACTTTATTGGATTATATTTTTTTATGTCTTTTTTATGTCATTATGAATGAATCGTGTTGTTTTGTCATGATGGATGGTGTTTTAAGCAAGCTCACTATTGTCAAGAAACAATTTAATTGCTTTGATTAGGATTTCAATCTCTGTCTCCCAGCTACACAGCAGTAACCACTGATCTGTGTTGATTAGGTTTCTGTCTCTTTTCGGATACAACACTCACTATTATATTGTGTCATCTGATCTTTCCTTATTTTAATATCTAACATTAACCATGATATTGTGTTACCTGATCTTTTTCTGTTCTCATACAATACTTACCGTTATATTGTGTCACACTGATTTTTGTCTATTCTAATACAACACTAACCATTACATTATGTCACACTGATCTTTCTCTATTCTACTACAACATCATTGTATTGTATCAGCTGTGCAGGTATGCAAGCATATCTGGTTAGCTCTAAAAATTATTGTGGGATTTTTTAGGCTCTGACCATCTCCTTCCTAGAATAGAGAATATCATGACTCACTGAGAAGGCAGAGGCATCACAGCTGAGTCTCGTACACTCTGTGTATGCTCCATTGAGAGTATTGTTCAACTGGAATTTCCTAACTGGCATTGCAGGTGTCTGTGTCTCTCGGGTCTGGTTGGCACGGGATATATTGTAATAGCAAGTGTATAGCAAACTCCTGTCATGGATTCCATATCATCATGATCATCATTCCCAGTATCATGAAATCATGGCACCATGAAGTTTGTCCCAGAATCTGAAGTCCTTCATGTCCAGATCTCGTGAAGAACTCAGCACCCCTTTCCTCCACCACTTCCATGCTTAGGGTCAGTTCAAGTGAGTTTCAAATGTTCATGGGAGCTAGTGATGGAGAGCTGTGACTGTAAACTTCTTACAGGATAAAACAGTATTAAAATGGCATGACCACTTTTCAAATTGCAGAATTCATCTCACTTCCCCTCTGACATCATATTTACTCATGAACACATTATGATGTCATTTGAGTCCTTTTCTCCCACTGGACGAAGCAGCAGGAAAGTGTCAGTCTCCTCCTAATTATTGATTTTGGTGTTTGTTCGTTTGTGATCTTACGTCTACGCTTGACAAAGGCCAGTTGGCCAGACATTTGCGCCTGTCTTGTGTGGCTGTATTAGATACGCCTTCTAATTCATTTTTCATGTTTGTTTTTTCAGGTTCCTAAATAAACTTGGGGTTGATGGTATGTTGTAGAGCCGGAATAAGTAGGGTGAGGTCAATGCCATTTAAGTAGAGCTGAAACTGTGGCAGAAAAACATGCGGGCAGCCAAAACATGGACAGAATCTGTACACAGATAACTATTCAGATTCAGTCCATGATTAGGCTCTACCCAGATATTGTAAACTGAAGCCATTATTTGACTTTGAACTGATTTCCGTAGATTCCGTAGAAGGCGAGCTCGGCTGTCTGTAGAATTGGAGAAAATCAATGAGTATTTTCATGTCTTCCATGTTTTACCTGTTGCCTGGACATTCCAAGATGAAATCTACACAACGTTGTCTTCCTGTAGATGTTATACTCATTGAAGCTGAGCTGCAAGAAAGCAAAAAGAAATAAAGAACATGAAAGGCTGGATTCCATATTGCATTCAGATGAATAGGCCCACTGAAGTAGGACAATGTAAGGTTTCTTGCAGAGATGAACAAGAAGCTGGCTATCTTCCCGAGGAAGATGACCAGAATAACTGACAAAAAAATCTTTAAGTCGTAGGTCAACAGCAACATTAATAAGACAACTATGCTGCTGCTGCTGCTACTATTATCATTCCCACTATTACTTCTACTACTACTATTACTGCAGCAACAATGACTACAATTACTATTACTACCACTTATGACGATGATGATGTTGATGATGATACGTGTTTTTGTTTGCAAAAGCAACAAGAAATGAACGTCAAGCTATGCACCCAGAAAGAAGTGTACACATATAACAAAAACTTTCCCTGGTTTTTGAACATAGACATAGCCCGCAGAAAGAGACCAGGCTTGCTGCAGATGGCAGGCTATGGGGAAGGACTAGATCTCCTTCTGGCAGGGCAGACCCCCTGAGGAACCTCGCCTGTATGGGGTCGGCCTTGCAGTCAAGAACAGCCTGTTGCCCATGAGAGTCCCTCCCAAACAGCAGTTCAGAACGCAGTGTTTCCTTCAAGTTTTCAACGACGTCTGGAAAAATAAGAATTTGGGTGACTGTGCCCTGATGCTGTGCTCACCTCATGAAAACAAAAAACAAAATAAAACAAAACAAAAACAAAACAAGAACAAAACAAAAAACAAAAAAAAAACAAAACAAAACAAAACAATAACAAAACAAAACAAAACAAAACAAAAACAAAACAAAACAAAACCAAAACCGAAATACAAAGAAAAAAAACAGAAGGGATCAGATCTGTGTGTACCTTGACGTTTTCATCAGCAAGATTCCAGAATCTGATCACATCATTCTGATTGGTCATTTCATTGCTAGAGAATGATTAGAAACTTCGGTGTTGACAAAATAAACGACAACGGCCAGTGGTTGCTTGGGCTCTGCTCCTGCTACAAGCTGTGTGTCACCAACACGTTCTTCAAGACAAAGTCTTGCGATAAAGCCTCGTGAGGACACCCAGAGTCCAGACATTGGTATAAGCTGGACATGATCATCATCAGAAGACGTTCCATCAACAGTCACCTCTCAGCTTCTCCTATGCAGCTTCCACAGAGATGGCCATGACACAGACCATTCCATTGTGTGGATCAAGGTGTGACTGAAACACAAAGAACCCACTACTTCTAGCAGAAAGGATGCTCACGCATCAACGCTGTTAGAGCAGCCAGTCCACAGCCTTTAAACAGAACTCAGAGACCAAATGGAACAGGCTTTTTTAGTCAGTGCAGCCACAACCATGGAAGAGAGATAGTAACTGATGTATAACGATGTTTAACCACAACCATGGAAGAGAGATAGTAACTGATGTATAACGATGTTTAACCACAACCATGGAAGAGAGATAGTAATTGATGTATAACGATGTTTAACCACAACCATGGAAGAGAGATAGTAATTGATGTATAACGATGTTTAACCACAACCATGGAAGAGAGATAGTAATTGATGTATAACAATGTTTACAACAACGCCATGTCATCCCTAGGGAAGAAGGAGGAAGGAAATCAAGACTGGTTCTCGAGGCCCGTCTATCTGAGATTGAACCTGTCTTCAATGCCAGAAGAGTAGCTCTGATCAATAACAAAATAGATGTGTCTGAAAAAAGCTTGTAAGAGGCTAGTCAACTCCCTAGCGTATATTTGCCAAGAGTTTGGCATCTTCATCAGTCAGAGTAAGACAAAGACCATGGAATAAAACGTCAGCTGAGACCTCAGCATCACCATCAGCGATCATACCCTCAAAATGGTAAAAGAATTCACAGACTCCAGCAACCTATTCCTCGATCCAGACCTCAACGGTGGGATGGGGAAAACTTCGTTGCCATGGTCACGCTGTCCAGGAGAATGTGGACAAATAACAAAGCACAGGCTCCAAAACTGGAGTGTAATAGCATGCATACTGAGTACTCTTCTCTATAGTAGTGAGAGCTGGACAACCTACACGTACCAAGAGCACCGCCTCAATATCTTCCACCTGCTGGTCTTGCACTGGATTCTGGACGTTTCCTGAAAGGACCGTGTACCAAAGAAGAACAACCCAGACCAAACCAACATGACAAGCATGTGTTCCCTATTCACAATAAAGATTGCTTTGGTTTGGCCATATCCACAGCATGCAGGATGGATGTATCCCAAATGATATCCTGTACAGAGAGCTTGCTGTAGAATGCCAGCCCACAGGGCATCCACTGCTGCAATACAGGGACGTTTGCAAACGTGACCTCAGAGCTGTTGACATCAGTGTGTACGCCTAGGAAGAAACAGCTACAAGTCAGTATGCTTGCTGTACGTGCAGGCATCGCCATAGCTGAGGAGAAACGAACACAACTGTGATCGGAGAGAACAGAGAGAAGGAAAACTGCAGCAGCGACCACCCAGCCACAGCCATCAGCCTTTATGTTCGCCAGTTGTGCCGAGGAACGCTGCTAAAAAATCATCCCATTTAGCCACAGCTAAAGCTATGCATATCCAGCTGAATTCTCAACCAGGAACAACTGTTGTCCTATCAGACGCAAAGCCATAATTACCTTGGTTATGAATGCCACCACTGACCTTTTTCTCTATTCTAATACTTACATTGCATCGCGTTACTGGATCTTCTCTGTTCTAATACAACACTAACCATTATATTGTGTCACACTGATAGGGTAGTCTTGGGAATGACAAAGGCTAGCGGAGAGCCCACACAAAAACCAATGGAAGGCAACGGGAAACCATTATCGTATACTCCCTCGTAACATGGCCAGCCGAAGGAGAAGAAAAGTAAAGGAGGTAAATGGGGGCTCCTGTTCAGCACCTTCACCCAGCAGGGAATGTCATGTTGTGCAGGTGACACCTGATCGTTATCAATCTACAGCGATCAGATTCAAAATAAAAATTGCTGCATGGAATGGAAGAACATCACTGCAAAAAGAAAAATTAGAAAATGTCAAGATAGAGATGGTAAAGCTTAACATCAATGTTTTAGGATTAGGGGAGATGAGATGGAAGGGAGCAGACATCATAACATCAGGCGAGCATAACATTGTATATTTTGGTGGAGACATATATGAAAAAAGAGTAGGCATTATAACGGACTGTGACAAATCAAAGTGTATCAAAGTTACTATATCAGACCGAATTTTATTAGTTAGATTGGATGCAAACCATTTGATATCAACATCATCCAAGTATATGTACCAACATCCGCAAGTACTAGGGTAGAAAATTGTTGAAAACTTCTGTTAAGAATTAAAAATAGTCTAAGTTCAAGGTAAATCACAGAACATTACAATAATGATGAGAGTTTTTAATGCTAAAATGAGTCAGAAACATGTAAATGGCATATTTAGACCTCATGGCCTGGCACAAGAAATGAAAGGGAAGAGAAACTTGTTGAGTGGGCACAAATAAATGACTTCATAATAGGAAACGGTTGGTTTGAGCAACCTAACAGAAAAAAAACGGACATGGATGAAGCCAGGAGACATCACAAGAAATCAAATTGATTACATTCTGATAAACAAAAGGTATAGAAATATTTTACTGATGGCAAAAACATTACAAGGAGCAGATTGCAACAGTGACCACAATCTTTTAATGGGAAGATTTAGGCAGAAAACAAAGAGAAGAAAGCAAAGAAAAAGTAATATCAAACTAAATCTTGGACTCATACAGACAGAGGAATCGACTCGTGAAAAATTTAGCGTATATGTTCAAAACAAATTCAGTGCTCTGTAGGGCGTTGGTGACAGTGAGAAACAATGGACAAATTTGAGAAACTCGATAAATGAAGCTTGTGAAGAAATCCCTAGAGTTGAAAGAAAAGCAAAGAACTGGATGACAAAAGACATTTTAGGTTTGATGGGGGAACGGAAGAGGGCAAAAGTGGAAGAGGAAGAATACAAAAAAGATAAACAAGGAAATCAGGAATAGGTGCAATGAAGCTAAGGACGCTTGGCTGGAAACAAAGTGCAAAGAACAACACAAAACAGATCCTAAGTTTACGTACAGAGACAATGAAAAAATTTGCCCACAGGAAAAAGTCGTGCACATCAGCTGGTTGCTTGATTTAGAATCTAAAGATAGCACGATTATTGTGGAAAAAGACAAAAATTACAGAGACGGGGAGAGTATATTAAAGACCTTTTTCACGGTGACAGAAAGGAAGAACACATCATACGAAAGAACGTTGAAGGACCATCAATAACGAAAGACGAAGTAAGAGCAACACTGAAAAAGATGAAACCAGGAAAAGCTCCAGGACCAGACAATATTACAACAGAAATTATTGAGGCTCTAGATGAATTTGGTATTGAAAAATAACAGTCCTTCTAAATGAAATTTATGACACAGGAAAATTCCCTAAAGATATGTCAAAATCAATTTTCATTGCATTCCAAAGAAAGCAGGGGCTATAGAATGCGAACTCGGTTTAAATCATGTAACAAATATTCTGTTAAGAATAATCATGATAAGAACAAGGAACAGAATCAAAAGAGAAATACAGAAGAACAATGTGGATTTGTTGAGGGAAAGGAATTATTAATGCCATACACATCCTAAGAAATCTCACAGAAAGATCAGTTGAGTTGAATAAGGATTTAAATATTTTTTTGGTTAATTTACCAAGGCTTTCAACCGGGAGTAAGACACGAAGAACTGATAACCAACTAGAAAGGCTCATGACGATGGAAAGGATCTAAGAATAAGGAATATGCACTGGGAACGAACAGTGGCAAAGAGAGCAGAAAATGATATAAACTCTCACCAAAATATCAAACGAGGGGTTAGGCAGGGATGCATTCTGTCACCAGATTTGTTTTCACTTTAGAGTGAAACATGAGAAACCTAGAAGAATGCCCTGGGATGAAGGTTGGAGATAAAATGTCAAACAATCTTCGTTACGCAGAAGAGACTGTTCTAATTGCAGCAAATGAAAAAGATCTACAAAATCTTGTCAATATAATAGAAATAGAAAACAGAAATAAAGGGCTGGAGCTTAACAGTAAGAACTCTGAAGTCATGGTGATCAGTAAAAAACAAGAAATCCCCTCAAGCAAAATAGCAACAAATGGAACACTGAGACAAGTTGATAAGTTTAAATATCTGGGAATGGTCATCTTACCACACGGCAGATTCTTATAAGAAATACCAAGGTCATCTCCAGAGACTGACAGACGTTGTCATGTCGACATCATACAAGTCATCTCAGAGTGACAGACGTGTCATGATCGACATCAATACAAGGTCATCACCAAAGACTGACAGACGTTGTCATGATCCGACATCAATACCAAGGTCATCTCCAGAGACTGACAGACGTTGTCATGATCCACATCAATACCAAAGTCATCTCCAAGACTGACAGACGTTGTCATGATCCTACATCAATACCAAGGTCATCTCCAGAGACTGACAGACGTGTAGATCGACATATACAAGTCATCGCAAGACTGACAGACTTGTCATGATCCTACATCAATACCAAGGTCATCTCCAAAGACTGACGACGTTGTCATGACCGACTCACACCAGGGTTCACAAGTAGACTTGTCATGATCCGACATCAATACCAAGTCATCTCCAAAGACTGACAGACGTTGTCATGATCCGACATCAATACCAAGGTCATCTCCAAAGACTGACAGACGTTGTCATGATCCTACATCAATACCAAGGTCATCTCCAGAGACTGACAGACGTTGTAATGATCCTACATCAATACCAAGGTCATCTCCAAGACTGACAGACGTTATAACGATAACCTCTTCCTCCAAACCCTATGAGTTGGAGGGTTATATGTGTCTGTACCAGTGTGTGTGTGTGTGTGTGTGTGTGTGTGTGTGTGTGTGTGTGTGTGTGTGTGTGTGTGTGTGTGTGTGTGTGTGTGTGTGTGTGTGTGTGTGTGTATGTGTGTGTGTATGTGTCTGTACCAGTGTGTGATGGGGATGATTGCTTATCGTTAAAAAAGTGTGAGCCCATACTGATGTGGAATCCTTGAGCTATCTCTTGAGCTTCTGATCCCTTTGTGTCATAAGGTGACTTGTACTTAAGGAGACTTCTTTAAGTGCATGTCACTCCGTTACACAAAGGCCAGAATTCAAAATGAGACAAGTCTCTCTATGAAGGTGACATTTAATAGGCCTGTGTTTCATGATTAAAAAAAAACAAAAACACAGACACACAGAATTCACCCAATGTGACCAATCTCTATGAAGATGGATAGTAATTTGAACTGAAACTGTTTTTTTTTTTTTTCTCGTTTCGTTTCAAAACATGTTTGAGTTCAAAGTCTCTGTCTGTCTGTCTGTCCGTCTGTCTCTCCGTCTCTCTGTGTCTTTGTCTCTCTCTCTCTCTATTATATATATATTTCATATATATATATATAATATATATATATGTATATACATATGTGTAAAATATATTATATATATATATATATATATATAATTCTGTGTGTGTGTGTGTGTGCGTTCGTTGTTGCCATCATCGTTGTCATTGCTGGTGATGGTATTCGTTAAAAGTAACGAACTGCTGTATCTAACTTTCCAACAGATAGGAATAAAAACGTTTTGCAGCTGAATCAAACTTAGAACATTCAAGTTAATGGCAGCATCATTCATTCATAGTTTAGAGAGCAGTTCTTAAGTAGTAAAGTAATCATGCATTGAACAGACTTACATCGTATATCACTTTACAAATGATCAGAAACGTATCCTAATGTCTAAAGCAGTGAAATAGACATACGTTAACAACAACAGACTTGTACTGTGTGAGTACATCAGTTTACAGATGCTCAAAAAGACACATCTAACTTTCTAAAGAAGTGAAATAAACATAGATTAAAACAGACTTGTACTGTATTGGTAAATCAGCCTATAAATGATCAGAAACAGACATTTCTGCCTCAGTCACAACACTGGCACAATGCAGTGTAGGATGACTTCAAAGTCAGAGTGGATCTTCACACAAGGGGAACACATTGACCAGTCAACATTGACAGACCAACAGTTGATTCTGTGTATCTTCTTATTATAACCGCTACTGTGTTCTAAAAGCAGTAGATCTTTTATGTTTTATTTCATTTCATTTTTTTTCTTCTTTTAACGTTCAATTCTTCATTCACGTAACTCGTGACTTGTATGATTCTGGAGATTTATTGAGGATGACAACTTAAAACTTTCTCTCGTTGTTTATGGTGAAGATTTATTAACTTTGCTTTATGAAATAAAAGAGAGTAAAAAAAAAAAGGGCGTTATCAGAGCGAAGGAAAATCCTAACAAACCCCACACCAACACCTCTCTTACCATCCTTCATCTGGAAGAAAACCCCCCCATAATCTAGCCATTCCAAAATTTCTCCTTTTCTGTCCTGGTTATCCAGATTGCTTTAAATCAATTTCATTGTTGTCGTTCAGTCGTGAGGGTTGAGGTGAGGGGTGGTGGTGAGGAAGGAAGAGAAGGGTTAGTTTTCCACACAAAACAGCATCAGAGTACTATCATGGTTCCATATGTTCTATTCCAGGAACGTCCTGCGATGAAATAAAAAAGGACAAATACAGTATGTCTGAACACACAGCTAAGGCAACGATAGTATTTACACTTTCACCTGGCTTCTAGAATCTGTGCGTTTTAGGAAATCTTGTTGTGTGTCCTGAGTAAAAAGCACAGAACGAAGAGAGAGAGAGAGAGAGAGAAGAGAGAGAAGAGAGAGGTATGTGTGTGTGTGTGAGATAGAAAGAAAAGAAAAGAAGAGAGAGCAAGCGAGAGAGAGAGAGAGAGGAGAGCAAGAGTGAGAGAGAGTGAGAGAAAGCAAGCGAGATAGATAGATAGATAGATAGATAGATAGAGAGAGAGAGAGAGAGAGAGAGAGAGAGAGAGAGAGAGAGAGAGAGAGAGAGAGAGAGAGAGAGAACGATGGTGTAATTGAAATGTATTCGCATGCTGTTTTTGGCATTCAGACTAATGACATCTATATCTGCACATACGCACACTCAGTCACTCATACATACACACTCACATACGCACACTCGCACGCACGCAAGCACGCACACACACACACACACACACACACACACACACACACACAAACACACACGCAGAGAGTTAGACAGCCACCTGTAGTCGAACTGACAATCCTTTTCTTGAATAGCAGAAAGCCGTTACCAGTGACAGTGAAAATGTCTTCGCTTTCGCTAAAGGCGATGATTTATTGCTTTTTTCCCCATTGAGCGTGCATTAAAGAGAACACATACGGACACTCATATATCCCGCATACATACACATACGCACATTTAAGCACGCTCTACGCTCATGAAAACTCTCTGTTCTCTCTCTCTCTCTGTTTGTCTGTATCTCTCTTTCTGTCTGCCAGTCTATCTGTCTCTCTGTCCGTCTCTCTGTCTCTGTCTCTCTCTTTTTCTCTCTCTCTCTCCCCCCCTTTTCTTTATCTATCCCTCTTTCTCTCTTTCTCTCTTTTTCTCACTCTCTCTCACTCACTCTCTCTCTGTTTCTCTCCCTCTCTCCCCTCTTTTTCTCCCCTCCCTCTTTCTTTATCTGTCTCCCTTTCTCTCTTTTTCTCACTCTCACTCATTCGCTCTCTCTCTCTCTATTTCTCTATTTCTCTCTCTCTCTCTCTCTCTCTCTCTCTCTTTCTCTCACTCATTGCAGGCAAAAAGATCATAAAAGTGGTGTGCCTGACTTAGATAAGTTCAGTTTTTCAATTGAATTCTAGTCAACAACCATGTATTATCAAATTAACAGATGTTGTGCCGACAGCTTGTGTTATGCCTGAAACAGACTGACTGTAGGAATGTCTGGACACATGGGGCAGCACACGACGGAATATTTCTCCTAACTTTGGGAATCAAACAACGACTGATAAAAACCCTCCAGAAAAAAACACGAAAAAAGAATAAGAACGCATATTCAATACAACAAGACAAGACAAGCGCAAATTTTCGGGCAACTGGCCTTTGTCAAGAGTAAGATCACAATGAAGATGATTGAAGCCCTGGAGGAATTTGGCATAGAAAAATAACAGTCCTCCTAAATGAAATTTACGACACTGGAAAAATCCCCAAAGATATGTCAAAATCTTTTCATTGCACTTCCAAAGAAGACAGGGGCTATACATGTAGAATGCGAACTCCATCGCACAATCAGTTTGATGAGTCATGTAACAAAAATCCTGTTAAGAATAATCATAATGAGGACAAGGAATAGAATCAAAAGAGAAATAGCAGATGAACAGTGTGGATTTGTGGAAGGAAAAGGAACTATTAATGCCACATACATCCTAAGAACTATCATAGAGAGGTCAAATGAGATGAATAAGGATTTGTATTTATGCTTTGTTGACTACACCAAGACTTTCGATCGGGTAACACATGATGAATTGATCAAACAACTGGAGAGACTCAATGTTGATGGAAAAGATCTACGAATAATCAGAAATATGTACTGGGAACAAACGCTGCAATGAGAATAGAAAACAATGTAAGCTCTTTCCAAAATATCAAAAGAGGAGTCAGACAGGGTTGTGTTTTGTCACCAGATCTGTTTTCACTTTACAGCGAAAACATCATGAGAAACCTAGAAGACCCTGGATTAGAGGTTGGAGGGAAAATGATAAACAACATTCGATATGCAGATGACACCGTGCTAATTGCAGAAAGTGAAAGAGATCTACAAAACCTTGTGAATATACTAGAAATAGAAAGCAAAGGTAAGGGGCTGGAACTAAACAGCAGGAAGACTGAAGTCATGGTGATCAGTAAAAAAAACATGAAATCCCCTCATGCAAAATAACAGCAAACGGCACAACCTTGACACAGGTTGATAAATTCAAATACCTGGGAACGATCATTTCATCAGATGGCAGATGCACATCAGAAATAGCCGGCAGAATCGGCCAAGCCAAAACAGCATTCAAGAACATGACAAGCATTCTTACCAACAAATGCCTGTCAATTAACATCAGGAAGTGAGTTCTTGAATGTTATATAGAACCAATACTGTTGTACGGATGCGAGCGTGGACAGTCAACAAACAAAGCCAGAACAAGATTGAGGCAGCCGAGATGTGGTTTCTAAAAAGAATGTTGAGAGTTCCATGGACAACAAAGAAAACAAACGAGACAGTCTTGATGGAGGCAGACACAAGTAGATCACTCATAAGGAAGATTAGGAAAAGACAGGCAACATTTATATGCCATTTTATGAGGAAGGGGGATTTGGAGCACCTGGTCACAACGGGAAAGCTGGAGGGTAAGAGAGCACCGGGTAGACCCAGGGAGAAAATGCTGGACGGACTTGCAGAGTGGCTGGGGATGGGGAGGGTGGGGGAGATGCTAGGGGCAACGAGAGATAGAGGCAGATGGATGTCCATGATCACCAACGCCATGTGGCAGGGCACCTGATGATGATGATGATCACAACAAACAAACAACACCAGATACAAACATTTGGAGAAAAAGACTGAAACTTCCCTGCTGCTCTATCCAGTGTGAATTCAGTCCTTTTCTCACAATGGACGGAGCAGCAGGGAAGTTTTAGTCTTTTTCTCCTAATTTTTGTATCTGGTGTTTGTTTGTTTGTGATCTTACGTTGACAGAGGCCAGTTGGCCGAAAGTTTGCGCCTGTCTTGTCTGGTTGTATAAAATACGCGTTTGATCCTTTTTTCGTGTTTTTTTTCTGGTTCCTGTTTGCTTGAACGCAGGCAGTCACACTCGTTTTGGATTTAATGGCTGATAAAGTCTAACACATACATGTACTGCATGAAAAGATTATATAACCGTGAGTGATTTTCGTCATAGTCTACTTTAAAGTAAATCCTGACAGTAAATCCGGTGTGGGGCCCCTAAGGCGGTTGGATGGCAAACTTTGTCACTTTCCGGCAGCTCCTGCGGCCGCGTTGGCACCAAAACGTAACAGCCCTGCTGTTCCTTTGGATCTGTCAGCGAGGTGGAGAGGGGGGACAAGTTGCATGGGCAACAGCCTGTCTTCCATATTACACTGCCCAGGCTTACATCCGTCCATTCATCCACAAACACCTACGACCTGGAGAGGACACTCCAGCCTCGCTACTAACACAAGTGTCGGCACAACACGGGAAGCAACAGATACCGGTGATAAGTCATTGCTCAACTGGCGTAGAGCTGACGCCAGGGTTGCTTTTGACGGTGGGAGAGACCTTCGTGTCTTACTGGACAGCTACCGCCCGCCTAAGCTGGGCAGCCCCCAGCCAGTTAGGTGCTGTCCCGCCACGACCTGCCTTCTTCATTGGGTGCATGAAGATTAGGAGAAAATCTGACAAGCAGGTCGTTAATTACCGCACCAAACAAAAAGAAAAATTCAAATTCAAGAAACGGATCAGCAGTGAAACTGGGCTGTTGGAATGTCCGAACAATGATGCCTGGGCTCTCCCAAGATCTGCAAGACATCAGCGACGCCAGAAAAACCGCCGTCATAAACAGCGAACTAAAGAGGCTCAATGTGGACATTGCCACTCTGCAGGAAACACGGCTGGCTGACTCAGGAACACTAAAGGAAAGGGACTACACCTTCTTCTGGCAAGGAAAGAGTTCTGATGCCCCAAGAGAGCACGGAGTAGGCTTTGCAGTAAGGAATAGCCTGCTGAACATGATTGAACCAGGCAGCGGCGGTTCAGAACGACTCTTGACTCTCCGCCTCAACACCACCGAAGGCTATGTCACTCTCATCAGCGTTTATGCCCCAACTCTGTCCGCCTCTCCAGACACCAAGGATGAGTTCTACGAAAATCTTGCATCAACCATAAGGAACATCCCCAGGACAGAACAACTTGTTCTCCTGGGCGACTTCAACGCCAGAGTGGGTGCAGACAATAACTCATGGCCCTTCTGCCTCGGTTCCTTTGGAGTGGGGAAAATGAATGAGAATGGACAGCGACTGCTTGAGTTTTGCGCCTGCCATGAACTGTGCATCGCCAACTCCTTCTTCAAGACGAAGCCTCAGCACAAAGTCTCCTGGAGGCATCCCCGCTCAAAACATTGGCACCAACTGGATTTGATCCTAGTAAGACTTGCCGCTATCAAAAACGTTCTCCACACTCGCTCTTATCACAGCGCAGACTGCGACACAGACCACTCTCTGGTATGTTGCAAGATCAGGCTACAACCAAAGAAGTTCCACTGCTCAAAGAAACAAGGGAACCCTCGCATTGACGTCAGCAAGATGTCTCAGCCAGATCTTGTAGAACAGTTCGCAGAGGCCTTTCAGAGAGAATACGATGCATTGCAGCCCAGAGACTCTGCCACTGAGAGATGGGAAACGCTACGAGACACCATGCACCGCATTGCTATGGCCACCTTTGGGAAGAAAACTGTGAAGTCCCACGACTGGTTTGAGGCCAAATCATCAGAGATGACTCCCACTGTTGAGCCAAGCGTGCCGCACTCACCAAGTATAAGCGGTCACCCAGTGAGAAGAACCTGCAAATCCTCAGGGCTGCCAGAAGTAAGGTTCAGCTTAACGCCAGGCGCTGCGCAAACGAGTACTGGCAGAGCTCAACGAAGAGATACAGAGTGCTGCTGAAAGAGGCAACATCCGAGGAATGTATGATGGCATCAAGAAGGCACTGGGACCAACACAGAGCAAGATCGCCCCCCTCAAATCCTCCACTGGGGAAGTAATGAGCAATTCTAGCCAACAGATGAAAAGATGGGCGGAACACTACTCCGACCTGTACTCCACACAGAACATGGTGTCCCCCTTAGCCCTCGATGCCATCAAGTGCATGCCGGTAATGGAAGAACTTGACGCAGAGCCAACTGCGGACGAACTCAGCAAGGCCATTGATAGCCTGGCATCAGGGAAGGCACCTGGCAACGACGGAATTCCCCCAGACCTCATCAAGCACTGCAAGACTTCTCTTCTGCACCCCTTGCACGCAGTTCTCTGTCAGTGTTGGAATGAGGGAGCTGTACCACAGGACATGAGGGACGTCAAGATCGTCACCCTGTACAAAAACAAGGGCGAAAGGAGCGACTGCAACAACTACAGAGGTATCTCGCTCCTCAGCATTGTTGGCAAAGTCTATGCTCGAGTCCTCCTAATCCGCCTGCAGAAACTGGCTGAACGCGTCTACCCGGAATCACAGTGTGGTTTTCGAGCAGAGAGATCCACGGTAGACATGGTCTTCTCCCTTCGCCAAATCCAGGAGAAGTGCAGAGAGCAGCGGATGCCCCTGTATGTGGCATTCATTGACCTCACCAAGGCCTTTGACCTAGTCAGCAGAGATGGCCTTTTCAGGGGTCTCCGAAAAATCGGCTGCCCCCCCAAACTGCACAGCTTAATTGAGTCCTTCCACTCAAACATGAAAGGGATGGTGCAGTTCAACGGAAACCTCTCCAAGCCCTTCGACTACGCAGTGGTTGAAACAAGGCTGCGTCCAGGCCCCAACCCTCTTTGGAATCTTCTTCGCTCTCCTCCTGAGGCATGCGTTCAGCACAGCGCAAGAAGGGATACACCTGCGGACCAGATCAGATGGCAGGCTCTTCAACCTCGCCCGCCTCAGAGCAAGGACAAAGGTCCGTGAAGCCCTCATCAGAGACATGCTATTTGCCGACGATGCCGCAGTTGTGACCCATACTCAGCGGGACTTGCAGTCACTAATGGACCGCTTCTCCCAGGCCTGCAAAGATTTTGGTCTGACCATCAGTCTTAAGAAGACAAACGTCCTGGGCCAAGACACGTCATCTCCACCAGCCATCACCATTGATGACTACGAGCTTGAAGCCATCCATCAATTCACATATCTTGGGTCCACCATCACCGATAACCTCTCCCTTGACACAGAGGTCGACAAGAGGATCGGGAAGGCAGCCACAACACTAGCCCGCCTCACACAAAGGGTGTGGACAAATCCCAAGCTGACCACAAAGACAAAGATGGCTGTATACAACGCCTGTGTCCTCAGCACCTTGCTGTATGGCAGCGAGGCGTGGACCACGCATGCTCATCAGGTGAAAAGGCTCAATACCTTCCACCTGAGAAGCCTACGGCGCATACTTGGCATTTCCTGGCAAGACAAGGTGACCAACACCGAAGTCCTAACTTGCACTGGCCTCCCAACCATGCATACCATGCTGAGACAGCGTCGGCTGCGCTGGTTGGGCCACGTTCGCCGCATGGAAGATGGTCGCATCCCAAAAGACATCCTTTATGGTGAGCTTGCCACAGGGCAGAGAAACATTGGCCGCCCACAGCTGAGATACAAAGACGTTTGCAAGCGTGACATGAAGGCGCTTGAGATCAACACTGAGTCCTGGGAGGACCTCGCAGACGACCGCAACAGCTGGAGAACTACTCTCAAGAAACAGCTGCGGATTGGTGAGGACAAACTGTCAGCTGCTGCAGCAGAAAAGCGAGTTCGCAGAAAAGGGATGACAGCCAACAGACCAGCATCAGCATACACATGCGACCGCTGCGACAAGACTGCCTCTCTCGCATTGGTCTGCACAGTCACAGGCGACGCTGCTTGGACCAAGCAGACAGCCCATCTAGACATTAGAACGGATGTACTTTGTCCATGGTCAGTGATGACCGAAGGAGGCCTACTACTTTAAAGTTAGCGCATTACTTCGAAAAGTATTGGAAGTACTATCTATCTATCTATCTATCTATCTATCTATCTATCTATCTATCTATCTATCTATCTATCTACTATCTATCTATCTATCTATCTATTCTATCTATCTATCTGTCTGTCTGTCTGTCTGTCTGTTTATCTATCTATCGATCTATCTATCTCATCTATCTATCTATCTATCTGTCTGTCTGTCTGTCTATCTATCTATCTATCTATCGATCGATCTATCTATCTATCTATCTATCTATCTATCTATCTATCTGTCTATCGTCTGTCTGTCTGTCTATCGTCTGTCTGTCTGTCTATCTGTCTGTCTGTCTCTATCTTCTTTCTATCTATCTATCTATCTATCTATCTATCTATCTATCTATCTATCTATCTATGATAACCATAAAGAAATTCAGATATTTGCCTCATTAGGATGCTCCTAGTATTCAACGAACTCGGTATAAATAGACGTTATCAATATAAAATTGACACGAAAACATGTCCATTCTGCCCTGACAGCCTTTAAGATAAACTTCACTTATCCATTTATTATACTGAACGAACGAATTACTTGTCATGTTTATTGACAGCCATCAAGACACACACACTGTCATAGTCACAGGCGAACATCATGTGGAATATACAAGAAATCACCGGTATACATTTTCTACACTTTAAAGTTACGCGAAGATTAGAAATCAACACACAATTTGGAACTTACAGGTACGAGCTCGTATGTATTTGAAACAGTTCATGTTAATAAAATGATTTTACCAGTGTCAAAGTTTCGACAGAGCTGGCTGCCTGTCCTTGTCAATGATCACAACGCTGACATACGGTGTATGATGCCAGTGTTACATTATGATGCAGATAGATAGAGAGACAGATAGATAGACAGACGGATAGACAGATAAATAGACAGACTGACAGACAGATGATAGATAGATAGATAGATAGATAGATAGATAAACAGATAGATAGATAGATAGACAGACAGTTAGATAGGTAAACCAGATAGATAGAAAGATAGGTAGGTAGGTAGGTAGGTAGGTTGGTAAACACAGATGGACATATAGATATATAGATAGATAATAGATAGATAGATATATAGATAGATGGATAGATAGATAGATAGATAGAAAGACAGCTAGATAGGTAAACACAGATGGACATATAGATATATAGATAGATAATAGATAGATAGATATATAGATAGATGGATAGATAGATAGATAGATAGAAAGACAGCTAGATAGGTAAACACAGATGGACATATAGATATATAGATAGATAATAGATAGATAGATAAATAGATAGATGGATAGATAGATAAATAGATAGAAAGACAGCTAGATAGTAAACCAGATAGGAAGATAGATAGATAGACAGATAGGCAAGTAGGTAGGTAGGCTGGTAAACACAGATGGACATATAGATATATAGATAGATAATAGATAGATAGATAGATAATAGATAGATAGATAGATAGATAGATAGATAGATAGATAGATATATAGATAGATGGATAGATGTTCATGTTCATGTTCATAGTGCTTATAGCACAGCCGACTACTTGAGCCATATCAGGGCTAACACCACGTCAAAAAACGACAACCAGGTTAAGATAAAAGACAACAGTTAAAAACCATGCTCACTGTTAACCTTACAATTCTAAAACGGAATTAAAGAAAAACGTAATCACAATGTAATTTCATATCAGGTGAAATCTATTCATCTCTGGTAAAAACTGGAAAATTATGTCAGGAGGGACGTCTCTGAACAGGATCTTTAAGGAGTTTCCCGTGTAGTGCTTTTCTCTCATATCTTACAAGTTCCAGCTATCAAGGAGGAGGTGTCTGATGCTCAACGGCTCGTCACATGGTATACACCATTGTGCTTTTTCATTTTTTAAAAGGTACGAATGAGTGTAGGCTGTGTGACCCGTGTGTAACCTACATAACACTGTCTCTTTCTTTTTTAAAAGGTACGAATGAGTGTAGGCTGTGTGACCCGTGTAACCTACATAACACTGTCTCTTTCTTTTTTTAAAAGGTACGAATGAGTGTAGGCTGTGTGACCCGTGTGTAACCTACATAACACTGTCTCTTTCTTTTTTAAAAGGTACGAATGAGTGTAGGCTGTGTGACCCATGTGTAACCTACATAACACTGTCTCTTTCTTTTTTAAAAGTTACGAATGAGTGTAGGATGTGTGACCCGTGTATAACCTACATAACACTGTCTCTTTCTTTTTTAAAAGGTACGAATGAGTGTAGGATGTGTGACCTGTGTGTAACCTACATAACACTGTCTCTTTCTTTTTTAAAAGGTACGAATGAGTGTAGGCTGTGTGACCCGTGTGTAACCTACATAACACTGTCTCTTTCTTTTTTAAAAGGTACGAATGAGTGTAGGATGTGTGACCCGTGTGTAACCTACATAACACTGTCTCTTTCTTTTTTAAAAGGTACGAATGAGTGTAGGATGTGTGACCCGTGTGTAACCTACATAACACTGTCTCTTTCTTTTTTAAAAGGTACGAATGAGTGTAGGATGTGTGACCCGTGTGTAACCTACATAACACTGTCTCTTTCTTTTTTAAAAGGTACGAATGAGTGTAGGATGTGTGACCCGTGTGTAACCTACATAACACTGTCTCTTTCTTTTTTAAAAGGTACGAATGAGTGTAGGCTGTGTGACCCGTGTGTAACCTACATAACACTGTCTCTTTCTTTTTTAAAAGGTACGAATGAGTGTAGGCTGTGTGACCCGTGTGTAACCTACATAACACTGTCTCTTTCTTACGGTTTCCTGCAGCAGATGGGAGAATTTCTTTCAGGTTAGGACGGATTTGGAAAAGTTTGTTATCTGTCTGTTCTTTCCAATCCTCCTGCCACAGATTTCTCACGTAACTGTATGCTTTGGATTTAACATCTGTGTAAGGAATGAAGGATTTCGACATCTTTTCCCTTGTAGCGTTCTTGGCCAGGCAGTCAGCCTTTTCTTTGCCTCCATTGAATACTTGGACACAAACACTACACAAAGGACTCCTTAAAGAACGTCCTCAAAGATGTTTCTTCATCTTAGATGACTAAGATTATGGGAAAGAATATTAAGTGCATTTTAAAGGATAATTATGAGCCTGATCTGTAATTGTTGCCTTTTCGATTAGATGTGCTATTTTCAGTTTCAGTTTCAGTTTCTCAAGATGACGTTTTCCCGTTCGGAACGAAATCCATAAGCACTAACGTCACAGGTGCCATGTGTATGGTGATCATGGCACAAGCCTTAAGCCTGCACATAAACCCACGAGCTGGCCAGGTCCTGAGGACCTACCTAGACTATGTTTTACCTAGTCTATATTCTATACTGGTATTTTATCAGCCAACCACTGGAATAATCTTGGTTACATGTAAATGACATGTGTATGTGTGTCTTACATTCAAAAAACGAAAAGATATATCAAGTAAATAAATAAATAATTAAAGATGTGAATCACAACACATCTAGCTATTCTGTATAAAATCGTCTCACATGACAGAACCACCCCCTTAGTGAATGCCCAAATACTCAGCCGTCTATCAACAAGATGAAGACAATATTTTTAACGTGGTGTTAGCACTGATATGACGCTAGTAGTCGGTTGGGCTCTAAGGGTATAAGCAATATTTGACCTCCCACCACGAAACCAGTCTTAACTCGCAGTCAGTCGAACAGCACTAGGAGCTGAAAAGGTGACTGAGGGTCTATCTGGGGTGTTTTGACTTTTTCTCAAAATTGATTTCTGTAGACTATAATCTATCACTCACAGAAATGTTTTTCTTGAAAAAATATTATTAATCAATTTAAAATGGTATTTTAATGCACTGATCGCAGCAAAAAGAACGCAATTTCCTACCCAAAGTACCTATTTTTGTCTCGTATCATGAACCGTACAGTACCCGCACATGTAATATACTGATGGAAAGCTCTTTGGTGCACCTTTCATATAATGACAGCGAAAATTCGAAACAAACTGGGTCAAAGCCACCAAATCAAGAAATTTAAGGAAAATGTTTAGGAGTGTACACAAAAAACTTTAGAGGCCGTTTTCTCAAAATGGCCGTCATACAACTTAATGACTTTAAACATAGATAACTTCTACATTTTTTTGAGTACAACCTTTATTCAAGTACCAAAATAATCAGCAGAACGTACACTTTCCAGTGATATGTATATCTCAAAATGCCCAAAATGCTAGTTAAGACTGATTTCCTGGCGGGAGGTCACATATGTATTGTTTTTCTCTCTCTCTCTTTCTCTCCCTCTCTCTCTCAAATAGGTTGGTTGTACCTCGTTCAGCAAACTATAAAACAAAACCCTTTTTTATGATGTAACTCACTATGTCACAATAGCGTGGTTTGGCTTGTATTTGAGCTATTTGTGTGTTTTGTCTATTTGTGATCAACATCAGCATTTTGTTTTACACACACTCACACACACACACACACACACAAAACCCACACACACACACACACACACACACACTAAATAAATATATACACACTCACACACACACACTCACACACACACATACACAACACACACACACACACACACACACACACACACACACACACACACACACACACACACACACACCTCACACACACCACACACACGCTCACACACACATTCACACACACACGCACACACACATGCACACACACATGCACGCACGCACACACAAGCACGCAGCATGTACGTACACACACACACGCACACATTCACACACACATGCACACACACACAAGCCGGCGCGCATGCACGTACACAGACACACACACATACACACACACAAACACACACACACATACACACACACACACACACACACACAACGCAAACTCACATACGCACACACACACACACACACACACACACACACACACACACACACACACACACACACACACACACGCAAACACACACACATACACACACACACGCAAACACATACACACACACACACTCACACACACACACACACACACACACACACACACACACACACACACACACACATAAATTATATTATTACCAGGTAGCTTATATTGGCGATACACATTCTTTTGAGGCACGAGGACGAAAAGAAAGACAACATTTCTTCATTCTGAAGACGTGAACATGACACTCACATGTCTTGGAGATTCACACTGGATGTATCCATTCTGGCAACAACGCCAGACATCCATCAACAACAGACATATGCCAACGCTACCTCAGTAACATTTACTGAAAAGATTATATACTTTTTGGATATGATAGAAATGTTAAGTAAGACAAAATATTAAAACACTAGGCCTGATCATATCATATGCATAGTTTCATATTCACAGAATACTCTTTTTTGGACATGATAGAAATTTGGAGTCAGATAAACTGTTTGAACATTGTCCGTGTACAATTTCATATTCATAACATAGACTTAAATCTTTTTGGACATTGTCACAATTTCAAGTTAGACAAAGTAGCAAACTATTAGACGTGATGCTGTTGCTTTCATAATGTCATGTTTATCATCATCATCATCATCATCATCATCATCATCATCATCATCATCATCATCATCATCATCATCATCATCATCATCATCAGATGCTGCCGCATGGCGTTGGCGATCATGGACTTCCATTTGTCTCTATCTCTCGTTGCGCCAAGCATCTCCCCCACCCTCCTCTGTCCCCAGCCACTCTGCAAATCCGTCCAGCATTTTCTCCCTGGGTCTACCTGGTGCTCTCTTTCCCTCCAGCTTTCCCGTTGTGACCAGGTGCTTCAAATCCCCCTTTCCTCATAAAATGGCCTATGAATGTTGCCTGTCTTTTCCTAATCTTCCTTATGAGTGATCTACTTGTGTCTGCCTCCATCAAGACTGTCTCGTTTGTTTTCTTTGCTGTCCATGGAACTCTCAACATCCTTCTTAGAAACCACATCTCGGCTGCCTCCATCTTGTTCTGGCTTTGCTTGTTGACTGTCCACGCCTCGCATCCGTACAACAGTATTGGTTCTATATAACATTCAAGAACTCTCTTCCTGATGTTAATTGATAGGCATTTGTTGGTAAGAATGCTTTCATCTTCTTGTTTATCACATAAAGCAAACACGTGAACTTTATTCCACATTTTTATTTTGTCAGTTTCACTTTCTTTGCCATTTACAGTTTTTGTTTTTGTTTTTAGGTATTTGTCAAGAAATACCTGGAAACTATGTATGACACAGGTAAAAATATACAGCATTGATGAAAATGTCTTATTATTCATTTCGTACCAAATTGTTTTCGTACAAAACGCTAGTTGTATGGCCATGTGCGACAACTGTACCGAAGGTGAGTCAAAAGAAGCAGACGCTATTTGTCAGAGTTAGTTCCCCTGGCTCTAACAGCCCCTGAAATAACTACAGAAAACTCTGAAGAGGGCCCTTGAATTTCTAAACGAGTAACCCAGGTATTGCTATTTGGCAGAAAAATATGTTTGATTTATATAAAAGTTATCAAGGTAAAGTTTCCATTGTTTACTTTTAAAGTAATAAATTTCATCCCTTGATTGTTCGGCACTATACAAAACCCCAACTGGAAATTTGTTACGATCAACGGAAATGTATACAATCATAACATGATTTATGGAATTTTTTTTACAGCACGATTAAAAAGTTAGCATCGAATGTTTCAGCTAAATTATTGCATGCCTCAAATCATTAAGTATTAAATTTACATCTGAGCAAGTAATAAGTCATGGCAAACAGTAAAATTATTTTTGCCATTTGTCGGGAAAATAGATTCACGTTTTGAGTGTGTAAACTCGGACTTAAATATACAAAGTTGATTAATTTCTTATTTCTTATATAAATGAGATGGATATATAATAAAAAGTTGCCAAAGTAGTCAAGTATTAACTCTTTGACTCCTGCACCTTATTTACCAACTGCAAAAACTTAACCCTTTGTATCCCTTACCCTCTCCACCAGCTTCCTGTAGGAAGCTTATGGACAGGATGAGGGAGTCAAAGGGTTAGATTTTTGTTTTGCTGGCATGGTTGATAATGCAGGATGCTGGTGGACAGGGTGCGGGAGTCAAAGGGTTAAAAGAGATTTTAGCACTCGACATCATGGTCAAGCTGCTCATAGTCATGTGCAAATACCGTAACATTCCATAATATACGACTATCAGTTCATGAACTTGGGTCTGTTTACAACGTTCAGTTTATACAAATGTCTCCAATACCCATAGCCTGATACATTACTGCTCCAGACAGCAAGCGTCCTTGATATACAAACTAAGGCTTAACTCTTGGAAAACAAAATATACACGGAATTATGTATTTGTTCAAAAGCATTATCTGTCCACCATCTGCTCTTTGAATGTCATACCTCACTTACGACATATAGAAATAACAATCTTGATTTTTCATGTACTGACTCTAGAGATATCCTTTACAGCAAAAATACTGATATAATTTCGGTAGTCCAGCTGATTATCAGATCCCCTGTTGGCAGATTGTTAAGAAGAGTTAATTAATTGTTGTATGTTATTATTTGAATTATTCATTGTTCTGAATTATTAATGTTAATTGTTCCCTTCTTATATTAAAACTTCACTACCCCCTCCCCAATCCCCAACCCCACCCCCTTTTTTTTCCTGTGTGTTTTTTGTCTTTTGTGTGTGTGTGTGTGTGTGTGTGTGTGTGTGTGTGTGTGTGTGTGTGTGTGTGTGTGTGTGTGTGTGTGTGTGTGTGTGTGTGTGTGGTGTGTTGTGTGTGTGTGTGTGTGTGTGTTGTGTGTGTGTGTCTAAAATTACTATTGTGAACAGACATTAAAATAAAAGATTCCTTTTCATGTGCGTTCAAATCAAAAGAGATTGTGTTTTGTACCGCCTAACGATACCATTCTACTCAGAATGATTGATTTGCTTTTTGAAAAGTATGTTTACAGAAACTGTGGGCTATCACTTAGTTACTTATTTTGCTTGGATCGACAGTGACTGGCTAAACATTTAAAAATACGGCCAGAATCCCATGCAGCAAAATTCGTTTAGTGCATCATCATCATCATCATCATGATGTGCCCTGCCACGTGGCGTTGGCGATCATAGCCCTCCATACGAATCTATCCCTTGTTGCCGCAAGTACATCTCCCATCCTCTCTGCCCTCAGCCACTCTGCAAGTCCGTCCAATATTTTCTCCCTGGGTCTACCTGGTGTTCTCTTTCCCTCCAGCTTTCCTGTTGTGACCAGGGCTCTATTTCTCTTTCCTCACAAAAATGTCGTACGTATAAGTGTTCCTTGTCTTTTCCTAATCTTCTTTGTTAATGATCTTCTTGCGTCTGCCTCCTTCAGGACTGTCTCGTTTGTTTTCTTCGCTGTCCCTGGAACTCTCAACGTTCTTCTTAGAAATCAAATTTCAGTTGCCTCAATATTGTTCTGACTTTGCGTGTTGACTGTCCACGCCTGACAACCGTACAACAGTATTGGTTCTATATAACACTACAGAACTCTCTTCCTGATGTTAATTGATTGGCATTTGTTGGTAAGAACGCTTTTCATTTTTTTGAATGCTGTTTTGGCTTCGCCAATTTTGCTGGCTATTTCTGATGTGCATCAGCGCATAATCGCTGATAATTCCAAATCAAATGAAAACTATGTACAGTGATGTGAACTAGGATAATCCTTGTGCTATACAGATTCTTATGATATGTAAAATGTTTATGTTTGTTTCTCAAACCGAAAGATAAATACCAATGAAGGTTTACAAACAAAGACAGGTCTAAATGTATCGTCAATGGTCCATCAGAGGACTGGTTCACGTTCAGTCAGCTGGTGTTCTCTTTACGGTTCGTTCAAGAAGTGTATACGTGTGTGTGACTGCCTGAATGGAGCAATCCAATTCATACATTTATCCATACGAAGGAGAACCGAAAAAAGCATCGGTATCTCACAAATCTACTAAAATGTTCAAAGGTTTCTTTGGGCAATTTTTTCCTAGTCCTCGTATACTCTGAAAGAGGTAGGACTTTAAAATCTACAGACAGAACAGAACAGAACAGAACAGAACAGAACAGAACAAACATAACAGAACAGAACAGAACAGAACAGAACAAACGACAGAACAGAACAGAACAGAACAGAACAGAACAGAACAGAACAGAACAGAACAGAACAGAACAGAACAGAACAGAATGGGGCATCGAGGAGTACCCGAAGGAGAACCGAATAAAGCATCAGTATCTCACAATGCTACTAACAGTTGAGCCAGGTCAAAAGTGCTTTTTGGTGACTTTCCTAGTTCAAGTCACTGCAACTAATTTCTTGCCTTTGCACAGCCTGAACAATCCTAGATATTGAGCTTTAAATGTCAAATCAAATAGCAGACATGAATTCATGGAGGTTAAACAAATCATTTATTAGCCAGTCAAGTTTATATTTACACTTTTACTCTAATTTCAGCCTTCCTTTTACAGATAGGTGTAGTAGGCTGAGAATAAAGTTTGGTTTAAAACCATGGTTGTACCTGGTATGTAGTTTTAGTTTCTTATCAAATTTACTCACAGTTTATAATTTCATTAGTTTTTTGCCTAGTTTCATATATTATGCAAAATTAAAGTGTAGACATAGGGTTTCATTCGTGACACTTGTGTCACAGGCCTACAGTTCTTTGATCAATCACAGTGGAGAAAAATGATTAAAAACTGCAATGAAATAGGGCTTTTCAAGTTTTATGCATAAAACTGTCTGAATAGAACTCATCAGCATTGCAATCAAATGGATACTTTGGAAACTATTTGAGTTTTTAGCATTCGTGTGACACCTGTCACGGATGAAACTATGTCCTATAAAATATGAGCTACTGCCTCTGGAAAAGCCAAACGATTTGTTCAGCTACCATGAATTCATGTCTACTATTTGATTTGACATTTAAAGCTCAATATCTAGGATTGTTCAGGCTGTGCACAGGCAAGAAAATTAGTTGCAGTGATTTGAACAAGGAAAGTCACCAAAAAGCACTTTTTGACCCTGGCTCATTTTAAAAGGCTTCTTTGAGCAATTGTTTTGCTAGTCCTCGTATACTCTGAGAGTGGTAGGACTTTACAATCTACAGAACAGAACAGAACTGAATGGGGCTTTCCCATCGGCCATATCACCTGAAGTGGGTGTCGACATAAAAACTTAAACAATCAATCAATCAATCAATCAATCAATCAATCAATCAATCAATCAATCAATCATCATCAAAACGAATGGGGCAGTCAAGTAGTTCTAGAGAATCCGACAGTAACATCGGTATCTCACAGTGCAACCAAAATGTTTTAAGGCTTCTTTGAGCAACATTCTTATAGCTAGTCCTCATACATTCTTAGAGTGGTAGGACTTTAAACTAAAAAGAAAATACAACAACAACAAAACAAACAAACAAACAAACAAACAAACAACAACAAACAAACAAACAAAAAACAACTAAAAAAAAACAAACACAAAACAAAACAAAAACATTGTATTACATACGTGTT
>JAPXFY010000031.1:3428133-3440633 GCA_030674185.1 Monoplex corrugatus | reverse complement strand
TGTAGAGAACATAAGCCAGTGGATCGAAGTTGCCGAAAGATGAAATCTACATAAGGACTGTAGACAGAAGGGGATGGAGACACTGACGGGGCATGCATCAGCGGCTACCATCAAGGATGATGTCGCCGACAGGTGAACAGACGAACAGGTGAGGGTTTTGCGGCAGGCTTAAGGAGTCTGCCAGAAAATTGTTGGAGATTTGGGTGGAGCACATATGGAATTGCCCGAGAGTGGTGAATGCCTCTTTCACAGACTCCAGACTCCAAGGTCTTCACATGGGCCCATAGCAGGTTTCATTTTACTTCACCGGTCTCGATGGCCTTGTGGTCGGTGTACGAGATGGGCAGAATCTGTTGATGGTAACTCATCTCCATGACTTGAATCCTCTTTCGTAAGCCATCTGTGACAGTCCATGTTCATCATCATCATCAGGTGCCTTGCCGCATGGCGATGGCGATTTATGGACTTCCATCTGTCTCTACTCTTGTTGCCTCAAGCATCTCTTCCATCCTCCTTGTCCCAACCACTCTGCTAGTCCGTCTAGTATCTTCTCCCTGGGTCTACCTGGTGCTCTCTTTCCCTCCAGCTTTCCCGTTGTGACCAGGTGCTCCAATTTCCCTTTCCTCATAAAATGCCATTAAATGTTACCTGTCTTTTCCTAATCTTCCTTATGAATAATCTACTTGTGTCTGCCTCCATCAAGACTGTCTCGTTTGTTTTCTTTGCTGTCCATGGAACTGTCAACATTCTTCTTAGAAACCACATCTCGGCTGCCTCCATGTTCCGCGAGTTAAAAGGACATGGACATGACAGAGACGTCCAGTGATGTATTCAGACATGCAGGCGCATGGACAAATGGATCGCAGACAGGAAGAAGCAGACTGAGGACTATGGTACAGACAGACAGAAAGACAGACAAAAAGGAAGACAGCAACAGACTAAGGCAGACGACAGACACAGACAGAAGACAAAAAGCAGACAGACAACAGATAGCAGACACAGACAGAACAGACAGACATGAAGACAGACAGACAGACAGACAAAGACAGACAGACAGACAGAGACAACAGACACAGACAGACGACAGACAAACGACAGACAGACAGAAGACAACAGACACAGACAGACAGACAAACAAAAAGGCAGACAGTCAAATCAGATAAGCAATCAGGGAGACAGACAGACGGACAGACAGAGACATATATAATACATACATACATACTATATACATACAATACATACAGACATACATACATACATACAACACTACATACTAAGCCACATACTTTCATACATACATACATACATCATACATACATACATACATACATACATACATACATACATGCATACATACATACATACATACATGCATACATACATACATACATACATACAGATCACACAGACAGACATACATACAGCAGACAGACAGACAGACTCACACACAGTGACAGACAGACAGACGACAGACAGAAAGACAGACAGACAGACACAGACAGACAGACAAACAAAAAGGCAGACAGTCAAACAGATAAGCAATCAGGAGACAGACGGACAGACAGAGACATACATAATACATACATACGTACATACATACATACATACATTTGCATACATACATACATACATTTGCATACATTTCATACATACATTCATACATACATACATACATACATACATGCACATGCATGCACATACATACATACATACATACATACATACATACACATACATACAGACAACATACATGCAGCAGACAACAGACATACAGACAGACACACAGACAGATAAAAGACAGACAGAGAGACAAAACACACAGGGCAGACAGACAGAAAGACAGACAGACAGACAAACAGAAGACAGACAGACAGACACAAAGACAAACAGACAGACCACAGACGGCCAGCCAAACAGATGAGCAGTCAGGGAGACAGACAGACACACACACGGACGGACGGATGGACGGACGGACGGACAGACAGACAGACAGACTCACACAGCCAAGCCACACCAGCCAGACCCGCAGCAGACTCACAGACAGACTCACAGACAGACAGACAAACAGACAGACAGCCAGACAGCCAGCCAGCCAGCCAGACAGACTCACAGACAGACAGACAGACAGCAGACAGACAGCAGCAGACTCACACAGCAGACAGACAGACAGGCAGAGAGACAGCAGACAGACAGCAGACAGACAGACCACAGACAGACAGACAAACAGACAACAGCCAGCCAGCCAGCCAGCCAGACAGACTCACAGACAGACAGACAGCCAGCCAGCCAGCCAGACAGACAGACAGACAGACAGACAGACGTACCACACCAAGTAGGGGTCAGACGATTAGCAGACCGGTAGGAGAATTCATACAGGTACTGCGTATGGTTCCCTGATGCGTCAAGCAACTTCGTCTCCTTCAAAGCAGGAGCCACAAAGGCAAAATCTGACGTCATCTGCAAAGAGAGAAAGAGAGTCAGTGAGTAAGAGAGAGGGGAGAGAGAGAGAGAGAGAGAGAGAGAGAGAGAGGGAGAGAGAGAGTGTGTGAGAGAGTGAGAGAGAGTGAGACAGAGAGAGAGACAGAGACAAAGAGAGACAGGCAGAGAGAGAAAGGCAGAGAGAGAAACAGGCAGAGAGAGAGAGAGAGAGAGTGAGAGAGAGTGAGACAGAGAGAGAGAGACAGAGACAGAGAGAGACAGAGTCAGAGACAGAGATGGAGAGACAGAAACAGAGAGAAAGAGAGAGAGTGAGACAGAGTGAGACAGAGTGAGACAGAGAGAGAGACAGAGACAGAGAGAGACAGAGTCAGAGACAGAGATGGAGAGACAGAAACAGAGAGACAGGCAGAGCGAGAGAGAGAGAGAGAGAGAGAGAGAGAGAGAGAGAGAGAGAGAGAGAGAGAGAGAAAGAGAGGGTATGTGTGTGTGTGAGAGTGTGAGAGGGAGGGAGGGAGAGAGAGAGAGAGAGAGTCAGACAGAGACAGAGACAAAGAGACAGAGACAGACAGACAGACAGAGAGACAGATGAAGACTGAGGCAGAGATAGAGAGACAGAGAGACAGAAACAGACATAGAGAGAGTGTGTATGTGTGTGAGAGTAGGGGAGGGAAGGAGAGAGAGAGACAGAGAGAGAGAGAGAGACAGAGACAGAGACAAAAACAGAGGACATAGAGAGAGTGTGTGTGTGTGTGTGAGAGTAGGGGAGGGAAGAAGAGAGAGAGAGAGACAGAGAGAGAGACAGAAACAGAGACAGAGACAGAGAGACAGAAAGAGAGAGACAGACAGACAGAGACAGGAGAGACAGAGAGAGAGAGAGAGAGAGAGAGACAGAGAGAGAGACAGAGAGACATACAGATACAGGGATAGAGAGACAGAGAGAGAGTGTGTATGTGTGGGTGTAAGAGTGGGAGAGAGAGAGAGAGAGAGAGAGAGAGAGAGAGAGAGAGAGACAGACAGACAGACAGACAGAGACCGAGAGAGAGACAGACAGAGACAGACAGAGAGACAGACACACACAGACACACACACACACAGACACAAGAGAGAGAGAGAGAGAGAGAGAGAGAGAGAGAGAGAGAGAGAGAGAGAGAGAGAGAGAGAGAGAGCTTGCTTACTTCAACTTCCTTATTTTTTGAAAGAGAGGTTAGTTCATATAATCAGAGAAGTGTGTGCAAATGTGTGTGTGTTTGCGTGCGTGCGTGCGTGTGTGTGTGTGTGTGTGTGTGTATGTGTGTGTGTGTGTATGTGTGTGTGTGTGTGTGCATGTGGACGAAGCAGAAAAAGACTGAAATTTCCCTGCTGCTTCGTCCAGTGTGAGAAAAGGAGTAAAATGATTTCAGTCCTTTTTTCACACCGGACGAAGCAACAGGGAAGTTTCAGTCTTTTTTTTCTTAATTTTTGTATTTGATGTTTGCTCGTTTGTGGTCTTACGTCTACGCTTGACAAAGGTCAGTTGGCCGAAAATTTGCACCTGTCTTGTCTGGTTGTATTAAATACGCGTTCTGATTCTTTTTTCGTTTTTTTTTCTGGTTCCTGTTTGCTTGAACGCGGGCAGTCATAGTTGTTCTGGATTTCTTATGTTCTGTTAAGCCAGACATTTCTTTCTATGGGATGATTAGGTGTTTTATAAGGGGAAAAAGGGGGTACTTTAGTCACAATTTACCTGGAATTTGGTTTCTTTCTTCTTCTTCTGTAGTTCTTCAAGGGTTATCAATTATTTACGTTAGCTGATCATAACATGGTTCCGTTTTGTTTCAGCCTGGTGTCAAGAAAATGTTCTGTGAAATATTTCAACAAAATGTATTGAATTCTTTCTGAGAATGATTACATATTCCGTCTGGATTGATCAGATTAAAACAAGATCAACTGATACGAATGTTGACTTGCATAGGTATCTCAATTTGTTCGAAATAAAACAAGTTTTTTTGTGAAATCATCACGAAATCACTTCAGTCTATCTACCTGCAGAAGTGAATGTCGGAGTTAAAAAAATACCATTTTTCGAAATGAAATTAAAAAAAGTAAAAAGTCACACAATTGTTATATGTTTTCATTGATCAAGTTTAGGTTTTTTTTTAATAATCTTGAAATTGGATAAGACAAATGAAAAGGAAAAGACAGTGTTGGGGATTGTCTAGGTTACTCAAGCCTTTCATTAAGTTCACCCAGAGTTTCCCTAACTGCTTGCACGTCGACATCTTCCTGTCTACACAAGTCTTCCAGTTTCACACAAGAACGCGTAACCCATCCCCTGGCTACTGTACGCGCTCTTACCCTCTATTCATGTTCACAGCCATTTCCACACAAAGTTCAACTTCCACTGAACCTAACACTGACACTAGTAAACTTGGCAAAGATCGTTTGACTAATCTTCACCTTGACGGGTTCCGGCACCAGTTTTCATATGCAGAAAAGTCTCATACTTTCGACCGTCATCATCATCATCATCAGGTGCCCTGCCGCATGGCGTTGGCGACCATGGACTTCCAACATCTCTATCTCTCGTTGCCCCCAGCGTCTCCCCCACCCTCCTCATCCCCAGCCACTCTGCAAGTCCGTCCAGCATTCTCTCCCTGGGTCTACCTGGTGTTCTCTTTCCATCCAGCTTTCCCGTTGTGACCATGTGCTCCAAATCCCCCTTCCTCATAAAATGGCCTATAAATGTTGCTTGTCTTTTCCTAATCTTCCTTATGAGTGATCTACTTGTGTCTGCCTCCATCAAAACTGTCTCGTTTGTTTTCTTTGCTGTCCATGGAACTCTCAACATTCTTCTTAGAAACCACATCTCGGTTGCCTCGATCCTGCTCTGGCTTTGCTTGCTGACTGTCCACGTCTCGCATCCGTACAACAGTATTAGTTCTATATAACATTCAAGGACTCTCTTTCTGATGTTAATTGATAGGCATTTGTTGGTAAGAATGCTTGTCATCTTCTTGAATGCTGTTTTGGCTTGACCGATTCTGCCAGCTGTTTCCGATGTGCATCTGCCGTCTGATGAAATGACCGTTCCCAGGTATTTGAACTTATTAACCTGTGTCAAGGATGTACCATTTGCTGTTATTTTGCATGAGGGATTTCATGTTTTTTACTGATCACCATGACTTCAGTCTTCCTGCTTTCTGTTTCTAGTATATTCACAAGGTTTTGTAGGTCCCTTTCATTTTCTGCAATTAGCACGGTGTCACCTGCGTACCGAATGTTGTTTATCATTTTCCCTTCAACCTTTAATCCAGGTCTTCTTCTAGGTTTCTCATGATGTTTTCGCTATATAGTGAAAACAGATCTGGTGACTAAACACAACCCTGTCTGACTCCTCTTTTGATGTTTTGAAAAGAGCTTATATTGTTTTCTATTCTCATTGCAGCTGTTTGTTCCCAGTACATATTCCTGATTATTCGTAGATCTTTTCCATCGACATTGAGTCTCTCCAGTTGGTTGATCAATTCTTCATGTCGTACCCGATCGAAAGCCTTGGTATAGTAAACAAAGCATAAATACAAATCCTTATTCATCTCAATTGACCTCTCTATGATAGTTCTTTAGGATGTATATGGCATTAATAGTTCCTTTCCCCTCCACAAATCCACACTGTTCTTCTGCTGTTTCTCTTTTGATTCTATTCCTTGTCCTCATCATGATTATTCTGAACAGGATTTTTGTTACATGACTCATGAAACTGATTGTGCGATGGAGTTCACATTCTATAGCCCCTGTCTTCTTTGGAAGTGCAATGAAAATTGATTTTGACATATCTTTGGGGATTTTTCCAGTGTCATAAATTTCATTTAGGAGGACTGTTATTTTTCTATGCCAAATTCCTCCAGGGCTTCAATCATCTCTGTAGTAATGTTGTGTGGTCCTGGGGTTTTTCCTGGTTTCATCTTTTTCAGTGCTGCTCTAACTTCATCTTTCATTATGGGTGGTCCTTCAAATTTCTTTTTTATAATGTGTTCTTCGTTTCTACTTTCGACCAACACACACGAAATCGTTCAGTGGAGAGTTACATCTTTATTTTCTCTCACTGCAACCGTTGAATTCCCCCCCCCCCGCCCCCCCAAAAAAGGCATTGAGGGAAGCCTGACACAAATCAACTTCCGCCATGGCCCCACACCACAAACGCAAACCGTTGACAATCCCCAACAGACAGAAAGAGGATCTGTAGATTGTGTAAATTAATCTCATAGATGATGAGTTTCACTTCAATTTCTGTATGTAGTCTTTTGAATATTATCTTACCTTAATTCATCTGGAGCAAAATTGCACCAACTGCGATTAGCCAAATTTATCAGATATGAAAGGTTGCGTGATATATTTAGAAATTCTGATTGTCATATCAAAACTATAGCTTCAGACTCTAAATCTGTTTTTGTTTTTTTTTTGAATCTGCTAGGTGCTAATTATTCAAATCGTGATTCTCCATGCGCCATTAAAAAAAATAAAAAAATGAAGGCTCCATGAAACTAAGAACTCTCCCTTTCTGTCTCTGTCTGTCTCTGTGTCTGTCTATCTGTCTGCTGTCTCTCTCTCTGTCTCTCTGTCTAGCTCTCTGTCTCTCTGTCTCTGTCAATCTCTTTCTCATGAAAGGGGCCGTTGGTCTATATTCATTAAAATTCCGAGTTCCGAGTTCCGAGTTCTCTCTCTCTTTTTCTCTGTCTGTCTGTCTGTCTCTATTCTGTCTGTCTGTCTCCCCCCATCTCTCTCTCTCTCTCCCTCTGCATGCACAATTTACCTGAACATACACATCCCGGAGGTGAATGGGAAGTGTCACCCGGGCAGTGTGACGTAAACAGCTGTCACTAAGTTCACAATGACGTCCACGGTGAGGTTGGAGTATGCTGTGATCATTCTGGTTTTGACAAATTCTCTGGTTTTGTTACGGAATGTTTCCACTGTGAAGACGCCAACTTCTGGATCTATAAATAGGACATGCACGTGCGTTTTGAATAGACATTATTATTCACCAATTGTTGCTCAGTCAATGAATTAACATGAGCTATTGAAAAGCGTTCTTACCAACAAATGCCCATCAATTAACAGTAGGAAGAGAGTTCTTCAGTGTTATGTAAAACCGATACTGTTGTACGGTCGTGAAGCGTGGACAGTCAGCACGCAAAGTAGGAACAAAACTGAGGCAACAGAAATGTGTTTTCTAAGAAGAATGTTGAGAGTTCCATGGACAGCAAAGAAAACAAACGAGACTGTCTTGAAGGAGGCAGACACAAGGTCATTAATAAAGAAGATTAGGAAAAGACAAGCAACATGTATAGGCCATTTCATCAGGAGAAAGAATATAGAGCACCTGGTCACAACAGGAAAGCTGGTAGAACCAGGTAGAACCAGGGAGAAAACATTGGACGTACTTGCAGGGTGGCTGAGGACAGAGAGTGCGGGAGATGTACTTGCAGCGACAAGGGATAGATTCGTATGGAGGGCCATGATCGCCAACGCCATGCGACAGGGCGCATGTTGTTGTTGTTGTTGTTGTTGATGATGATGATGATGATGATGATGATGATGATGATGATGATGGCATGCCCAAGCCTTTTGCCCTTTTTATGGTTTACAAAAATGGAGATATCGTAGCACACCATAGCCAGCTCAGTCTTGAGAATCATACTGTGGAGAAGCAGCACCATCAGTTCCATCAGCCGGTGGAGACTGCGCGAGTCATTTCTGGTGCCCATCTTTGTCTGACGGATTTCAACCTTGTACCTTACTTGTTTGTTTGATCTGGCCAGTCATGATTTATGTCTGCGAAGCCTGGACTTTGAGAAAAACTGATTGCAGAAGAATAGAGGCAGCAGAGATGTGGTTTTATCAGAGACTACTACGTGTCAAATGGACAGATAAAAGAAGTAATGAAAGTGTCCTGGAAGAACTTGATACCACCAGAAAACTACTAGCAGACATCAACAAGAGAAGACTAAAATATTTTGGCCATGTGTCACGCAACAAGAACACGGACCTCATGGCAACCATTTTTCAAGGAAAAACAGTGGCAAAAAAGAAGAAAGACAGACCTCCAATCTCATACAATGAGAACATAACCAACATCAGTGGCCTAAATATTCAAGAAATTGTCCACAGAAGTCAAGACAGAGCGGCCTGGAGGGAGATGGTGGCATCCAGATGTGCAGCGGCCAACACCGAACCTGGTGACGCCGACAGGTGAGACATTACTTGCTGAGCCATGGAGGAGCATTCAGGGACCATGTGGGCACCACATCTCAATTTTCATGAAAGAATTTTAAACGTTAAACTTACTTCAATTTCACATTCTTTCTCGCAAAAACGGTCTAATTATCTTAACACTGCGAGAACGAAATGTGTTGTAAACCTAGTCCATGGCGTTTAACCCTTTGACTCTCGCACCCCATCTACCAACTGCAAAAACTTAACCCTTTGATTCCCTCACCGTGTCTGTCAGCTTTGTGCAGGAAGCTGGTGGAAAGGGTGAAGGAATCAAAGGATTAAGTGTTTGCTTTGCTAGCCTGGTTGGTAATGCAGGACGCTGGTGAACAGTGCACGGGAGTCAAAGGGTTAAGATCAAGTGTCCATCCCAAGCTCATACAGATTGTCATCTGTTCATGGAGACCATGGAAAGGAGTGTTATGCAAATTACCATGGGTCACACATTCTGCAGGCACTTAATGCCTATTAAAAACGAAGATTAAAAATCCTTTCCAGGATTGCCCAGACCACAGCTGCAATGACTAAGCTAAAAGTCATCTGGAACGACAAGAATATTGCTATCGGCTCCAAGATCAGACTGATGCGTTCCCTGGTCATGTCAATATTTTTGTATGCATGCGAAACATGGACCATAACAGCAGACATTGAAAGAAGGATACAGGCAATGGAGATGAGATTCTTCCGCAAACTCCTTGGTATCTCGTACAAAGATCATATAACCAATAAGGAAGTGAAAACCCGAATCGAAAACGCCCCATCGGGCCGTATGAAGACCTCCTGACTTCAGTGATGAGACGCAAACTGAGGTGGTACGGGCACGTCACACGATCATCTGGACTGGCCAAGACCGTCTTGCTGCGAACAGTTTAGGGAGGGAGACGAAGAGGCAGACAGAGAAAAAGATGGGAAGACAATATCAGAGAGTGGACTGGCCTTGAATGGAACATCATTCTGCGGAAAGCTGAGGACCTTGAGGAGTGGAAGAAGTTGGTTGCAAAATCTTCAGTAGTGCCACAACGGTCAACCAGACTACGGGACTGATGATGATGATGATGATGATGATGATGATGATGATGATGAAAAATGAAGGACACCGTAGTGTATACCGCGTGATGATCCGTTCAGCATGGAACACTTTGTTTTAACTGCTTGGAGTTGCACAATGTGAGAGCTTAGCATTACATAACATGCAGACTCCTCAAAGCACCTCTTTCAGAAATGCTCCTCCGGATGCAATTTTCAAGTTTTCAAAGCACCTCTTCAAAATGTTCTTCTGAATGCAATTTTCAAGTTTTCAAAGCACCTCTTCAGAAATGTTCTTCTGAATGCAATTTTCAAGTTTTCAAAGCACCTCTTCAGAAATGTTCTTCTGAATGCAATTTTCAAGTTTTCAAAGCACCTCTTCAGAAATGTTCTTCTGAATGCAATTTTCAATTTTCAAAGCACCTCTTCAGAAATGTTCTTCTGAATGCAATTTTCAAGTTTTCAAAGCACCTCTTCAGAAATGTTCTTCTGAATGCAATTTTCAAGTTTTCAAAGCACCTCTTCAGAAATGTTCTTCTGAATGCAATTTTCAAGTTTTCAAAGCACCTCTTCAGAAATGTTCTTCTGAATGCAATTTTCAAATTTTCAAAGCACCTCTTCAGAAATGTTCTTCTGAATGCAATTTTCAAATTTTCAAAGCACCTCTTCAGAAATGTTCTTCTGAATGCAATTTTCAAATTTTCAAAGCACCTCTTCAGAAATGTTCTTCCTGATGCAGTCTCTAAGTTTTCACAAGATGAGCAATAACTTTATCTCATATAATCATGGGGAAAATAGTTTATTGCATTTAAACTTGGAAGTATGATCGTGTAATTTGCTTTTAAATGTTGTCTTTTTTTTAAAACATGGAGTCGTTTTTAACGTGATAAAAAGCTGTAATGGTTGGCTGAGCTGTAAGCAATATGAACCTGAACCTGAGCCTGCGGAAACTATTTCGCATATCCTGCTTCAAGTATAAGACCAGTAAGTACGTAAGAGACTTGGCGCTGACCTTAGGGAGAAGAATGGCAGAATGGTTCAGACGTTCGTCTGCCAATAACTAAACCCGAGGTTCCAGGGTTCACTCCAGGTAAAGGCCTTGACTTTTTTCCTCAGCTTGACTGGAAAATGGAACTGAACGTCTAGTCCCTCGGAAAGGGACGAAAAAAACGAGTCGGACCAGTGTGGGCCCTGGCTGCACACGCTTAAGATCCCACGGCAGTTGAAAATCGTGAAGAGCAGGGCGTTGCCCGGTTTCCTTGGTATAAAACATTGAAAACAATAGGTTGATTTCCCAGGTCACACACCTTGAAGACCAATTAGCCTTCTTGCCTTTCCGAAAACTTGTTAAAAATGTGAATATGAATATGAATTTGAAGTGAGGGAGAAGGGATGGGCGCCGCCCTCGTGGTGGTGGCCCCGGAAAAGTTGAGGTCTCTGCCACCTCACTCCCCTACGACCCCAGGATTATGGAACTATCTAGGTAGGACCTCAGAACCGGGCCAGCTGTTGGGTTTATGTGCAGGCTTAGGGCTTGAGCTGTGATCACTCTGGATCTTCTCCATCACATGGCACCTGTGACGTTAGTGAATATGGAATTCATTCCGAGCGCGGAGACGTCATCTTGAGAAATTGAAATTGAAATTGCTGACTTTAGTCTGTCCACAGGAACCACTTCTGGCAATGAGGATACGACACAAGCTCGCATGGTTCGCTCACGTCAGTTTCACTTTCAGTTTCAGTTTCTCAAGATGAGGTCCCCGCGCTCGGAACGAATTCCATACGCACTAACGTCACAGATGCCACGTGTAAGGTGACCGTGGCACAAGCCTTAAGCCTGCACATAAACGCATGAGCTGGCCAGGTCCAGAGGCCCTACCTAGATTATGTTTTACCTGGTCTCTATTTTATACTGGTATTTTATCAGCCTACAACTGGAATAATCTTTGGTTACATGTAAATGACATGTGTATGACACGTCGCTCACCATGACACACCAAGGCCAACCTTCAGGACACCCTGGAAGTAGGCTGAGGTCACTAGAGCCGACAGATGAAGAATTTCACCTTAGTCCAACGTAAGTATGAAACAGGATAATAACACTCCCCCTACGCCCCCCAACCCCCCCCCCCCCCCACAAAAAAAGACCCATCCGATTCCAATACGTTCTGAGACTTACATGAAAAAACAAGAGAGAAAAACCGTTAATCATTTCGAGATGACGCCAGTGAGTAGTTTGGCGTGTTGAGTTTGTTCAAGGGGAGTCATGGCACTTGGACAACTCCATATGCGCTTCATCCAAATCTGCCAGGAATTATCCAACAGACGCCCTGAGCCTGTGCAAAACCCTATGCGCTGGCAATGGGGATGGTGGGAGGGGGGGGGGAGGAACTCATGAAACTTTACCGCATATGGTATTTAAAAAAAAAACACACCTGAATACAAATTTATGCATGCCTAAGGACACCAAAACATATATAAAAACGGGCATCAAGAACCTAAAATTGCTTCCGCATATCTCTCTCTCACACACACACGCACGCATGTACGCACACACAAACACGCGCACACACACACACATATACACTCACACATACAGGCACCCATACACATACACACACGCACGCACGTGTGCATACCAACACACACACACACACACACACACACACACACACACACACACACACACATCACACACAAACACTCACACACGGTCACATACATGTAGATAAACACACAATAATACACACACTATGCATGACGAACAGGAAAGATAAAAAAAAAAC
>JAPXFY010000031.1:3423133-3425633 GCA_030674185.1 Monoplex corrugatus | reverse complement strand
TCTGATGATAGTGACGTCATTGACGAAGCCATTTTTCAACGGAAGTCCGGTGTGTCTGATAACAGCCGTTCTTGTCCGATTATCGGAAGAAACAAGAGGTTGTTATTGTTCTCCGCCTGTGGATCATATTGATAACAATAATAGCAACAACAACAACAACAACAACACAACAACACACAACAACAACAACAACACAATACAATAATAATGATAATAATAATGATCATGATGATGATATGATGATGATAATAATAAAGACAAAATATACATATTTATACTACTGCTACTACTACTACGAACTACTACTACTACTACAACGACAATAATAATAATAATGTATTTATAGTACTAATGATACTACACACTACTACTACTACTACTACCACTACTACTACTACTACTATTACTACTACTACTACAACGACAATAATAACAAAATAATTGTAATAATAATAATAATAATAACAAAACAACAAGAACAATAATAATAATACTAATAATGATAATAATGATGATATAATAATAATGATAATAATAATAACCAAATAATAAAATATAATAATAATATGATAATGATAATAATAATATGATATAATAATAATAATAATAATAATAATATAATAATATAATAATAATATGATAATAATAATAATAATAATAATATATAATAATAATAATAATAATGATAATGATAATAATAAGCCGATGGTGCTGGATTGGACCCAGAGAAACAATTCTTTACTACTGACCAGACGATCGTCTCCCAGCTTCTCATGCAATATGGCAGCCATTTGCCAACCAAAGTGGGGGGTGGGGAGGTGGGAGGGGAGGGGAGGCTGTCTATGTGCTGCATGACCCATTCTGACCCAATTACCTTGTTTACAAGCCCAATGGTAAGGTGGGGAATGACAAACCCATGGAAATAACCACACAACGCCTACAAGCCAGGTACAGCCCAGCCCAGCCACGGGACCAAAAGAGAACGGAAGATCCTTCCTTTACCTTGACCTTACTCTGGGCCTTCATCTCTCTATGGGACAGGCGGACAGCCCGCCTTGCGCTAGCTCTCAAAGCCGCCTGCTCTCTTCCCTGTACTACAGCTGTGACACCTAGCGGTTGGAAGCTACCCACGTTATTTTAAAACAATAATTATAGGAAGGTGCTTACGATTAATAATCAGTCAGACATGATGCCCCAGACACAGCCTATTTTGCTTCTCAGCTAAGTCTGACATATGTCCCTCAAGGAATCCCAAGTTTGCCGTCTTTCTGAGCTGTCACCAGGATTTTCCCTGTACTGTAGTCATCAGGTGTAGTTCCCTTAAGCCAGCAGCCAAGCTTCAGGTTAAAGTTAAAACGAAACCAGACAAACGAAATACCGTTAAAGAAGCACTGGAACTATATACATCATAAGGGATACACCCGAGGGCGTTGCATGGGATCCAGAGCAACAATGCGTCACCACACACCAGACAATCATCTCCCAGCTGCTAACGCCACATAGTTAGAATTTCCTTACGTTGCTTTACCAGAATTACAGGGCGTGTTTCAGTTTCAGTTTCAGTTTCAGTTTTCTCAAGATGACATCTCTGCGCTTGGAATGAATTCCATATGCACTAACATTACAAGTGTCATGTAATGGAGAAGATCCGGAATGATCATGGCACAAACCATGATAGCCTAGGCCAGGTCATGAGGTCCTACCTAGACAGTTCCATATCCCTGAGGTCGTAGGAGAGTGTGTGGCAGAGACCTCAACTTTTCCCAGGGCCAGTACCACGAGGGTGGCACCCATCCCCTCTCCCTCGCTTCAAATTCATATTCATTGTAACTTTTTTTTTAAATCCAAACTTCAGAAAGGCAAGAAGGCTAATTGGTCTTCAAGGGATGGGACCTGGGAAAATCAACCTATCTTTCCAATGTTTTATACCAAGGCAGTCGGGCAATGCCCTGCTCTTCACGATTTTCAACTGCCATGGGATCTTTAGCGTGCGCAGCCACGAGGCACACGGGTCCAACTCATTTTTCGTCCCCTTCCGAAGGACTAGACGTTCAGTTCGATTTTCCGGTCAAACAGGAGAAAAGTCGAGGCGACTACGGGGAGCAAACCCTGGAACCTTAAGTTTAGTTATTGGCAGGCAAACGTCTGAACCATTCTGCCACTCTTCTCCTAAAGGGGGTGTGCAGGGGTGTGCGTATGATAGGGAAAAAAGTCAGACATGATAATCCAGACACAGACTATTTGTCATCTTTCTGAGTTATCACCAGGAATTTCCCTGCAGTCATCAGGCCTGTTTCCCCAAAGCCAGCTGCCATGCTGCCCATCAAAGTTAATTAGAAAAGAGACAAACGAAAGAATGTTAAAGAAACAATGGAAATGCAACTCTTCAAGAAACTTCCAAGGCTGCCTGATAGGACACAGAGCAACAATACCTCACCATCGACTGGTCATTATTGTCGTCGTGGTCGTGGTCGTGGTCGTGGTCGTGGTCGTGGTCGTG
>JAPXFY010000031.1:3395633-3418133 GCA_030674185.1 Monoplex corrugatus | reverse complement strand
CAAGCCTTAACCTGCACATAAAGCCATGAGCTGGCCAGGTCCTGAGGCCCTACGTAGACTATGTTTTACCCAGTCTATATCTTATACTGGTATTTTATCTGTCTACTACTGGAATAATCTTGGTTACATGTAAATGACATGTGTGTGGTGGTCTTTGATTTAATGTCTATTCACTAAAGTGATTTTAGACAAAAAAAAAAAAAAAAAAAAGAAAAAAGGGGAGGGGGGGGGGGGGGGGAGTGATAGAGGAGGAGTGAAGAAGATATTTGAAAATTGTCAATTTTGAATTTGAGAAAAGATGATCCAGAAAACAACTGTTTTGAAGAGGGGAAGGTAAAACTAACAAATAATGTTACCATAATTATCGATTTAAACAAACAAACTGACAAACAAAATTAGTAAATATCCGGAAGAAATGAATAAAAAGTAAAACTAATAATTGAATAACCACAACAATGAACAAGTCAAATAACATTTTAAAGGTAATTCGCTATAGGACTTTTTGACAGGCTAACAAAAAATTCATACAGTAATGATGATGAGGCAAATATGTCAGAAACTGTACTCACAGATAGTGTTGGAATATGTCGTTTTACCCTAACGCAAGAAAGAATATGACTATGTGTTATCTTCTTTCCACACAGACACACTATGTTATTGGTATATTTTGTTTTGAATGCATCAAGTTTCCATCTGTACATAAGGGACTGTATAGTTCTGCTGGCATGAAGCTGCTTAAGTATTTTGCTAACTTCAAAGTTCATGTGACATTTATCATACTTTTTCTGTTTTAATTGGAACTGCTTCCAGACGTAGTTGTCCACTAAAGTGTAATTCTCGTGCAACGAGAGAGAAAGCTGGATATTGTTTGAATCTGGTGAGTTATTAACTCCCCGTTTGGCAGCCCTGTCAACTTTATTATTATAACTAAAAGAACTATGAGAAGGTATCCAGCAGAAAGTAATATCAGTGCCTCTTAAAGATAAATTATGAATCAAGTGACTTATTTCCAGAATCATTTCTGATCTTGTTTGTAATTTTGATAATTCAAGAGCCTGAAGTACTGATTTTGAATCAACGCAAAGAAGTATCTGAAAAATTGTCCTAGGAAGACTTATCAGAAAGTTTAAAGCCATTAATATTGCAAAGAGTTCAGCTGTAAAGATAGATTTATCAAGTCCTATGTAGAAAGATTTTTCAATTTTGAGAGCAGGTATTAAAAACGCTGAGCCTGCTTTTCTTTCAATTACTGACCCATCAGTGTAAATTTTCAAATGATCAGAATATACGTCGTTTATATGACATTTAACCTGCAGAGCATAGATTGTAAAGGTTTCAAACTTGCACTGGGTCTTCCAATGCATGCTTCCTGTCTTCGGACATATAATGAAATCAAACTGTTGCTATCAGAGACAGGGAGTCCTTCTACACGACAGGCCTCAGCAAACAGTTTGATTTCATTATTTGTTAGGATCTCTACTGGTGGTGGTGGTGGTGGTGGTGGTGGGATGATGATGATGATGATGACATGTGTGTCTGTGTGTCTGTGTATCTTATCTTCAAAAAAGGAACATGTATATATAAAGTAAATAAACAAATAATTAATGGTCTGAATCATAACACAAATAGCAATTCTGTATAAACTCGTCTCACATGACAGAATCCCCCCCCCCCCCCCTCGAGTCAACTCCCTAATGCACAGCTGTCTATCAACTAAGTGAAGACAATATTTTCTCAACCATAGATAGGTGTGTAAGTAAGCAAGTAAGGAAATAAGCAAGCAAGCAAGCAAGTAAGCAAGCAAGCAAGCAAGCAAGCAAGCGAGTAAGCAAGCAAGTAAGCAAGTAAGCAAGCAAGAAAGTAAGTAAGTAAGTAAGTAAGTGAGTGAGTAAGTAAGTGAGCAAAGAAACAAGCATGCAAGTAAGCAGGTAAGTAAGTAAATAAGTAAGTAAGCAAGCAAGAAAGTAAGCAAGCAAGCAAGTAGACACGTAAAGAAGTAAGCAAGCAAGGAAGCGAGCAAGCGATCAAGCGAGCAAACAAGCAAGCAAGCAAGCAAGCAAAGACAAATAAGTAAGTAAGTAAGCAGGTAAGTAAGCAGCTAAGTAAGTAAGTAACTAAGTCAACAGGTAAGTAAGTAAGTAAGTAAGTAAGTAAGTAAGTAAGTGAGTGAGTGAGTAAGTAAGTGAGTGAATAAGTAAGTAAGCAAACAAAACAAGCAAGCAAGTAAGCATGTAAGCAAGCAAGTAAGCAAGTAAGTAAATAAGTAAGCAAGAAATTAAACAAGTAAGCAATATAAGCAAGCAAGAAAGTGAGCGAGCAAGCAAGCAAGCAAGCAAGCCAGCAAGTAAGTAAGTAAGTAAGCAAGTAAGTAAGCAAGTAAGTAAGTAAGGAAATAAGTAAGCAGGTAAGTAAGCAAAGCAAGCAAGCAAGCAAACAGTGAGCAAGCAAGCAAGCAAGTAAAAACGTAAGTAAGTAAGTAAGTAAGTAAGCAAGCAAGTAAGTAAGTAAGTAAGCAAGTAAGTAAGTAAGAAAGTAAGTAAGTAAGAAAGCAAGCAAGTAAGCACGTAAGTAAACAAGCAAGCAAGCAAGTAAGTAAGTAAGTAAGTATGTAAGTAAGTATGTAAGTAAGCAAGTAAGCAAGGAAGCAAGCAAGCAAGCAAGCAAGCAAGTAAGTAAGTAAGCAAGCAAGCAAGCAAGCAAGCAAGCAAGTAAGTAAGTAAGTAAGTATGTAAGTAAGTATGTAAGTAAGCAAGTAAGCAAGCAAGCAAGCAAGCAAGTAAGTAAGTAAGCAAGCAAGCAAGCAAGCAAGCAAGCAAGCAAGCAAGCAAGCAAGCAAGCAAGCAAGCAAGTAAGCAAGTAAGTAAGTAAGTAAGTAAGTAAGTAAGTAAGTAAGTAAGAAAGTAAGTAAGTAAGAAAGAAAGAAAGTGAGTAAGCAAGTAAGCAAACAAACAAGCAAGCAAGTAAGTAAGTAAGCAAGCAAGTAAGCAAATAAGCAAGCAAGGAAGCGAGCGAGCAAGCAAGTAAGTAAGTAAATAAGCAAGTAAGCAGTTAAGTAAGCAGTTAAGTAAGCAGGTAAATAAATAAGTCAGCAAGTGAGCAAGTAAGTAAACAAGCAAGCAAGTAAGCAAGTAAGGAAGCGAGCAAGCAAGCAAGCAAGTAAGTAAGCAGGTAAGTAAGCAAGTAGGTAAGTAAGTAAGCAAACAAGTAAACAAGTAGGCAAATCAGTAAGTAAGCAAGCAAGCAAGCAAGCAAGTAAGTAAGTAAGTTAGTAAATTAGTAAGTAAGCAAACAAACAAGCAAGCAAGTAAGCAAGTAAGTAAGTAAGCAAGCAAACAAGGAAGTAAGCAAGTAAGGAAGTAAGTAAGCAAGCAAGCAAGCAAGGAAGGAAGTGAACGAGCGAGCAAGCAAACAAGTAAGCAAGCAAGCAAGCAAGCAAGCAAGCAAGCAAGCAAGCAAGCAAGCAAGTAAGTAAGTAAGTAAGTAAGTAAGTAAGTAAGTAAGTAAGTAAGTAAGTAAGTAAGTAAGTAAGTAAGTAAGTAAGTAAATAAGTAAGTAAGAAGTAAGTAAGTATGTAAGTAAGTATGTAAGTAAGTAATGAAGTAAGTAAGTAAGTATGTAAGTAATGAAGTAAGTAAGTAAGTAAATAAATAAGTAAGTAGTTCTGTAAGTAAGTAATGAAGCAAGTAAGTAAGTAAGTATGTAAGTAAGTAATGAAGTAAGTAACTAAGTAAGTAAATAAGTAAGTAAGTAAGTCTGTAAGTAAGTAATGAAGTAAATAAGTAAGTAAGTAAGTATGTAAGTAAGTAATGAAGTAAGTAACTAAGTAAGTAAGTAAATAAGTAAGTAAGTAAGTAAGTAAGTAAATAAGCAAACAAGGAAGCAGGTAAGTAAGTAAGTAGGTAAGTAAGCAGGTAAGTAAATAAGTAAGTAAGTAAGAAGCAAGCAAGTATGTAAGTAAGTAAGTATGTAAGTAAGTAATGAAGTAAGTAAGTAAATAAGTAAGTAAGTAAGTAAGTAAGTAAGTAAGTAAGTAAGTAAGTAAGTAAGCAAGGAAGCAGGTAAGTAAGTAAGTAAGTATCGAAGTAAGCAAGCAGGTAATTAATTAATTAAGTAAGTAAGTAAGTAAGTAAGCATATTGTTATTTACCTTTTCCTTCAGGAGAAACAATGAGGAGAGCAATGGCATCTCCTCCAGCACTTTGTCCAAATACGGTCACGTCGTGTGGGTCGCCATTAAAACAGGAGATGACGTTACGTACCCATTCAAGTGCCCGGATTATATCCCACAGTCCGTAGTTTCCCCTGCTGGCGCTATCTTCCGTGCTCAAAAACCCTTTAGAAAGAATAATGTGAATGAGAACAGAGAGAGAGAGAGAGAGAGAGAGAGAGACAGACAGACAGACAGACAGACAGAGACAGAGAGAGAGAGAGAGAGAGAGACAGAGAGACAGAGACAGAGAGACAGAGAGAGAGACAGAGAAGAGAGACAGAGAGAAGAAAGAGAAGAGAGGAGGGGTAAAGAAAGAAACAGAGAAAGTGAGAGTGAGTGAATAAGAAGAAGAGACAGAAGAAGAGACAGAAAGAGAGAGAGAGAGAAAGAGAGAGAAAGAGAATAAGAAGAAGAGACAGAAAGAGAGAGAGAGAGAAAGAGAGAGAAAGAGAATAAGAAGAAGAGACAGAAAGAGAGAGAGAGAGAAAGAGAGAGAAAGAGAATAAGAAGAAGAGACAGAAAGAGAGAGAGAGAGAAAGAGAGAGAAAGAGAATAAGAAGAAGAGACAGAAAGAGAGAGAGAGAGAAAGAGAGAGAAAGAGAATAAGAAGAAGAGACAGAAAGAGAGAGAGAGAAAGAGAGAGAAAGAGAGTAAGAAGAAGAGACAGAAAGAGAGAGAGAGAAAGAGAGAGAAAGAGAGTAAGAAGAAGTGACAGAAAGAGAGAAAGAGAGAGAGAGAGAAAGAGTGAGGGAGTGAGAGAGAGAAAGAGAGTGAGAGAAAGGGAGAGAGTGAGAGAGAGAGAGTGAGAGAGAGAGAGAGAGAGAGTGAGAGAGAGAGAGAGAGTGAGAGAGAGAGAGAGAGTGAGAGAGAGAGAGAAGAGAGTGAGAGAGAGAGAGAAGAGAGTGAGAGAGAGAGAGAGAGAGTAGGAGAGAGAGAGAGAGAGAGAGTGAGGAGAGAGAGAGAGAGAGAGCTTGATGACCTCAATCACCTTGATGAGTCATGCAACAAAAATCTTGATTAGAATAATTGTAATGAGGACTAAGAACAGAATCAAAAGAGATATAGCAGAAGAACAGTGTGGATTTTTTGAAGGGAAAAGAACACTTAATGTCATATATTTCCAAAGAATTATCATAGAGAGGTAAGTCAAACTGAATAAGGATTTATATTTATGCTTTGTTGATCGGGTAAGACACGAAGAATTGATCAACCAACTAGAAAGGCTCAATATTGATGGAAAAAATCAAAGAATAATCAGAAATACGTATTGAGAACAAACAGCAGCAATGAGAATAGAAAATGATATAAGCTCTTTCCAAAATATCAAAACAGGGGTTAGACAGGGATGTGTTCTGTCACCATATAGGTTTTTCACTTTACAGCGAAACCATCATAAGAAATCTAGAAGAATTCCCTGGGATAAATGTTGGAGGAAATACGATAAACGATCTTAGTAATGCAGATAACACCGTTCTAAATGCAGAAAATGAAAAAGATCTACAAAATCTTGTCAACAGAATAAACACCGAAAACCTAAATAACGGACTAGAGCTAAATAGTAAATAAGAAGACAAGTCATGGTATTCAGTAAAATACAGGAAATATTTTTTGTAAAATAAGAGCAAATTGTACACTACTGAGATAAAGCGATAAGTTTAAATATCTGGGAACAGTCATCTCACCAGACGGCAGATACACATTAGAAATCTCCAGCAAAATTGGCCAAGCTAAAACAACATTCAAGAAAACGAAAAGCGTCCTTTCCAACAGGAGAGTTCTTCAATGTTACATGAAACCAATACTGTTGTATGGACGCTACGCCTGGACAATCAACAAAATTAGAACGATATTGAGGCAGTTGAAATGTTGTTTGTAAGAAAAATAATAAGAGTTCCATGAACAACAAAGAATACAACGAGACAGTCTTGAAAAAAGCAAAAACAAAAAGAACATCAATGAAGAGATTAGGAAAAGAGAAGCAACATGTATATGACAAGTTATTGAGACAAGAGAAATTTGAGCACCTAGTCACAGCAGGAAGGCTAGAGGCAAAAAAACACAACAACAACAACAAAAAGAAAGCACCCGGTAGACGTAGGGAGAAAATATTAGTTTTGCAGAATGGATGGAGACAGAAAGAATTGGAGATTACTTTGCCGCAACAAAAGTCAGATCGTATGGATGGCCATGATCGCCAACGCCATGCAGCATGGCACATGCTGATGATGTGTGAGGATGATGATGTTGACGATATATACATAAATTATGTGTTTATATCTGTATATCCATATCTAAACCTAAATCTAATAATTCAATATCTATATCTATGTATATAATCATCTCTTACATGCGTACATGTATGCGTTTGTATAGTGTGTGCATCTGTGTGTTTGTTTGTGCGTGGGTGTATATATGTGTGCATAATGTCACAGACTATGTCCGTACCACAGTATATATTTACATGGCAATCGTCCATCCGATCCTACCTCTCTGCCTCTGTCTCTCTTGTCTCTGTCTCTTCTCTTTCGCTCTCTCTGTCTCTATCTTCTCTTTCGCTCTCTCTGTCTCTCTCTGTCTCTGTCTCTGTCTCTCTCTTGTAAAATACACCAAGCGTTCTTTGAAAGGACTGTTTTAGGGGTGTAAATGGAATGACAAATAACATTATTTCTGTCATTGCTTTTGTTTCTATCATTATCATCATTATTTATCATCATTATTATGAATGTTCTTCTTCTTCTTCTTGATGTGGTTGTTGTTGTTGTTGTTATTATTTTCATATCATCATTATCATTATCATGCCATGGGGCAGGGCACATGATGATGAAGATGACCCCCAGGTCAGTGGGTTCCAACTTTGTCCATCCTTTCTTATCCGCCTTTACAGCTAGTGAGAATTTATCATCATATGCCTGGTCCGCCGTTGGGATGTCCACTTATTGTTTTTTGTCCATATGTGGGGTCTAGTTCTTAGATGCCAGAGCATTATCCACGCTAAGGTGGGCTAGGTACACTGCACATTTAAGGGGCCAGAACTCCTCTCTGTTTACCTAGTTATACCATCGGGTGCCTGATCGCACTTTGACATACAAAAGTCTGAGAGAACGGAGAATACCACGAGAATATGATGTTATAGGCACAGTGATGTAAGGGAGGCCATCCACAAGTGATTTCCTGCCTGGCAAGCCAGGATACAGAGTAGATGGTGATGAGGCCTTTCGAGTGTAGTGATCGTGTATACATATATATCTATCTGTCTGTCTATCTGTCTGTCTGTCTGTCTGTTTATCTATGTATGTAGTATGTACGTATGTATGTACGTACGTATGTATGTATGTATGTATGTATGTATGTATGTATGTATGTATGTATGTATGTATGTATGTATGTATGTATGTACATGTATCTATCTGTCTGTCTGTCTATCTATCTATCTATCCATCTATCTATCTATCTATCTATCTATATGTATGTATGTATGTATGTATGTATGCATGTATGTATGTATGTACATGTATCTATCTGTCTGTCTGTCTATCTATCTATCTATCCATCTATCTATCTATCTATCTATCTATCTATCCATCTATCTATCTATACATAGACATAGATATATCATCATCATGTGCCTTGCCGCAAGGCGTTGGCGATCATGGCCCTTCATATGCATCTATCCCTTGTTGCCACAAGCACATCTTCCACTCTCTCTGTCCTCAGCCACCCTGCAAGTCCGTCCAATATTTTCTCCCTGGGTCTACCTGGTGTACTCTTTTCCTCCAACTTTCCTGTTGTGACCAGGTGCTATAATTCTTCTTTCCTCATAAAATGGCCTATAAATGTTGCTTGTCTTTTCCTAATCTTCCTTATCAATGATCTTCTTGTGTCTACCTCCACCCGTCTGTTTTCTTTGCTGTCCACGGAACTCTCAACATTCTTCTTAGAACACATCTCGGCTGCCTCAGTTTTGTTTTTGGCTTTGTGTGTTGACTGTCCACGCCTCACAACCGTATAATACTATCGGTTCTATATAACATTCATGAACTCTCTTCCTGATCTTAATTGATAGGCATTTGTTAGTAAGAATGCTTTTCATCTTCTTGAATGCTGTTTTGGCTTGGCTGATTCTGCTGGCTATTCTGATATGCATCTGCCGTCTGGTGAAATGATCGTTCCCAGATATTTAAACTTATCAACCTCTCTCAAGGTTGTGCCATTTGCTGATGTTTTGTGTGATGGGATTTCATGTTTTTTACTGATCACTATGATTTCGGTCTTCTTGCTATTTAGTTCCAACTCTTTATTTTTGCTTTCTATTTCTATTATATTCACAAGGTTTTGTATGTCCCCTTCATTTTCTACATTTAGCATTGTGCCATCTCCGTAACGAATGTGGTTTATCACTTTTCCTCCAACATTTAATCAAGGGCATTCTTCTAGGTTTCTCATGATGTTTTCGCTGTAAAGTGAAAACAGATTTGTGACAGAACACAACCTTGCCTGGCCCCTGTCATGATATTTTAGAAAGAGGTTATATCGATTTCTATTCTTATCGCTGCTGTTTGTTCCCAATACATATTTCTGATTATTCGTAGATCTTTTCCGTCGATATTGAGTCTTTCTATTTGGTTGATCAGATCTTCATGTCTTACCTGATCGAAAGCCTTGGTGTAATCAACAAAGCATAAATAGAAATCCTTATTCAATTCGATTGACCTCTCCATGATAGTTCTTAGGATGTATATGGCATTACTAGTTCTTTCCCTTCCACAAACCCACAGCGTTCTTCTGCTATTTCTCTTTTGATTCTATTCCTTGTCCTCATCATGATTGTTCTTGATAGGATTTTTGTTACATGACTCATCAAGCTGATTCTACGATGGAGTTCGCATTCTATAGCCCCTGTTTTCTTTGGGTGCAATGAAAATTGATTTTGACATATCTTTGGGAATTTTTCCAGTGTCATAAATTTCTTCTAGGAGGACTGTTATTTTCTCAATACCGAATTCCTCTAGGGCTTCGATCATCTCTGCAGTAATATTATCTGGTCCTGGGGCTTTTCCTGGTTTCTCTTTCAATGCTGCTCTAACTGTATCTTTCATTATGGGTGGTCCTTCAACGTTCTTTCTTATAATATGTTCTCCGTTTCTGTCATCTTCTGTCATCTGTCATTTTCAAAAAAGATAGAAATATAGATACAGATATCGATATATATATATACATATGTGTGTGTGTGTGTGTGTGTGTGTGTGTGTGTGTGTGTGTGTGTGTGTGTGTGTGTGTGTGTGTGTGTGTGTGTATGTGTGTGTATTAGATGTAGTATTGCAAATCCATCCATCTATCTATCTATTTATCTATCTATCCATCTATCTATCTATCTATCTATCTATCTATTTGTCTATCTATCTAGCTATCAATCTATCTTTATGTATGTATATATATATATGCACATTTATACCCGTTATATAATATATATATATACATATATATATATATATATATATATATATATATATAGAGAGAGAGAGAGAGAGAGAGAGAGATTCAAGTAAGATTAAACGAATCAAAACAAGAACTTTACTTTTTACTTTTTCTACAAATTGTTCCTAGAGGTGTTAGAGAATAACAACGACAACAAAACCAACAACAACGACACAAACACAACAACGACAACAAAACCACCACCACCACCACCACCACCACCCAACCTCACCACCACCCCACAACACAACACAACAATAGCAATAGCAATAGCAACAACAACAAAACAAGTCTTCAATCCTTCCTGACCGAGAGCACCCAGGCGGTAGTTAATAGCGACGAGCACCACACCCTTGGCAGCGAGATGTGTGCCATTGACCAGGTTGCCTGTGCCCATGAAGTAACCCCCACCATGGATAAACACCATCACTGGCATAGGGCCTGATCTGTTGGCCAGCTGTGTCGGACAACACACACACACACACACACACACACACACACACACACACACACACACACACACGCACATACATACACACAGACACATACACACACACACACACACACAAGCACACACACAGACACACACACACACACACATACATACATACACACACACACACAAGCACATACACACAGAAACACACATGCACACAAGCACACACACTCGCACACAAACACACACACATGCACGCTGATAAATCCTGATTGTTTTATACCTGTATCTCCCACCATTTGATATCAACATCATTCAGGTGTATGCACCAACATCCGAAAGTACTCAGGAAGACATCGACAACTTCTACGAAGTATTAGAGATGACCAAGGCCCAATGTAAATCGCAAGAAGTTACTGTAATAATGGGAGATTTTAATGCTAAAGTGGGAAAGGATAGGGTGGAGGATATAGTTGAACATCATGACCTTGGTACATAAAATGAAAGGGGAGGGAAAATTGTAGAATGGGCACAGATGAACGAGTTCATAGTAGGAAACACCTGGTTTGAGCAGCCTAAAAGAAGAACATGGACTTGGATGAGTCCAAGAGATAACACCAAAAAATCAGATTGACTACATCCTGATTAATAAAAGATTTAGAAATTCTTTACTGTCAGCAAAACCACTACCAGGCGCAGACTGCAACAGTGACCACAATCCTGTAGTGGGAAGATTTAGGCTGAACTTAAGGAAAAGGAAACAGACCAAAAGCAACATCAAACTAAATCTTGGACTCTTAAAGACAGATGAAGTGATACGTAAAAAAGTTAATGTACATGTTCAAAACAAATTCAGTGCTCTAGAAGACGTTGGTGACAGTGAGGAACAATGGACAAAGTTGAGAAATTCGATAAATAAAGCTTGTGAAGAAATCGCTGAAATAGATAGAAAAGCAAAGAAGAACTGGATGACAAAAGAAATTTTAGGCTTGATGGAGGAAAGGAGGAAGGCAAAGAGAAACGAGGAGACATCCAGGAAGATAAACAATGAAATCAGGAATATGTGTAATGATGCTAAGGAAGCTTGGCTGAAAATAAAATGCAAAGAAATAGTAGACCGACACAAAACGGATCCTCGAATAGACTTCCACTCTGCCTTCGCCTAACATCTACCCTTTCTGGTTTTAAATCCAATGTGAAAACCCACCTCTTTTCCCAACAATGAATTCTACAACTTCTTCTTTCACTCAGTCTGTGTGTTGAATATTGTAAGGCGGTCTTTGTCGATTGTATGCGTATGCCTGGTGTGTGAGTACAATTTGATTTGAATTGTCAAGATTTGGCTCTGTATAAATACTGATTATTATTATTATTATTATTGTTGTTAATATTATTATTATCATTATTATTATATTATTAATGCAGTACAGCATCTTTGTTTGCAAGCGAGTTCGGCAGACACAGTCAAGAGGTGAACGTGATGGACAACAATACTTGAAAAGAGTGTTCACTAACTGTTCACCCTTGATGTTACCGTTTTTGTTTAATAATCATAATGATAAATCATTAGCGTTTTTTCTCTCTCTCTCTGTGAGTGTGTATGTGTGTGTGACTCTCTGTCTGTCTTTTTATCCTCTTTCTCTCTCTCTCTGCCTCGTTCTGTCTCTCTCGTTGTCCTTCTTTCTCTCTCTGTCTCTCTTATATTCACACACACCACACACACACACACACACACACACACACACGCACACACACACACACAAACTCACACACACAGACACACACACACACAGAAACACACACACAAACACACACACACACAAACACACACACACAGACACACACACACAGACACACACACACACACACACATACACACACACACACACACACAGAAACACACACACGCACACACACACAGACACACACACGCACACACACACACCTATCCCCCCACACTACACGCACACACACACACACGCACATACACACACAAAGACACACAAAGACACTCAAACGCACGCACGACACCACACACACACACACACACACACACACACACACACACAGAGAAACACACACACACACACAGACACACACACGCACACACACACACCTATCCCCCCACACTCACACACACACACACACACGCACATACACACACAAAGACACACAAAGACACACAAACGCACGCACGCACACACACACACACATACACACACACACACACACGCACACACACACACATACACACATACACACATACACACACACACACACACACACGCACATACACACACAAAGACACACAAAGACACACAAACGCACGCACACACACACACACTACACACACACACACACACACACACACACACACACACACACACACACACACACACACACACACACCTTAGGGGTGAAAACATTCAGATACAGACAGTCCACGTCGCCAATAATTGGACTGTCCGCGTTGACGAAAAGTGTAGGAGATTGTGGACACACATTCCCAGGGCTGCTTGCATCTCGAACACCTGTCCATGGATCGTTCACTTCAGGATTCCTGAATCTGAGATCACCTGCAAGATAGAATACCACCGTCACTAGTACTACTACTACTGCTGCTATTGCTGCTGCTATTGCCGCTGCTGCTACTACCAATTCAACTGTTGTTGCTGCTGCTATTACTACTAATACTACTGCTATTACTATTGCTGCTGCTGCTGCTGCTACTAGTAATATTGCTGCTGCTTCTACTACTACTACTGCCGCTGCTGCTGCTATTACTACTACTACTGCTACTGCTGCTGTTGCAACTGCTGCTACTACTACTACTAGTACTACTACTACTGCTGCCCTCTGCTGCTACTATTACTTCTAATACTGCTACTGCTGCTACTACAACTCCTACTGCTGCTGCTGTTACTACTACTACTGCTGCTGTTGCTACTACTACTGCTGCTGTTGCTACTACTACTGCTGCTGCTGTTGCTACTACTACTGCTGCTGTTGCTACTACTACTGCTGCTGCTGTTACTACTACTACTGCTGCTGTTGCTACTACTACTGCTGCTGTTGCTACTACTACTGCTGTTGTTGTTACTACTACTGCTGCTGTTTACTACTACTGCTGCTGTTGCTACTACTACTGCTGCTGTTGCTACTACTACTGCTGCTGTTGCTTACTACTACTACCTGCTTACTACTGCTGTTACTACTACTACTGCTGCTGTTACTACTACTACTACTGCTGTTACTACTACTACTGACTGCTGTTGCTACTACTACTACTGCTGTTACTACTACTACTACTGCTGTTCTACTACTACTACTGCTGCTGTTACTACTACTAACTACTGCTGTTCTACTACTACTCTGCTGTTACTACTACTACTACTACTGCTGTTACTACTACTACTACTGCTGTTGCTACTACTACTGCTGCTGTTACTACTACTACTAAATACTGCTGTTACTACTACTACTACTGCTGTTACTACTACTACTGCTGCTGTTACTCACTATCTACTACTACTACTGCTGCTGTTACTACTACTACTGCTGCTGTTGTACTACTACGCCTGACTACTACGCTGCTGTTACTACTACTACTGCTGCTGTTACTACTACTACTGCTGCTGTTGCTACTACTACTGCTGCTGTTGCTACTACTACTGCTGCTGTTGCTACTACTACTACTGCTGTTACTACTACTACTGCTGCTGTTACTACTACTACTGCTGCTGTTGCTACTACTACTGCTGCTGTTGCTACTACTACTGCTGCTGTTGCTACTACTACTGCTGCTGTTACTACTACTACTGCTGCTGTTGCTACTACTACTGCTGCTGTTGCTACTACTACTTTTACTATCACTAGTACTACTACTAGTACTGCTGCTGTTGCTGCTGCTGTTGCTGTTACTACTACTACTGCTGCTGTTGCTACTACTACATTTACTATCACTAGTACTACTACTAGTACTGCTGCTGTTGCTACTACTACATTTACTATCACTAGTACTACTACTACTACTGCTGCTGTTGCTACTACTACATTTACTATCACTAGTACTACTACTAGTACTGCTGCTGTTGCTACTACTACTTTTACTATCACTAGTACTACTACTAGTACTGCTGCTGTTGCTACCACTACTACTACTGCTGCCGCACTACTGCTACTATTATTGCTACTACTACTACTAAGAACTGGATGACAAAAGAAATTTTAGGCTTGATGGAGGAACGGAGGACGGCAAAGAGAAACGAGGAGACATACAGCAAGATAAAGAAAGAAATCAGGAATAGGTGCAGTGAAGCTAAGGAAGCTTGGCTGAAAACAAAATGCAAAGAAATAGAAAACCGACACAAAACGGATCCTCAGGATATGTACAGACGAACTGAAGAAATTGTCCACAGGAAAAATATATGCACATCAACTGATTGCTTAAAATCGAAAGATGGTACGCTTATCATGGAAAAAGACAGAATGCGAGACAGATGGGGAGAGTACATTATAGACCTTTTTGAAGACGACAGAAACGAAGAAGACATTACAAGAAAGAACTTTGAAGGAACACCCATAATGAAAGATGAAGTTAGAGCAGCACTGAAAAAGATGAAACCAGGAAAGCCCCAGGACCAGACAACATTATTACAGAGATGATTGAAACCCTGGGGGAATTTGGAATTGAAAAAAATAACAGTCCTCCTAAATGAAATTTACGACACTGGAAAAATCCCCAAAGATACGTCAAAATTAATTTTCATAGCACTTCCAAAGAAGACAGGGGCTATAGAATGCGAACTCCATCGCACAATCAGTTTGATGAGTCATGTAACAAAAATCCTATTAAGAATAATCATGATGAGGACAAGGAATAGAATCAAAAGAGAAATAGCAGATGAACAGTGTGGATTTGTGGAAGGGAAAGGAACTATTAATGCCATATACATCCTAAGAACTATCATAGAGAGGTCAATCGAGATGATTAAGGATTTATATTTATGCTTTGTTGATTATACCAAGGCTTTTGATCGGGTAAGACATGAAGAATTGATCAACCAACTGGAGAGACTCAATATTGATGGAAAAGATCTACGAATAATCAGAAATATGCATTGGGAACAAACAGCTGCAATGAGAATAAAAAACGATATAAGCTCTTTCCAAAACATCAAAAGAGGAGACAGACAGGGTTGTGTTTTGTCACCAGATCTGTTTTCACTTTACAGCGAAAACATCATGAGAAACCTAGAGGAAGACCCTGGATTAAAGGTTGGAGGAAAAATGATAAACCACATTCGATACGCAGATGACACCGTGCTAATTGCAGAAAATGAAAAAGACCTGCGGTACAAACATTGTGAATATACTAAAAATAGAAAGCAAAGGTAAGGGGTTGGAACTAAACAGCAGGAAGACCGAAGTCATGGTGATTAGTAAAAAACATGAAATCCCCTCATGCAAAACATCAGCAAACGGCACAACCTTGACACAGGTTGATAAGTTTCAATACCTGTGAACGATCATTTCACCAGACGGCAAATGCACATCAGAAATAGCCAGCAGAATCGGCCAAGCCAAAAACAACATTCAAGAAGATGAAAAGCATTCTTACCAACAAATGCCTATCAATTAAGATCAGGAAGAGAGTTCTTGAATGTTATATAGAACTAATACTGTTATACGGTTGAGAGGCGTGGACAGTCTGCAAGCAAAGCTAGAACAAGATTGAGGCAGCCGAGATGTGGTTTCTAAGAAGAATGTTGAGAGTTCCATGGACAGCAAATAAAACAAACGAGACAGTCTTGATGGAGGCAGACACAAGAAGATCATTTATAAGGATTATTAGGAAAAGACAATCAACAGTTATATGCCATTTTATGAGGAAAGAGGAATTAGAACACCTGGTCACAACGGGAAAACTGGAGGGAAAGAGAGCACCAGGTAGACCCAGGGAGAAGATATTGGACGGACTTGCAGAGTGGTTGAAGACAAAGAGGGTGGAAGAGGTGCTTGAGGCAACAAGATAAAAACAGATAGAAGGCCATGAATGCCAACGCCATGTGGCAGGGCACCTGATGATGATGATGACTACTACTACTGCTGCTGCTACTACAGCTACTACTACTGGTGGTGCTACTACTGCTACTACTACTGGTGGTGCTACTACTGCTACTACTACTACTGCTGCCACTACTACTACTATATTGCTGCTGCTACTACCACTACTACGAGTACTACTACTACTACTACTACTACTATTGCTAGCACTACTACTTACAATTTCTGCTACTGTTGTTTTTTGTGTTTTAGGAGCACACAAACTTAATGGCTGTCTATCTGATTAACTAACGCTGTACCTTTGTTATTTTTGTCTTTCGATTTAACGTGAGGGCAAAAGAATGAAAAGGATGCTGCATTAAGAAACTATGTGTCTAGTTAGTCAAGTAACTACCTAGCTGACTACCAACTTTGCCATCAACCGACAAATAACAAAACAAACAGCTAACTAGATAACTAAGCACACTTCCGACCAATTAACTGGCTGACTGACTGACTGACTAATTGAATAACAGACTAACCCACTGATCAACTGATCAACGAAATAATGAACGAACGAAATAATGAACGAACGAACGAACGAACGAACGAACGAACGAACGAACGAACGAACGAACGAACGAACGAACGAACGAACGAACAAACGAACGAACGAACGAACGAACGAACGAACGAACGAACGAGCGAATGACGAACGAACGAACGAACTTACGAACGCTCGCTCGCTCGCACGCACGCACGCACGCACGCACTAACTAACTAGCTAACTAGCTAACAAGCCAACCAGCCATCCAACCAACCAACCAACCAACTGACTGACTGACTGACTGACTAACTAACAAACGAACTAACGAACGAACGAACAAACGAACGAACGAACGAGCCTACTCACTCACTCACTCACTCACTCACTCACTCATTCGCTCGCTCACTCACTCACTCACTCACTCACTCATTCGCTCGCTCACTCACTCACTCACTCACTCACTCACTCACCCGCTCGCTCGCTCGCTCACTCACTCACTCACTCGCTCGCTCACTCACTCACTCACTCACTCACTCGCTCGCTCGCTCACTCACTCACTCACTCACTCACTCGCTCGCTCACTCACTCACTCACTCACTAACACAATGAAGCACGTGAGTTGATGAAGGGTAGGTGCACAGTGGCTAGAGTGTTCGTGTGCTCGCGTGAGTGACTGTGCTCATGTGTATGTCCGTCTGTGTACAAATACGTAAAAATACGTTACCTAGGGGTGGCTTGGCGTACGGGATGTTGTGGAAGGCGTCCACGTAAACGTACGGGTGGGATTCTGATCCTGATCCTGGTTCTGATCCTGGGACCTTGATCCTGATCCCTCTCAGTGATCCGTCGGGGGTGGTGACTATCGGAGACGGTGATGTCGCAGCACGTGCTCCGGATGCGGTCACCACCTCCACCATCACCACCACCACCAGCACTTTACCCCTCGCAGCGCTGGCCATGCCGAGGTTATTGGGTGGTGCTTGACTGTCATCATCATCATCATCATCATCATCATCATCATCATCATTGTCATCGTCATCGTCATCGTCGTCATCATCGTCATCATCGTCATCATCGTCATCATCGTCATCGTCATCGTCGTCATCGTCGTCGTCGTCGTCATTTATCATCATCATCATCATTCATCATCATCATCATCATCATCATCATCATCATCATCATCATCATCATCATCATCATCATCATCATCATCATCATCATCGTTATTATTATTGTTATTATTGTTCTTCTTCTTACTGTTATTTACATTCTTATCCTCCTCCTCCTCCTCCTCATCATCATTGTTATTCTGATTATTAATGTGATTATTTTTCTGATTATTATTCTGATTATTCTGATTCTTATTATTCTGATTATTTTGATCATTATTAGTTCTATTATTAATTATTATTATGATTATTAGCATTATTAATCATTACTATCATCATCATTATCATACCACTGCTGCTGCTGCTGATTGTACCGTTCTTCTTCTTCTTATCATTCTTATTCTTATTATTATTATTGTTATTATATTATCATTATGTACGGAGCATCTTCGTCCGGTAGGGACCGTCATGCTGCGCAGGTAACACCAGACCGTTAGCAAACTACTGCAATCAACCTCAACCTCAGAACAAATAGCAAAATCGCAACATGGAACATCAGAACATTGTTACAAAAAGGTAAATTAGACAATATCAAAATGGAGATGGAAAGGCTTAACATTAGTATGTTAGGACTAGGGGAAGTGAGATAGAAGGGGGCAGGCATGATAACATCAGGAGAGTATACAGTAATATACTTTGGTGGAAACTCACATGAAAGAGGAATAGGCATCGTAATGGACAGGGACAAATCAAAAGCAGTTAAGGGATACTGGGCTGTGTCCGACAGTTTTGCTGGTTAAATTGGGAGGCAGACCATTTGATATCAACATCATTCAGGTGCATGCACCAACGTCCGCAAGTGCTCTGGAAGACATCGACAACTTCTACGAAATATTAGAGATGGCCAAGGCCCAATGTAAATCACAAGAAGTTACTGTAATAATGGGAGATTTTAAAGGTAAAGTGGGACAGGATAGGGTGGAGGATATAGTTGGACCTCATGGCCTTGGTACACAAAATGAAAGGGGAGGGAAACTTGTAGAATGGGCACAGATGAATGAGTTCACAGTAGGAAACACCTGGTTTGAGCAACCTATAAGAAGACAATGGACTTGGATGGGTCCAGGAGATAACACCAAAAAATCAGATTGACTACATTCTGACTAATAAAAGATTTAGAAATTCTTTACTGTCAGCAAAAACACTACCAGGCGCAGACTGCAACAGTGACCACAATCCTGTTTTGGGAAGGTTTAGGCTGAAATTAAGGAAAAGGAAACAGACCAAATACAACATCAAACAAAATCTTGGACTCTTAAAGACATGAATTGATACGCAAAAAAAAAAAAAAAAAAAAAAATAACGCACATGTTCAAATCAAATTCAGTGCTCTGGAAGACGTTGGTGACAGTGAGGAACAATGAACAAAGTTGAGAAATTCGATAAATGAAGCTTGTGAAGAAATCCCTGAAGTAGATAGAAAAGCAAAAATGAACTGTATGACAAAAGAAATTTTAGGCTTGATGGAGGAACGGACGAAGGCAAAAAGAGAAACGAGGAGATATACAGGAAGATAAATAAAGAAATCAGGAATAGGTGCAATGAAGCTAAGGAAGCTTGGCTGAAAACAAAATGCAAAGAAATAGAAGACCGACACAAAAACGGATCCTCAGGGTATGTACAGACGAATTGAAGAAATTGTCCACAGGAAAAATACATGCACATCAACTGGTTGCTTAAAATGGAAAGATGGTATGCTTATCATGGAAAAAGACAAAATATGAGATAGATGGGCAGAATAATGTACATTAAAGATCTTTTTGAAGTGACAGAAACGAAGAACACATTATAAGAAAGAACATTGAAGGACCACCCATGATGAAAGATGAAATTAGAGCAGCATTGAAAAAGATGAAACCAGAAAAAGCCCCAGGACCAGACAACATTACTACAGAGATGATTGAAGCCCTGGAGGAATTTGGAATTGAAAAAATAACTGTCCTCCTAAATGAAATTTATGACACTGGAAAAATCCCCAAAGATATGTCAAAATCAATTTTCATAGCACTTCCAAAGACGACAGGGGCTATAGAATACGAACTCCATCGCACAATCAGTTTGATGAGTCATGTAACAAAAATCCTATTAAGAATAATCATAATGAGGACAAGGAATAGAATCAAAAGAGAAATAGCAGACGCACTGTGTAGATTTGTGGAAGGGAAAGGAACTATTAATGCCATATACATCCTAAGAACTATCATAGAGGGATCAATCGAGACGAATAAGGATTTATATTTATGCTTTGTTGATCATACCAAGGCTTTTGATCGGGTAAGACGCGAAGAATTGATCAACCAACTAGAAAGACTCAATATTGACGGAAAAGATCTACGAATAATCAGAAATATGTACTGGGAACAAACAGTTGCAATGAGAATAGAAAACGATATAAGCTCTTTCCAAAACATCAAAAGAGGAGTCAGACAGGGTCGTGTTTTGTCACCAGATCTGTTTCACTTTACAGCGAAAACATCATGAGAAACAGAGAGGAAGATCCTGGATTAAAGGTTGGAGGAAAAATGATAAACCACATTCGATACGTAGATGACACCGTGCTAATTGCAGAAAATAAACGGGACCTACAAAACCTTGTGAATATACTAGAAATACAAAGCAAAGGTAAGGGTTGTAACTAAATAGCAGGAAGACTGAAGTCATGGTGATCAGTAAAAGACATGAAATCCCCTCATGCAAAATAACAGCAAACGGCACAACCTTGAGACAGGTTGATAAATTCAAATACCTGGGAACGGTCATTTCATCAGACGGCAGATGCACATAAAAAATAGCCAGCAGAACCGGCCAAGCCAAAACAGCATTCAATAAGATGAAAAGCATTCTAGCCAACAAATGCCTATCAATTAACACCAGGAAGAGAGTTCTTGAACGTTAAAATGGAACCGATAATGTTATACGGTTGTGAGGCGTGGACAGTCAACAAGCAAAGCCAGAACAAGATTGAGGCAGCCAAGATGTGGTTTCTAAGAAGAATGTTGAGAGTTCCATGGACAGCAAAGAAAACAAACGAGACAGTCTTGATTGAGGCAGACACAAGAGGATCATTCATGAGGAAGATTAGGAAAAGACACGCAACAGTTATAGGCCATTTTATGAGGAAAGGGTAATTGGAGCACCTGATCACAACGGGAAAGCTGGAGGGAAAGAGAACACCAGGTAGACCCAGGGAGAAAATTTTGGACGGACTTGCAGAGTGGTTGAAGGCAGAGAGGATGGAAGAGGTGCTTGAGGCAACAAGGGATAGAAACAGATGGAAGGCCGTGATCGCTGACGCCATGTGGCAAGGCACTTGATGATCATCATCATCATTATTTATGTTGTCATTGTTATCAACAGTATAGCAGGGCTTTGTGGGAAATTTTGATAATGTGAATGGTTTTTGATAACCGTTTATGACTTTTTCGTCTTCTTGTCAGTCTTCATTTTAGTCTTTTTCTTGGTAGTTCTTTTCTCCATGTCCATGTACTTCTTGTTTTGTGGTTCTTGTTGTTGTTGTTGTTGTTTTTCTTCTTCTTTCTCTTTTTCCTTTTCTTGTCCTTGATTTTCATATCGATACAAATAGACAAGACAAGACAAGACAAGACATGACAGGGCAAGACAAGACAAGACAGACAGACAAGACAAGACAGCAAGACAGACAGGACAAGACAGGACAGACAGACAAGACAAGGACAGACAAGACAAGACAAGACAAGACAGGACAAGACAAAACAAGATGAGATGAGATAACGATCGATCTTTATTTCTGAGGGTATAGATAAGCACTACATGTAGCTTTTTCCCCGTCCAGACCTTTTACCACAGGGGACTACATGTACAATGCCTTATGCATATGACCAGATTTTAGAAATCAGTAGTTGTGCATCGGTCATAAGACATGATTTTGACAAAACATAACACATATAATAAAACATTTCCTTAGTCCGAAAGAAGTGTGACCGCCTGTGTTCAAACAAACAGGAACCAGAAAAAAAAAAACAACCCGGCAAAACAAGAATCAGATCACGTACTTAATACGAGCAGAAAAGAGAAAACATTGAGTGTCAAACACATTACTGTTATTCAATTCATTACACAAAAATAAATTGAAAAAAATATGACGTAGATGTAAAATCATAAAACAGAATTGTCATGTAGCGTACATTATACAATATTCAGTTTTATAGTTGATGAAATGACAGAAAGAAAACAGTGGCAGGATAGGGAAACGAGGGTGTTGAACAGGAAGGCACATCGTACAAATTTCAAGGTGATGTGTAAATATCTATGTTTCTATGTCTATGTTCATGTCTATGTTCATGTCCATATCTATATCCATATCTATATCCATATCTATATCCATATCTATATCCATATCTATATCCATATCCATATCTTTCTATGGGACGAACGTACGAAGCGGAAAGGCACATTATACAAATTGGAAGGTAAATTAACCTGACGTGGCTTCATCTATATCTATGTGTCTATGTCTATGTCTATATCTACATCCATGTCAATAGATCTACATCTATGTATTTTTGCCTATTATATCTCTATGTGTCTATGCTTATATCTACATCTATATACATATACATCTATACCTCTATAAATTTATA
>JAPXFY010000031.1:3385633-3390633 GCA_030674185.1 Monoplex corrugatus | reverse complement strand
GCATAATTATTATATACAATTATATATTGCAATGTGATTCCCCTCCGAGTGGAGACAGGCTGCAGAGGGGATTGAGTGAGGTCAGGATTTTATGCAGAGGAGAAAAGGTGAGTTTTGAGGTAGGACTTCAGGACCTGGTCAACTCGTGGATTTACATGCAGGCTTAAAGGCTTGTGCCGTGATCATTCTGGATCTTCTCCATCACTTGGCACCTGTGACGTTAGTGCATATGGAATTCATTCCGAGCGGGAAACGTCATCTTGAGAAACTGAAACTGAAACTGGTCTGTCAGTAAACAGTCAGGTTTTTCTCTGTCAGCATCATCGCATTTAGGGAGACTGCCTTTGGGCTCATCTTTTGTGTTCATCTTTTGTGTTCATCTTTTGTGTTCATCTTTTGTGTTCATCTTTTGTGTTCATCTTTTTTTCTATTATTTCCCTTCATCTCCTTTCTTTTTCCTTTTTGTTTGGTCCTATTTATTTTCCAGCCAATTTAATGTCCACTGGAGCTGGCAAAGTTTTTACGATGCGATGATGATGATGATGACGATGAGTATGATGATCATCATGCTCTAGAGTTGCATCTAGGATTGAGACTGCGTGACAGGGCTGTACGTTACGCTTACTATCATAATATATCCTGGCGTTAACCAGGCCCGAGAGATACAGATAGCTGCGGTGTTGGTAAGAAGATCTGAGCAACACCCTGGATGACGCACGCATCCGTGAAGTGGATGAAACTGGACTGTGTGGTCCCAGTCTTCCCAACGAGCCCATAGCACGCCCAGCTCTGGATAGCATCCGGTTAGAGTCAAAATATCCCGCAATGATTTTTGAAGGGACTGATGGGGATTCGAACCCACAACCTTCTAGTCGGTAGTCCGTTGCGTTGACCACTATACCAGGCGACTAGTAATTCAAGGTCTGTTCGTTTTATGTTTGCTGAGACAGCTGGTGGGGTTGAATTATCTGCTGATGAATACGATAACAAACCGATGTTGCTCCCTCCATTTGTATCCTACAGTGAGTATCTGTGATCATGTCTCCTCTGGTCAACTGGGTTGTCGTTTTTGACTTGACGTTAGCCCTGACATGGCTCTAGCAGTCGGCTGGGCTATAGGCAATATGAACTTGAACTCCTCTGGTTTTGTTGAAAGCTTCTCGTAAACATTACATCTTGCAGACTGAGTATAAAGATATGTTCACGCTTTTTTTTTTATACACTTCCCATTTACATGTAACCAAGATGATTCCAGTGAAAGGCTGATAAAATACCTGTATAAAATATACACTAGGCAAAACATAGGCTATATAGGGCCTCAGGACCTGGCCAGCTCATGGGTTTATGTGCAGGTTTAAGGCTTGTGTCATGATCACCATACACATGGCACCTGTGACGTTAGTGCATATGGAATTCGTTCCGAACGAGGAGACGTCATCTTGAGAAACTGAAACTGAAACTGAAATTGTTTAAGCTGTAATAATTGCATAAAAAAGTACACGTGTGCGGATGTATTTTACGTTTTGGCAGTTGAACTGGTACTTTCACAATTATTCGCAGTCTTTTCTGTGGTCAGTCCAGGACTCTTCTGATTCAGTATGATTTGTCAGTTAAATTTCTCTGTACATAATGAGGATAAGCTGTATATCTCTATATATATATGTGTGTGTGTGTACATATATATATATGGACAAACTTGAGAAACTCGATAAATGAAGCTTGAGAAGAAATCCCTAGAGTAGATAGAAAAGCAAAAAAGAACTGGATAACAAAAGAAATTCTAGGCTTGATGGAAGAATGGAAAAAGGCAAAGGGAAAGGAGAAAATATACAGGAAGATAAACAAAGAAATCAGGAATAGGTGCAATGAAGCTAAGGAAGCTTGGCTGAAAACAAAATGCAAAGAAATAGAAGACCGACACAAAACGGATCCTACAGAAGAACTGAAGAAATTGTCCACAGGAAAAAGACATGATCATCAACAGGTTGCTTAAAATCGAAAGATGGTACGCTTCTCATGGAAAAAGACAAAATATTATATAAATGGGGAGAGTACATTAAAGACCTTTTTGAAGATGACAGAAGCGAAGAACACATTATACGAAAGAACGTTGAAAGATGAAGTTAGAGCAGCAGTGAAAAAGATGAAACCAGGAAAAGCCCCAGGACCAGACATCATTACTACAGAGATGATTGAAGCCCTGGAGGAATTTGGTACTGAAAAAATAAAGGTCCTCCTAAATGAAATTTATGACACTGGAAAAATCCCCAAAGATATGTCAAAATCAGTTTTCATTGCACTTCCAAAGAAAACAGGGGCTATAGAATACGAACTCCATCGTACAATCTGCTTGATGTGTCATGTAGCAAAAATTTTATTAAGAATAATCATGATGAGGACAAGGAATAAAATCAAAAAGACACAGCAGAAGAACAGCGTGGATTTGTGGAAGGGGAAGGAACTATTAATGCCATATACATCCTAAGAACTATCATAGAGGGGTGAATCGAGTTGAATAAGGATGTATAGTTATGCTTTGTTGATTATACCAAAGCTTTCGATCGGATAAGACATGAAGAATTGATCAACCAACTAGAAAGACTCAATATTGATGGAAAAGATCTACGAATAATCATAAATATGTATTGGGAACAAATAGCAGCAATGAGAATAGAAAACGATATAAGCTTTTTTTTCCAAAACATCAAAAGAGGAGTCAGGCAAGCTTGTGTTTTGTCACCAGATCACTTTATAGCGAAAACACAAAGAGAAACCTAGACAAATACACTGGATTAAAGGTTGGAGGAAAAATGATAAACAATATTCGATACGCAGATGACACCGTGCTAACTACAAAAAATGAAAGGGACCTACAAAACCTAGTGAATATAATAGAAATAGAAAATAACAGTAAAGGTTTGGAGCTAAATAGCAAGAAGACTGAAGTCATGGTAATCAGTAAAAAACATAAAATCCCCACATGCAAAATAACAGCAAACGGCACAACCTTGAGACAGGTTGATAAGTTTAAATATCTGGGAAAGGTCATCTCACAAGACGGCAGATGCACATCAGAAATAGCCAGCAGAATCGGCCAAGCCAAAACAGCATTCAATAAGATGAAAAGCATTCTTACCAACAAATGTCTATCAATTAACATCAGGAAGAGAGTTCTTGAATGTTATATGGAACCGATAATGTTATACGGTTGTGTGAGGCGTGGACAGTCAACAAGCAAAGCCAGAGCAAGATTGAGGCAGCTGAGATGTGGTTTCTAAGAAGAATGTTGAGAGTTCCATGGACAGCAAATAAAACAAACGAGACAGTCTTGATGGAGGCAGACACAAGTTGATCATTCATAAGGAAGATTAGGAAAAGTTAATCAACATTTAGATGGCATTTATGAGAAAAGGGGAATTAGAGCACCTGGTCACAACGGGAAAGCTGGAGGGAAAGAGAGCACCAGGTAGACCCAAGGAAAAATATTGGACGGACTTGCAGAGCGGCTGAGGACAGACAGGGTGGAAGATGTGCTTGCGGCAACAAAGGATAGATGCTTATGGAGGGCCATGATCGCCAACGTCATGTGGCAGGGCGCTTGATGATGATGATGATATACATATATGTATACATATATATGTATGTATATATATATATATATATATATATATATATATATATATATATATATATATATATCACACACACACACAGCATCAACAACGACAACGTCGGCAAAAGAAAGATACAACGTTTAAAAAGTAATTTTTTTCAGTACGAAAATTTTGGGTCACAATATTTATTCAGTAAAGTTCATATCAATCAAAACACAACACATTCAATATGTGATCATTCCCTTTTCGCATAATGACAATTTTGGATCGCAATCTTTAATCAGTAAACTTCAGACTTAAGTAAAACACAACATATGTAACCAGGTATTCTGTTTGATTATTTACCTTCATAACATGTATACAATATTAAGTAATCTGACAATACATGATAGTTCAACTGAATTGTTTAATTAAAGAAATAAGACAACAGTTGTTTTAGTAGAAATAGACGTTGCCATGGTTATTAAGTTATATTTTATCATACTTGTTAATTTACTTTATATATATATTCTCATATTTACTTTATTTATATGTTGTCATACATATTTAGTTACTAAACATCGAGAGAAAAATAATATGCAGGCAGTGCAATTTCAAATCAAATTTCTGAATCAGGATGCAGTCTGAAGCATGCATACATAATGAGTATATGGGAGTGTGTACTGTGTGTGTGTGTGTGTGTGTGTGTGTGTGTGTGTGTGTTGTGTGTGTGTGTGTGTGTGTGTGTGTGTGTGTGTGTGTGTTTGTGTGTGCATGTGTGTGTGTGCGTATGCGTGTATGTGCGTGTATGTGTGTTTGTGTATGTTGTTTGTGTGAATATATGTGTGTATGTCTGTACGTATGTGTGTGTATATGTGTGTATGTGTATGTGTGTGTATGTGTGTGTATGTGTATGTGTGCGTACGTGTGTATGTGTGTTCGCGTGTATTGTGTGTTTGAATGTATGTGTATGTGTGTATGTATATTTGTGTGTGTATGTGCATGTGTATGTGTGTGTATGTGTGTATACGTGTGTGTATGTGTGCGCTCACATGCGCGTACGATTATGTGTGTGTGTGTGTGCAGGCATTTTTGTGTGAAAGTTGTGAAATCTCTTTGATCGCTTTGTTTATTTGATCAGTTCATTTCAATGAGTTTATGCATGAAGTGGTAGTGATGGTAGTTTAATGGTGCTTGTGTGACTCAAAGTTACTATCAACATTGCGTCAAAGATGAGTGAACAGCTGTGACTGTTTCTGTGTCTGTTTGTGCAAACGGTCTCTGGACATAAATTTGGAAGTGATAAGATCAGCGTCCTCGAAGTGCACAGATGGCTGTCCTCCCGCAAATGACGAAGAAGCTGAGAAGACATATCTGAAAAAAAAAAGAGGGCAGTGTTGAAAAACG
>JAPXFY010000031.1:3370633-3375633 GCA_030674185.1 Monoplex corrugatus | reverse complement strand
TTTTCCTTTTTTTTTTTTTTAACTAAGCTTTCTATTGAGAATTAATTGGTTGTTTTTGTGACGTCATTGTGTTTTCAATCTCAATCATTGGCATTTCCGTTCCTAAGCTTTCCATTCAGGATTCATCATCATCATCATCAGGTGCCCTGCCGCATGGCGTTGGCGACCATGGACTTCCAACCATCTCTATCTCTGGTTGCCCCTAGCATCTCCCCCACCCTCCTCATCCACAGCCACTCTGCAAGTCCGTCCAGCATTCTCTCCCTGGTCTACCTGGTGCTCTCTTTCCCTCCAGCTTTCCCGTTGTGACCAGGTGCTCCAAATCCCCCTTCCTCATAAAATGGCCTATAAATGTTGCCTGTCTTTTCCTAATCTTCCTTATGAGTGATCTACTTGTGTCTGCCTCCATCAAGACTGTCTCGTTTGTTTTCTTTGCTGTCCACGGAACTCTCAACATTCTTCTGAGAAACCACATCTCGGCTGCCTCAATCTTGTTCTGGCTTTACGTGTTGACTGTCCACGCCTCGCATCCATTCAGGATTAGCTGATTGATTTGTGACGTAATTGCGTTTTCTATCTCGCTCTTTGGCATTTTTGTCCGTAAACTTTCCATTGGGAATTAGTTGATTGTTTTTGTGACGTAATTGCTTTATCACCTTATGCTTTTCTAATAACAGATATTTGCCGCAAATGTGAATTGAAACTAAATCAACAATATTTAACTCGTTGTGCTCGTGAGTCCTACACTACAACAAAGCGATCATATCACAGAGCTTCACTAAGATAGTTTTCTGTCTCCCTATCTATGTCTATGATCAAATTAACCCTTCGACTCCTGCACCCTATCCACCAACTGCAAAAACTTAACCCTTTTATTCTTTCACCCTATCCACCAGCTTCCCAACCAAGCTGGTAGATAGGGTGAGGAGTAAAAGGGTTAAGTTTTTGCTTTGCCAGCATGGTTGACAACGCAGGGTGCTGGTAGATAGGGTGCAGGAGTCAAAGAGTTAATCTACAACTTAGCTAATTGTCTGTTTTCCTTTTCATGTCTATGATGACATCACTGAGTGTGAAAAAGCTACTTGCCTGTCTACCTATCCATATCTATGATCATATCACACAAAGTGATGGAGATTGTTGCCTGTCTCCCTGTCCATGTCTATGATCATATCACAAAGTGTGATAGAGCTAGTTGCCTGTCTCCCTATCCATGTCTATGATCATATCACAGAGTGTGATAGAGCTAGTTGTCTATCTCCCTATCCATGTCTATGATCAGATCACATAATACAACAGAGCTTGTTGGCTGATTTTCTTTCTATGCCTATGATCATATCACAGTGTGACAGAGCTAGTTGCTTGTCTCTCTATCCATATCTATGACCATATCACAAAGTGATAAAGATAGTTGTCTGTCTCCCTATCCATGTCTATGATCATATCACAGAGTTTGACAGAGCTAGTTGTCTGTCTCCCTATCCATGTCTATGATCATATCACAGAGTTTGACAGAGCTAGTTGTCTGTCTCCCTATTCATGTCTATGATCATATCACAGTGTGACAGAGCTAGTTGTCTGTCTCCCTATCCATGTCTATGATCATATGACACAGTGTGACAGAGCTAGTTGTCTGTCTCCCTATCCATGTCTATGATCATATCACAGTGTGACAGAGCTGGTTGTCTGTCTCCCTATCCTGTCTATGATCATATCACAGTGTGACAGAGCTAGTTGTCTGTCTGGCCATTCCATGTTTATGATCATATCACAGAGTGTGACAGATCTAGCAGCCTGTCCGCCTATTTATGTCTATGATCCAGCCACGACTGAATATTTTCCCGGGGGCAAGGGTCAGGCAAGAAAGCGTCAGCGCCAGTGAACCAAAACGAATTGGGAAATCCCAGTAGAGTTTGCCCGAGGGCAGATACCATGAACAAACAGATGGTCATGCCATAGAAATAATCGTTCTTTTTGTAAAGCCAGTGACTAAATTCGTTTAAGAGGTTCGTTACTGTTACTGTAATTTTTGTTTAAAGTCCAGCCGACTGGGTAGAGCCATATCAGGGTTACAACCTGTTTCAAATCATACATAATACTTCAATAGGGAAAAAAACAAACAAAGAAAAAGAAAAAGAAAAAGAAAAAGAAAAAAACAACAACAACAACAGAAAATGAAGTACACATATCAATGCATTCACGCACATAATGTAAGGAGATGTCCCTAGCGTTGACCACTCCATCCAGCATGATCACACATGGGATTAAAAAAAATACATACCTCAATACAAGTTCAAATGAAACTTAAGTAAGGACACTAAAACATATATAAAATCGAGCCTAAATTACAAAAAATTGCTTCCGTATATCTCGTTTCCCTAGAGTCGTTTATGCACTTAATACATGTACCCAGTTATCTGTCAATCCTAAGAGAAAAAGGACGTCAGACTTTATCGAACATATACAGGTAAATGGACCAGCGAGACAGAAAATGATAGGAAGAAATGACAGAAAGCAAAGGAACAAGACAGAAAATGATAGGAAGAAATGACAGAAAGCAAAGGAACAAGACAGAAAATGATAGGAAGAAATGACAGAAAGCAAAGGAACAAGACAGAAAATGATAGGAAGAAATGACAGAAAGCAAAGGAACAAGACAGAAAATGACAGGAAGAAATGACAGAAAGCAAAGGAACAAGACAGAAAATGATAGGAAGAAATGACAGAAAGCAAAGGAACAAGACAGAAAAGGACAGGAAGAAATGACAGAAAGCAAAGGAACAAGACAGAAAATGATAGGAAGAAATGACAGAAAGCAAAGGAACAAGACAGAAAATGACAGGAAGAAATGACAGAAAACAAAGGAACAAGACAGAAAATGATAGGAAGAAATGACAGAAAGCAAAGGAACAAGACAGAAAATGATAGGAAGAAATGACAGAAAGCAAAGGAACAAGACAGAAAATGATAGGAAGAAATGACAGAAAACAAAGGAACAAGACAGAAAATGACAGGAAGAAATGACAGAAAGCAAAGGAACAAGACAGAAAATGACAGGAAGAAATGACAGAAAACAAAGGAACAAGACAGAAAATGCCAGGAAGAAATGACAGAAAGCAAAGGAACAAGACAGAAAATGATAGGAAGAAATGACAGAAAGCAAAGGAACAAGACAGAAAATGCCAGGAAGAAATGACAGAAAGCAAAGGAACAAGACAGAAAAGGACAGGAAGAAATGACAGAAAGCAAAGGAACAAGGCAGAAAATGATAGGAAGAAATGACAGAAAGCAAAGGAACAAGACAGAAAATGACAGGAAGAAATGACAGAAAGCAAAGGAACAAGGCAGAAAATGACAGGAAGAAATGACAGAAAGCAAAGGAACAAGGCAGAAAATGACAGGAAGAAATGACAGAAAGCAAAGGAACAAGGCAGAAGCAAAGAGAGTGACAGAAAAGAGGAAATTTCTAGCACAGAATTTCCAGAAGGTGGGGGATACTGCTTATACTGAAAGAGCCCCCGGTTTCCCCGCAGGAGTAAAGAGGTTGGTTATTGCGATCTGGTAATTCAGAAACCGAATATGATTAATGGCATTTTGTGAAATTGGTTTTGGAATTTTTGTTTTCATCCCTCCGTTTAGGATTGTGGTTTTACAACTCCAACAACACTACCACCACCAAAGCACCAATCACCATCACCACCATCATCACCATTACCACCAACGTCAAATCACCACCATCATCACATCACCACACGTCACATTACCACATCATCACCATCCACCAACGTCAAATCACCATCACCATCATCCCATCACCAACGTCAATCACCATCCCATCACCACCACATCACATAACACCAAGTCAAATCACCATCACCATCACCACCATCATCACCATTACCACCAACGTCAAATCACCATCACCATCACCACCATCATCACCATTACCACAACGTCAAATCACCATCACCATCACCACCATCATCACCATTACCAACAACGTCAAATCACCATCACCATCACCACCATCATCACCATTACCAACAACGTCAAATCACCATCACCATCACCACCATCATCACCATTACCACCAACGTCAAATCACCATCACCATCACCACCATCATCACATCATCACCATCATCACCATCACCACCAACGTCATATCACCATCACCAGCACTACCTGTCAACTTTGATGTGCAGCTGTGAAATGTACATGTAGCACCCGAAAACAAGCTGGGAGAAGAAGCTTAATACCTTTGACCTATACTGCCTACGCAAGATCTCGGACATCAACTGAAAACACACACACACAGACACAGACAGACACACAGACACAGACACACGCACGCACACACATACACACAAACACACACACACAACACACATTCAAACACACACGCGCACACACACACGCACGCACAGCACACCACCACACCACACGCACACATACGCACACACCACACCACACACTGCACACACCACACACAAACACACATACAAACACAACACACACACACACAAACACACACACGCGCACGAACGCACACACACAAAACACCACACACATAAACACACACACACACACACACAAAACCACACACACAAACACACATACAAACACACAAACACACACACAAACACAAACACACACAACACAAACACACCACATGCACGCACACACACACAACACACACAAAACACACACACACGGCGCGCACACACATACATACAAAAACACACACACACACACAAACACAAACACACAAACACACCACACGGGCGCACACACACACACACACATACAAAACGCACACACAAACACACAAACACGAACACACAAATACACACATACACATACACAAACACACACACAAAACACACACACACATACACATACACAAACACACACACACAAAACACACACACAAAACACACACACAAAACACACACACATACATACACACACACGCGCGCGCGCACACAAACACACACATAAACA
>JAPXFY010000031.1:3333133-3348133 GCA_030674185.1 Monoplex corrugatus | reverse complement strand
GAGTGAGCCCCCAAAAACCTTAAAGTGAGCCCCCAAACCTTAGAGTGAGCCCCAAAAACCTTAAAGTGAGCCCCCAAACCTTAGAGTGATCCCCAAACCTTAGAGTGATCCCCCAAACCTTAGAGTGATCCCCCAAACCTTAGAGTGAGCCCCCAAACCTTAGAGTGAGCCCCCAAAACCTTAGAGTGATCCCCCAAACCTTAGAGTGATCCCCCAAACCTTAGAGTGATCCCCAAAACCTTAAAGTGAGCCCCCAAACCTTAGAGTGATCCCCCAAACCTTAGAGTGATCCCCCAAAACCTTAAAGTGATCCCCCAAAACCTTAAAGTGAGCCCCCAAACCTTAGAGTGATCCCCCAAACCTTAGAGTGATCCCCAAACCTTAGAGTGATCCCCCAAAACCTTAAAGTGATCCCCCAAAAACCTTAGAGTGATCCCCCAAAAACCTTAGAGTGATCCCCCAAAAACCTTAGAGTGAGCCCCTAAAAACCTTAAAGTGAGCCCCTAAAAACCTTAAAGTGAGCCCCTAAAAACCTTAAAGTGAGCCCCTAAAAACCTTAAAGTGAGCCCCTAAAAACCTTAAAGTGAGCCCCTAAAAACCTTAAAGTGAGCCCCTAAAAACCTTAAAGTGAGCCCCCAAAAACCTTAGAGTGAGCCCCTAAAAACCTTAAAGTGAGCCCCTAAAAACCTTAAAGTGAGCCCCCAAACCTTAGAGTGAGCCCCCAAAAACCTTAGAGTGAGCCCCTAAAAACCTTAGAGTGAGCCCCTAAAAACCTTAAAGTGAGCCCAAAAACCTTAAAGTGAGCCCCAAAAACCTTAAAGTGAGCCCCAAAAACCTTAAAGTGAGCCCCAAAAACCTTAAAGTGAGCCCCCAAAAACCTTAAAGTGAGCCCCCAAAAACCTTAAAGTGATCCCCCAAAAACCTTAAAGTGATCCCCCAAACCTTAAAGTGAGCCCCCAAACCTTAAAGTGATCCCCCAAACCTTAAAGTGAGCCCCAAAAACCTTAAAGTGAGCCCCCCAAAACCTTAAAGTGAGCCCCCAAAAACCTTAAAGTGAGCCCCCAAAAACCTTAGAGTGAGTCCCCGAAATCTTACAATGTGCCCCCAAACCTTAGAATGAGCCCCCAAACTTTAAAGTGAGCCCCCAAACCTTACAGTGAGCATCCCCAAACCTTAAAGTGAGCCCCCAAACCTTAGAGTGAGCCCCAAAACCTTAGAATGAGCCCCCCCCCCCAAACCCTAGGGTGAACCTCCCAAACCTTAGAGTGAGCCACCAAACCTGTATCTCTCGAGCCTGGTTGACGCCAAGGTAATTATATGCTTTCGTTCACACCATGAATGATTTGTTGCTTTCAGCTTACTGTGGCTGAGTTACCTCACTCATTCTTATTCTAGACCTTTCTGCTGCTTTTGACACCATTACCTACACCGTCGTCCTCTCTCGACTGGAACACATATTCGGAATGCAAGATACTACTCTTTCTTGGTCTTTGTCATACCTGTCCGACCGCTTTCAGTAAGTCATGGTAGATGAGTCTAAGTCCCAACCAGTTTAACTTGCATATGGGGTCACCAAGGCTCTGTAGCGGGGCCAGTCCTCTTCACACGCTATATCTCACCACTTGCCAATGCCATCGATCAGCATCAAATATCGTTTCTATGCTGATGACTTCGTTTCAGTTTCAGTTTCTCAAGATGACGTCTCCGCACTCGGAATGAATTACATATATGCACTAACGTCACAGGTGCCATGTGATGAAGAAGATCCAGAATGATCACGACACAAGCCTTTAAGCCTGCACATAAACCCAGACTCCAAGTTTTACAACTGTTCATCTCCTAAAATTCTTTCAACTCCTTTGTCTGCAGCTTCTGACTGTTATGTTGAGATCCAGAATTAGACGATACAGAAAAAGCTATAGCTGAATAGAGGTATGACTGAAGCAATGCTCATTGGCACCAAGCATAAGCTCATCATCATCATCATCAGGTGGCCTGCCGCATGGCGTTGGCAACCATGGACTTCCAGCCATCTCTATCTCTCGTTCCCCTAGCATATCCCCCACCCTCCTCATCCCCAGCCACTCTGCAAGTCCGTCCAGCATTCTCTCCCTGGGTCTACCTGGTGCTCTCTTTCCCTCCAGCTTTCCCGTTGTGACCAAGTGCTCCAAATCCCCCTTCCTCATAAAATGGCCTATAAATGTTGCCTGTCTTTTCCTAATCTTCCCTATGAGTGATCTACTTGTGTCTGCCTCCATCAAGACTGTCTCGTTTGTTTTCTTTGCTGTCCATGGAACTCTCGACATTCTTTTGAAAAACCACATCTCGGTTGCCTCAATCTTGTTCTGGCTTTGCTTGCTGACTGTCCACGCCTCACATCCGTACAACAGTATTGGTTCTATACAACATTCAAGGACTCTCTTTCTGATGTTAATTGATAGGCATTTATTGGTAAGAATGCTTGTCATCTTCTTGAACGCTGTTTTGGCTTGGCCGATTTTGCCGGCTATTTCCGATGTGCATCTGCCGTCTGATGAAATGACCGATAGATGCACATCGGAAATAGCTGGCAGAATCGGCCAAGCCAAAACAGCATTCAAAATTGCATAAGCTATGCACTGTAAAAGTTTGTTTTATCCAACTAGGAAACAACACCTTTGTACTTTCTGAATCAATTAAGAACCTTGGCGTTGTTCTTAATCCTCAACTCTCTATACAGAAATTCATCACCAGAACCTGTCAGTCTTGTTACTGTCATCTGCAACGTTTCAGTTCTATTCACCGTTACCTTCCAACTTCAACAGCACCTGGGCATCTAGACTCACGAATGATCTTTTCTTGTCTCGTATTCAATTTTTTTTAGGGATCGTTGCACTCAGGGATATTTCCTTTGTGCTCACCTTTTAAGGAAAGAACAGTGGCAGAATGGTTCAGACGTTCGCCTGCCAATAACTAAACTCGGGATTCCAGAGTTCGCTCCCCATAGAGGCCTCGACTTTTCTCCTCAGTTTGACAGGAAAATCGAACTGAACGTCTAGTCCTTCGGAAGAAAACGAAAAACGAGTCGGAACCATGTGCCTTCTGGCTGCGCACGCTAAAGATACCACAGCTATTGAAAATAGTGAAGAGCAAGGCATTGCTCGGCTACCTTGGTATAAAACATTGGAGACAACCGGTGGATTTCCGCGGTCTCACCCCTTGAAGGCTAATTAGCCTTCTTGCCTTTCTGAAGTCCTGGTTTAAAAAAATGTGAATATGAATGTGAATTTGAAGTGAGGAGAGGGGATGGGCACCGCCCTCGTGGTGCAGGCCCTGGGAAAAGTTGAGGTCACTCCCCTACGACCCCAGGGTTATGGAACTATCTAGGTAGGACCTCAGGACCTGTCCAGTTCGTGGGTTTATGTGCAGACTTAAGGCTTGTGCCGTGATCATTCTGGATCTTCTCCATTACATGGCACCTGTGACGTTAGTGCATATGGAATTCATTCCGAGCATGGAGATGTCATCTTCAGAAATTGAAATTGAAAGTTTTTGAATCGTCCCGTTTTCTACGCCGCCTTAGTTGTCACAGACTGTGAACAGTGATATGGTGCAGGAATAGGGCAGGGACAGAATTCCTCCCCCCCAAAAAAACAACAACAACAAACCAAAAAACACACAAAAAAACTAAGAAAAAACAAAACAAACAAAACAAAACATAACCAAACAAAAAATAAAACAAAACAAAACAAAACAAACAAACAAAAAACAGACGAAAACCCAAATAACCTCCAAACAAACACACAAAAACAACGACACGCATGTGCACAAACCGATATTTTCCAATCCATATCCCCCCTCGTTCTTGTTATACCCTCTCATTAGAGTGACGTTATTCAGCCAGCCGTGACGTAAGGCGACATCAGGGGTGTCCGAAAAAACCCCGTGGTGTCCGAATGATGTTTCAGGAACCGGACGAAATACCAGGGAATTACCTTTCTGAGAATGGAAAGAGAGCAGGGGAAATACGTATACAGATGGGTGTCTGTGGGTGTGTTGGCTTGGGTGGGGCTATTACATTTGTTAATGTGTACGTGTATGTGTATATACATATACGTGCGTGAGTGTGTGTGTGTGCATGTGTGTTTGTGTATGTGTGATTTAGACTCAGACTCATTTGTAATGAAAAAGAGCACACACACACACGGACACACACACGGACACACACACACACATACATGCACACACATACACGGACATACACACACACACACACACACGCACGCACACACACGCACGCACGCACGCGTACGAACTCACACACGCACGCAAACACACACATACACAGACACGCACGCACACACACGCACTCACACACATATATAACAAATTTCAATACCACTGGATTTAGAAGAGCAACAAGCATTAATTCATGATTTTGGGAGATATTTTTCAACTTTTTAAGAATATTTTTCAATTTCTTTACTAAAAGGAGTTTGTTAGAATGGTTTGAACGCACACACACACACTCACATACACACAGACATTCACGTACACACACACACACACACACACACACACACACACACACACACACACACACTCACACACACACTTATACACACACACAAACACAAACACACTCACACATACACACAAACACACAAACACACATACACACAAACACACACTTACACACACGCACACAATTACACACACACACACACACACACACACACACACACACACACACACACACACACACTCACACACACACACACACACACACACACACACACACACACACACATTTTTTGGGGGGGGGGGGGGTGGATGGGTGGGGACCAATCATCTGTTACCGAAATGTTTTTCGTGGTGTCCACGATGAGCTTTGGGTCCTTGCTCCTAAGGCAGGTCACCAGGACGCTGGAATCATTGACGTCACAACCGAGGTGAGATGCCAGTTGGTCGGTTTGCTGACGGGGGGTGGGTGGGGACGTAGGATAGCCCACAGCCCAGGTGGACAAGGACACACCGCTCTCCATGATGGCTTTGTGGAAGAGACCTAAGAACAAAAACACCTTTAGAGGTTTCAGTTTCAGATTCAATCTCTCAAGATGACGTCTCGGAATGAATTCCATGTGCACTAACGTCACAGGTGCCATGCGATGAAGAAGATCCAGAATGATCACGGCACAAGCTTTAAGCCTGCACATAAACCCATGAGCTGACCAGGTCCTGAGGTCCTACCTTGATAATTCTATACCCCTGGGGTTCTAGGAGAGTGAGGTGGCAGAGACCTCAACTTTTCTCCGGGCCAGCGCCACGAGGGCGGCGCCCATCCCCTCTCCCTCGCTTCAAATTCACTTTTTATTAAACCAAGATTTCAGAAAGGCCAGAAGGCTAAGTGGTCTTCAAGGGGTGAGACCAGGGAAATCAACCTATCTCTCCAATGTTTCATACCAAGGCATCCGGGCAATGCCCTGCTCGTCACGATTTTCAACTGCCGTGGGATCTTTAGCGTGCGCAGCCAGAAGGCATGCATGTAATGGACGTAAGCAGATTATGAAGACATGAACACAGAAGGCAAAGCTGAACAAACAGAATGAAACAGGAACCAGCAAAACAACACGAAAGAAAGAATCACAACGCGTATTTAATACAACCAGACAATACACGTTCTGATTCTTTTTTCGTGTTTTTTTTTTCTGGTTCCTGTTTGCTTGAAGGCGGGCAGTCACACTTGTGTTTTGGATACCAAACGAAAGTAACGTTACACGTGATAGTCCTACAGCACTGAAAGCAGTGATATATTTTTGTACCAAAAGGAGCACAGTTGTACACTGAATATTTACAGATAATATAATTACAAAATCGTGTTTCAGGTGACCAGAGAAATTGGAAACAAATGCTCTGTGAAAAACGTATTTATGAAAATTCACAGACTACAAAGATATTGAATCGAAATGGGCATGGGTACTCATTGTACTTAGAATTAATGGAATGAATGTCATAATGAAAGAAATGAGACATAAATAACTTTGGGTTTTAGTCGAAAGGTAATGCTGATCAGACATTCTGGAAAAAGTAATTTTTGTTTTGACTTTTTCCAGTCGAAAGATAGTCATCATCATCATCATCATCATCATCATCATCAGGTGCCCTGCCGCATGGCGTTGGCGATCATGGACTTCCATCTGTCTCTATCTCTTGTTGCCCCAAGCATCTCCTCCACCCTCTTCGTCTTCAGCCACTCTGCAAGTTCGTCTAGCATTTTCTCCCTGGGTCTACCTGGTGTTCTCTTTCCCTCCAGCCTTCCCGTTGTGACCAGGTGCTCCAATTCCCCTTTCCTCATAAAATGGCCTATAAATGTTGCTTGTCTTTTCCTAATCTTCCTTATGAGTGATCTACTTGTGTCTGCCTCCATCAAGACTGTCTCGTTTGTTTTCTTTGCTGTCCATGGAACTCTCAATATTCTTCTTAGAAACCACATCTCGGCTGCCTCAATCTTGTTCTGGCTTTGCTTGTTGACTGTCCACGCCTCACATCCGTACAACAGTATTGGTTCTATATAACATTCAAGAACTCTCTTCCTGATGTTAATTGATAGGCATTTATTGGTAAGAATGCTTGTCATCTTCTTGAATGCTGTTTTGGCTTGGCCGATTCTGCCGGTTATTTCTGATGTGCATCTGCCGTCTGATGAAATGACCGTTCCCAGGTATTTGAACTTATCAACCTGTGTCAAGGTTGTGCCATTTGCTGTTATTTTATATGAGGGGATTTCATGATTTTTTTTTTTACTGATCACCATGACTTCAGTCTTCCTGCTGTTTAGTTCCAACCCCTTACCTTTGCTTTCTATTTCTAGTATATTCACAAGGTTTTGTAGGTCCCTTTCATTTTCTCCAATTAGCACGGTGTTATCGCGTATCGTATGTTGTTTGTCATTTTCCCTCCAACCTTTAATCCAGGGTCTTCTTCTAGGTTTCTCATGATGTTTTCGCTGTAAAGTGAAAACAGATATGGTGACAAAACACAACCCTGTCTGACTCCTCTTTTGATGTTTTGAAAAGAGCTTATATTGTTTTCTGTTCTCATTGCAGCTGTTTGTTCCCAGTACATATTTCTGATTATTTGTAGATCTTTTCCATCAACATTGAGTCTCTCCAATTGGTTGATCAATTCATCATGTCTTACCCAATCGAAAGCCTTGGTATAGTCAACAAAGCATAAATACAAATCCTTATTCATCTCAATTGACCTCTCTATGATAGTTCTTAGGATGTATATGGCATTAATAGTTCCTTTCCATTCCACAAATCCACACTGTTCTTCTGCTATTTCTCTTTTGATTCTATTCCTTGTCCTCATGATTATTCTTAACAGGATTTTTGTTACATGTGTCATCAAATGTGCAATGGAGTTTGCATTCTATAGCCCATGTCTTCTTTGGAAGTGCAATGAAAATTGATTTTGACATATCTTTGGGGATTTTTCCAGTGTCGTAAATTTCATTCAGGAGGACTGTTATTTTTTCTATGCCAAATTCCTCCAGGGCTTCAATCATCTCTGTAGTAATGTTGTGTGGTTCTGGGGCTTTTCCTGGTTTCATCTCTTTCAGTGCTGCTCTAACTTCATCTTTCATTATGGGTGGTCCTTCAAAGTTCTTTTTTATAATCTGTTCTTTGTTTCTGTCATCGTCAAAAAGGTCTTTAATGTACTCTCCCCATCTGTCCAATATTTTGTCTTTTTCCATGATAAGCGTACCATCTTTCGATTTTAAGCAACCAGTTGATGTGCATGTATTTTCCTGTGGACAATTTCTTCAATTCGTCTGTACATACCCTGAGGATCCATTTTGTGTCGGTCTTCTATTTCTTTGCATTTTATGTTCCTTTCCTCCATCAAGCCCAAAATTTCATTAGTCATCCAGTTCTTTTTTGCTTTTCTATCTGCCTTTGGGATTTCTTCACAAGCTTCATTTATCGAATTCCTCAACTTTGTCCATTGTTCCTCACTGTCACCAACGTCTTCCAGAGCACTGAATTTGTTTTGAACATGTACATTAAATTTTTTACGTATTACTTCATCTGTCTTTCAGAGTCCAAGGTTTAGTTTGATGTTGCTTGTGGTCTGTTTCATTTTCCTTAATTTCAGCCTAAACCTTACCACTACAGGATTGTGGTCACTGTTGCAGTCTGCGCCTGGTAGTGTTTTTTGCTGACAGTAAAGAATTTCTAAATCTTTTGTTGATCAGGATGTAGTCAATCTGATTTTTTGGTATTATCTCCTGGACTCATCCAAGTCCATTTTCTTCTGTTATGCTACTCAAATCAGGTGTTTCCTACTATGAACTCATTCATCTGTGCCCATTCTACAAGGTTCCCTCCCCTTTTATTTTGTGTACCAAGGCCATGACGTCCAACTATATCCTCCACCCTATCCTGTCCCACTTTAGCATTAAAATCTAGTATAGTATTGATCAGAAATTCTAGAAAATTCTAGAAAAAAATGTGTTGTGATTTTTTTTTAATCGAAAGATAGTATTGATCATATATTCTGGAAGTGTTTACACACGAAACGATTTGGGGAAGGACAGAAGAATTCTTGAGATCTTAATATATCGTCTGTGAACATATCAGGCTGACTGAAAACATGATATTCTCTGGACCTGACGGTTTCAGTCTGTCGGGATGTCGTCTCCGCGCTCGGAATGAATCCCATATGCACAGACACCACTGGTGCCACGTGATGGGGAAGATCCATATGAGCATGGCACAAGCCTGAAACCTGCACATAAACCTATATGTACTGGCCAAGTCTGATGTCCTATCTAGCGTGTGGGTTTACTATCTTATACTTGTTTCAGTCTGTCAATGTTACAATCTGGCGTACATTGTAATGATGTGTATTTGTGTATCACATTTTTATGGAAAAAAATATTAAAGGAGCCGAACAAAAAAACAACCAGCCACTAAGTATAAAGTTATCTCTCCTGACCTGACCTGACCTGACCTGACCTGACCCGACCTGACCCGACCCGACCTGACCCGACCCGACCCGACCTGACCTGACCTGACCGGACCGAACCGAACCTGACCAGACCAGACCAGACCCGACCCGACTCGACCCAACCCGACACGACCCGACCTGACCCAACCCAACCCAACCCAACCCAACCCAACCCAACCCAACTCAACCCAACCCAACCCAACCCAACCCAATCCAACTCCATCTGACCTGACCTGACCTAAACCAACAACATCCAACTTGACCTGACCTGATATGACCTCACCTGACCTGATCTGATTCAACCTGACCTGACCTGCTTTGACTTGACCAGACCTGACCTATCTGACGACTTGACCCAACTTGACTTGCTTGAATCGACCTGCCCTGAAATGAACTACCTGCCCTGCTCTGACCTAAACTGACTTCACTTGACCTGACCTGAAATTGCCACCTGACCTGAACTGACCTAAACTGATTTGAGCTGGCCTGACCTGAAACGACTACCTGCCCTGACCTGACCTAAACTGACTTGACTTGACCTGATCTGATTTAAAATGAACTACCTGCCCTGCCCTGCCCTGCCCTAAATTGACATGACTTGACCTGACCTGAAATGACTACCGGACCTGACCTTACCTAAACTGACTTGACCTGACCTGAAAAGACTACCTGACATGACCCGACCTAAACTGACTTGACTTGACCTGACCTGACCTGACCTGACCTGATCTGAAACGAACCGCCTGATCTTACCTAATCTGATTTGATCTGACCTGACCTGGTCTGAAATGAACTAGCTGACTTGACCTAAACTGACTTGACCTGACCTGACTTGAAATAAACTACCTGCTCTTCCCTGACCTAAACTGACTTGACTTGACCTGACCTGACTTGAAATGAACTACCTGCTCTTCCCTGACCGAAACTGACTTGACTTGACTTGACTTCACTTGAGCTGACTGGAGCTGCTGGCTACGTTTGTTTGTGGGATACTAAAGACTGTTCGTATGGTGTCTTCGTTGTCCCTATCACCATTACAATCATCATTATCATAATCGTCGTCGTCGTTGTCGTCATCATCATCGTCGTCACCATCATCGTGATCATCATCGCAATCGCCATCGCCATCGCCATCGCCTTCATCATCATCATCGTCGTCGTCGTCGTCATCATCATCATCATCATCATCACCATCACCATCACCATCACCATCACCATCACCACACCACCACCACTATCATCATCATCATCGCCGCCGCCGCCGTCGCCGTCGCCACCACCACCACCACCACCACCATTACCACAATTACCATGACCACCACCACCACCACCACCACCATCATCATCATCATCATCATCGTCATCATCATCACCGCCACCACAACCACCACAATCACCACCACCACCCCCACCACCACCACTACCACCATCATCATCATCATCATCATCGCCACCACCACCACCATTGCTTTATTTACCTCTGGCGGCCTTGGACTGGATCAGGAGGGAGACAGAAGTGCTTCCGGCACTTTCTCCAAATATGGTCACGTCCTGTGGGTCGCCATGGAAAGAGGGAATGACGTCACGTACCCACTCAAGTGCCTGGATCATATCCCACAGTCCATAGTTTCCCACACTGGCGCCGTCTTGTGTCGTCAGAAATCCTTTGGGGAAGAAAATCAATGATGGCAATGATGATGATAATGATGACGATGATAATAACAATAATGATAATAATAATAATAATAATATAACAATAACAATAATAATATAACAATAATAATAATAACACGATAAAAAAGTCATAATCATCATCATCATCATCATCTTCATCATCATCATTATTACTATTATTGTTATTATTATTATTAATATTATCATTATTATTATTGTTATCATTATTATTATTATTATTATCATTATTATTATTATTATCATTATTATTATTGCCCACTGCCCTCCTCTCATTCCCCCTGGGTTTGTGTGTATTTTGTGTCCTGGAGTTTTGGTCGTTGTTGAGTGATGTGGTGAATGGCGAGATTGTGTGTATTGGTATGATTCCTGTATCAAGATTTGGTGCCTTTTGAATGTCATTACTTCTATCACTACTATTGTTGCTACCGCTACTATTGCTACTGCTTCTACTACTACTATTGCTGCTGCTACTACTACTATTGCTGCTGCTACTGCTGCTACTACTACTGCTGCTGCTACTGCTACTACTACTATTGCTACTGCTTGTACTACTACTGCTGCTGCTGCTGCTACTACTACTACTATTGCTACTGCTTCTACTACTACTGCTGCTGCTGCTACTACTACTACTATTGCTACTGCTTCTACTAGTACTGCTGCTGCTGCTGCTACTATTGCTACTGCTTCTACTACTACTGCTGCTGCTACTACTACTACTATTGCTACTGCTTCTACTACTACTGCTGCTGCTACTACTACTACTATTGCTACTGCTTCTACTACTACTGCTGCTGCTGCTACTATTGCTACTGCTTCTACTACTACTACTACTGCTGCTGCTGCTGCTACTACTATTGCTACTGCTTCTACTACTACTGCTGCTGCTGCTGCTACTACTACTATTGCTACTGCTTCTACTACTACTGCTGCTGCTACTACTACTATTGCTACTGCTTCTACTACTACTGCTGCTGCTGCTGCTACTTTTACTACTACTATTGCTACTGCTGCTAATACTACTACTATTGCTACTGCTTCTACTACTACTATTACTGCTGCTGCTGCTAATACTACTACTATTGCTACTGCTTCTATTACTACTACTACTACTGCTGCTGCTACTACTACTATTGCTACTGCTTCTACTACTACTGCTGCTGCTGCTGCTGCTAGTGCTACTACTGCTACTGCTTCTACTACTACCACTACTGCTGCTGCTGCTAATACTACTACTATTGCTACTGCTTCTACTACTACTATTACTGCTGCTGCTGCTAATACTACTACTATTGCTACTGCTTCTACTACTACTGCTGCTGCTGCTGCTGCTAATACTACTACTATTGCTACTGCTTCTATTACTACTACTAGTACTGCTGCTGCTGCTGCTGCTGCTGCTAATACTACTACTATTGCTACTGCTTCTATTACTACTACTACTACTGCTGCTGCTAATACTACTACTATTGCTACTGCTTCTACTACTACTGCTGCTGCTGCTGCTAATGCTACTACTGCTACTGCTTCTACTACTACCACTACTGCTGCTGCTGCTACTACTGCTATTACTACTGCTGCTGCTGCTGCTACTACTGCTATTACTACTGCTTCTACTACTACTGCTGCTACAACTACTACTACTACCACTACTACCACTACTACCACTACTACTACTACTGCTGCTGCTGCTGCTGCTGCCACTATTACCACCATTACCACTTTAAAAACTACTACTACAACCTCTCCTGCTGCAGCTACTATTGCTATTACTACTACACCACTGCTGCTGCTACTGCTTCTACTACTGCTACTTCTACTACTACTACTGCTACTTCTACTACTACTACTACTGCTACTGCTGTCACTACTACCACTACTACTGCTGCTGCTGTTGCTGCTGCTACTACTACTACTAAAACTACTACTTCAATTATTACTACTTCTGCTGCTACTACTGCTGCAACTACTACTACTACTCACTACTTCTGCTTCTGCTACTACTACTACTACTTCTACTATTACTACTATTGCCTCATCCGACAAAAGCTCTGAACGCTTCATAAAGCATCAATGACAATAACAGTAATGATTGTAACAACGGCTTGTAGAATGTCTCATCTGAAAAGAGCCCTAGGCGCTTTATATTAGCATGAACTACATCATCATCATCATCATCATCATCATCATCATCATCAGGTGCCCTGCCGCATGGCGTTGGCGATCATGGACTTCCATCTGCCTCTATCTCTCGTTGCCCCTAGCATCTCCCCCACCCCCCTCATCCCCAGCCACTCTGCAAGTCCGTCCAGCATTTTCACCCTGGGTCTACCCGGTGCTCTCTTTCCCTCCAGCTTTCCCGTTGTGACCAGGTGCTCCAAATCCCCCTTCCCTCATAAAATGGCCTATAAATGTTGCCTGTCTTTTCCTAATCTTCCTTATGAGTGATCTACTTGTGTCTGCCTCCATCAAGACTGTCTCGTTTGTTTTCTTTGCTGTCCATGGAACTCTCAACATTCTTCTAAAAAAGGAGGCAAACGTACATCAACGACCTGTTAACCCTACCTGTCTGTTGAAAACAAATGCCCGCTTCACGTGTCGGTTGGTTCAAAACAAACAAACAAGCAAACAAACAAACAAACAAATGCACAGACAGACAAACAAACAAACAAGAAAAAAAAAGAGAAATGATGAATGATCTCATGAATGAATTTAAGAGCAAGGGATGATTGACTGACTAATCAAATGAATGAATCACCAAATGACCAAATAAATCCACAAAAATACATAAAACGATAAAAAAAACCCTGAAAAATGAATAAACAGATCGGCAAATGCATTGACAGATAAATGCATAAGATACATGATAACTAAATAAACAAGTAAATGAATACATGAATAGAAAAATAAATGAATCGAAAAATGTGACTTTGAATAAATAAATAGAAAAATAAATGAATAGACAGATACATAAATTTATAACTAAACGCAAATAAATAAATGAATCAATGATTAGATGAATAAATGAATAAACAAATAAACAAATAAATAAATGATAAATGATAAATAAATAAATAAATAACACATAAATAAATAAATAAATAAATAAATAAATAAATAAATAAATAAATAAATAAACAAATAGGAACTAGGGGAAAAAAACACGAAAAAAGAATCAGAACGCGTATTTAATACAAGACAAGACAGGCGCAAATTTTCGGCCAACTGGCCTTTGTCAAGCGTAAGATCACAAACAAACAAATAAACACCAGATAGAAAAAAATTAGGAGAAAAAGACTGAAACTTCCCTGCTGCTCCGTCCAGTGTGAGAGAGAAAAGGAATAAACTGACAGAAATGACATCATAAATACTAATCAATAAATAAATCAAAGACTTAATGACGTACTCATTGTGATGTCATTTCTGTCAGTTATTCCTTTTCTCACACGGAACGGAGCAGCAGGGAAGTTTCAGCCTTCTCCTAATTTTCGTATCTGGTGTTTGTTTGTTTGTGATCTTACGCTTGACAAAGGCCAGTTGGCTGAAAATTTGCGCCTGTCTTGTCATGTTGTATTAAATACGCGTTCTTACTCTTTTTTCGTGTTTTGTTGTTGTTGTTGTTGTGGTTCCTGTTTGCTTGAGCGCAAGGCAGTCACACTTGTTTTTGGATTAAATAAATGAATAGATAAATAAATTAAATGTGTCTATCTCACCCAAAGCTCCAAGCCTGTAGTTGAAAGTAACGACAACCACCCCTTTGGCAGCGAGTTGCGTCCCGCTGAACTCGTTTCCAGCGCCAAAGTAATATCCTCCACCATGGATAAATACCATGACTGGGTATGGACCGGACTTGTTGGCCGACTGTGTTGAACAATAACAATGTCATTTATACGTAGCGCAAATGTTCCACGCAAAAGCATCTGCTTGTTGCACATAGCAGGAATGGAAGATTAGCAAATTTTCAATCATAATAAATACCCCAAACAAAAAACAAAACAAAACAAACAAACAAACAAACAAACAAACAAACAAACAAAACAAACAGTTCAGTTCATCATATTGCTTATAGCCCAGCCGACTACCAGAGCCATATCAGGACTAACACCACGTCAAAAAACGACAACCCGTTAAGATAAAAGACAACAGTTAAAACCATGTTCACCGTCAGAACAAAACAAACAAACAACAAACAAACAAACAAACAAACAAACAACAAAAACAAACAAAACAAACAAAAAAGAAGAAGAAAAGAGAAGAAGAAAAGAAGAAGAAGAAGGATAAAAACAACAACAACAACAACAACAACAACAACAA
>JAPXFY010000031.1:3323133-3328133 GCA_030674185.1 Monoplex corrugatus | reverse complement strand
ACAAAGAAACAAACAAAGAAACAAACAAAGAAACAACAAAGAAAGAAACATACAAAGAAACAAGAAACAAACAAACAAAGAAAAAGAATCAAACAAAGAAACAAGAAACAAACAAAGAAACAAAGAAAGAAACAAGAAAGAAACAAAGAAACAAAGAAACAAACAAAGAAACAACAAAGAAAGAAACATACAAAGAAACAAGAAAGAAACAAACAAAGAAACAAGAATCAAACAAAGAAACAAGAAACAAACAAAGAAACAAAGAAAGAAACAAGAAAGAAAGAAAGAAATAAATAAATAAGAAAGAAACATACAAAGAAACAAGAAAGAAAGAAACAAACAATGAAACAAGAAACAAACAAACAAAGAAACAAAGAAACAAACAAAGAAACAAACAAAGAAACAAACAAAGAAACAAACAAACAAAGATACAAACAAAGATACAAGCAAAGAAAGAAACAAACAAAGAAACAAGAAAGAAACAAACAAAGAAACAATCAAACAAAGAAACAAGAAAGAAACAAACAAACAATGAAACAAGAAAGAAACAAACAAAGAAACAAACAAAAAGAAACAAAAGAAACAAAGAAAGAAACAAAGAAACAAACAAAGAAACAAACAAAAAAAAGAAACAAAGAAACAAAGAAAGAAACAAAGAAACAAACAAAGAAACAAGCAAAGAAAGAAACAAACAAAGAAACAAGAAAGAAACAAACAAAGAAACAATCAAACAAAGAAACAAGAAAGAAAGAAACAAAGAAAGGTTAGCACAAAGATAACCTCCCTGAGTACGATGATCCTAAAAAAAAAAAGGAGAGAATCCTCATCATCACTACCACGACCACCACCACGACGACAACGACAACCACCACCACCACACCACCACCACCACACCACCACCACCACTACCACCACCACCAATATCAACATCATTAGCAACAAAAGCAGCAACAACATCACCATTATCATCATTATCGTTTTGCATTGTACCTAAGGGTGGCTTGGCGTAAGGGATATTGTAAAAGGTGTCCACGTAAAGGTTCGGATCAGATCCTGATCCTGGCACCTTGATCCTGATCCCTCTCAGTGATCCGTCACGGGTGGTGGACGACGGGAGACGGTGACGTCACAGCACGTGCTCTGACGGACACCATCACTACCATCGCCACGCCCAGCACTGCTCGTAATGACGTCATTGGTGTCGTCATTTTTGTCCACGTCGTCTTTCTGGTTTGAAAGGGGGAAAGGGATTACCGGAGCGTGTGTGTGTGTGTGTGTGTGTGTGTGTGTGTTGTGTGTGTGTGTGTGTGTGTGTGTGTGTGCGCGTGTATGTGTGTGTGTGTGTGTGTGTGTGTGTGTGTGTGTGTGTGTGTGCACCAACCAGGTCCAGCCCAGCCTCCGGACCAAGATAGAATGGAAGACCCCTCTCTCGTCCCACTCTGGTCTTCATCTCTCTTTCAGGCAGCCCGCCCTGTCACCAGCTGGCATAGTCTGTCAGCACCTTTCCCCTCACTATAGTATCACAACACTTAGCAGCCGGAAGCTCTCAAATATTAAGAACATATCTTATGTAGTTATTTGTGGGTGATGGGTGGTGGGTGTGTATGTGGGTGATGGGTGTGGTGTGGGTGATTGGGTGATGGTGTGGGTGTGGGTGTGGGTGGTGGGTGTGGGTGATGGGTGGTGGGTGATGGGTGTGGTGTGGGTGATGGGTGATGGGTGGGGATGGTGTGGGTGATGGGTGTGGTGTGGGTGATGGGTGGTGGGTGTGGGTGTGGGGTGGGTGATGGGGTGGTTGGTGTGGTGGGTGTGTGGGTGGGTGATGGGGTGTGGGTGGTGGGTGTGGGTGATGGGGTGGTGGGTGATGGGTGTGGGTGGTGATGGTTGTGGGTGATGGGTGGTGTGGTGAGGGTGGGTGTGGGTGTAGGTGTGGGTGATGGGTGTGGTGTGGGTGATGGGTGGTAGGTGTGGGTGTATGGGGTGGGTGTGGGTGATGGGTGTGGGTGTGGGTGAGGTGTGGGTGATGGGTGTGGGTGATGGGTGGTGGGTGTGGGTGTGGGTGTGGGTGATGGGTGTGGGTGTGGGTATGGGTGTGGGTGATGGGTGTGGGTGTGGGTGATGGTGATGGGTATGGTGTGGTGGATGGTGCGGTATGGGTGATGGGTTGGGTGTGGGTATGTATTGTATGTGTATTCTGTTATAGGTAGAATAATTCGTCTGAACATAACATCTGATCTGCTGATAAGCCTGATTTGTCTGATCCGTGTTTGTAACTGAATGTATATTGTATTGTTAATGTTAATTCATTTTATTCAGATATGAAATCGTTCAATGCTGTTAAATTTGTCAAATCTCTTTGACCTGATGCACCATCCTATTCTCAAATGTGTTGTTTCTCTCTCTTTCTGTCTGTCTCTCTCTCTCTCAATTGTCTGTCTCTCTTTGTCTCTGTCTGTGCTCTCTATCTCTCTGTCTGTTCTCTTTCTCTGCTTTGTCTGTCTGCTGTCTGTCTGTCTGTCTCTCTTTCTCTCTGCCTCTACATCTCTTTCTGTCTCTGTCTCTCAGTCTGTCAGTCTCTCTTTCTCCATCTCTGTCTCTCTGTATATATATATATATATATATATATATATATATATATATATATATATATATATATTTATATACATACATGTATATATATATATATGTATATATATGTGTGTGTGTGTGTGTCTGTGTGTGCGTGTGCATGTGTTGCGTGTGTGTGTGAATGCGTGCTTGTGTCTGTACGAGTTTGTGTGTGTGTGTTCGTGTGTTTGTGTGTGTGTGTGTTCGTTCGTTGCTTGATTTAACGTCTTTTCACTATAAGTGATATTAGACGGGGAAAAAATGGCATGGAGGATGAAATAAGGGGGGGGGGGTGTGGGAGGGGAGAGGGGAACAGAGTAAGGGACGTAAAAAAAAAAAAAATTAAAAGGAAGCGGCAAGGTCTTAAGAAAAAGGATATGGATGAACAGAGAAATGAAACTAGAACAACGCTAACATCAATAATGTAAAAGAAAAATCGTCATAAAAACAAAACAAAACAAAACATATTCATAATTATAATAATAATCTTAAAGTAACGCATTAACAGGACTGTGAACCAATGATTCTGAAATTTTAACTAACAAAACTTGATCCGATACTACTTCTTTAAAATGCGTTTCAAGATAGTTTCCTTGTGTAAACGTCTTTGGTAAAAAGGAACGAAGCTTTCTGCAGTAAAACAAACAGTGATACAATGTGAATTGTTCGCCACAAATACATAAAACGTTGTTACAATATTTTGTTTTCAAAGCGTTCAGTTGAATGCGAAAATATGTCATAACAATTAATCTCAAATGATATAACGAGGAATACTGCAAATTTTTACAGATATTTTGAACTGAAAGTTTGATTCTTTTTTGAGACACAAATTTTTCATTTAAATGTTCATGAAATCGAATCCATGATGCTAATTCTAGCGAGTTGCAAGCTTCTTTTACCGAGGTGTTAACATGTAATTCTATGGAATTTTCAGAATGGAGGGCACCGGATTTAGCTGCTCTGTCAACTACGTTGTTGCCATGAAGACCAACATGAGAAGGCACCCAGCATAAATTGATTTCCGAACCATTTATCTTTAAACAATGTATTAGATGATTTGCCTCAATAATTAAGTCAGGTCTTGTGTCTGTATCAAAAGACTGTAAGGCATATAATACAGATTTTGAATCAACAAAGAGAACTACTTTGAATGACACAGGCCGAAGGCTTATTAAATAATGCAACGCTTGAACAACAGCGACCAATTCTGCTGTATATATAGATACATTTGCCCCAATGAAAAAAGACTTTTTAATGTTAAATTTTGGAACATAAAAGGCTGCTCCAGCGCTCTGGTTTGCTAAGACTGACCCATCGGTAAAAATGTGTGTGTGTGTGTGTTTGTGTGTGAGTGTTTGTGTGTGTGTGTGTATGTGTGTGTGTTTGTGTGTGTGTGTGAGTGTGCGTGTGTGTGTTTGTGTGTGTGTGTGTGTTTGTGTGTTTTGTGTGTGTGTGTGTTTTTGTGTGTGTGTGTGTGTTTGTGTGTGTGTGTGTGTGAGTGTGGTGTGTGTGTGTGTGTTTGTGTGTTTGTGTTTGTGTGTGTGTGTTTTGTGTGTGTGGTGTGTGTGTGTGTTTGTGTGTGTGTGTGTGAGTGTGTGTGTGTATGTGTGTGTATGAGTGTGTGTTTGTGTGTGTGTGTGTGTGTGTGTGTTTGTGTGTGTGTGTGTGTGTGTGTATGTGTGTGTGTGTTTGTGTGTGTGTGTGTGTGTGTGTGTGTTTGTGTGTGTGTGTGTGTGTTTGTATGTGTGTGTGTGTTCGTATGTGTGTGTGTGTTTGTGTGTGTGTGTGTTTGTGTGTGTGTGTGTTCGTTCGTTGCTTGATTTAACGTCTTTTCACTATAAGTGATATTAGACGGGGAAAAATGGCATGGAGGATGAAATAAGGGGGGGGGGGGGGGTGGAGGGGAGAGGGGAACAGAGTAAGGGACGTAAAAAAAATTAAAAGGAAGCGGCAAGGTCTTAAGAAAAAGGATATGGATGAACAGAGAAATGAAACTAGAACAACGCTAACATCAATAATGTAAAAGAAAAATCGTCATAAAAAACAAAACAAAACAAAACAAAAATAATCATAATTATAATAATAATCTTAAAGTAACGCATTAACAGGACTGTGAACCAATGATTCTGAAATTTTAACTAACAAAACTTGATCCGATACAACTTCTTTAAAATGCGTTTCAAGATAGTTTCCTTGTGTAAACGTCTTTGGTAAAAAGGAACGAAGCTTTCTGCAGTAAAACAAACAGTGATACAATGTGAATTGTTCGCCACAAATACATAAAACGTTGTTACAATATTTTGTTTTCAAAGCGTTCAGTTGAATGCGAAAATATGTCATAACAATTAATCTCAAATGATATAACGAGGAATACTGCAAATTTTTACAGATAT
>JAPXFY010000031.1:3313133-3318133 GCA_030674185.1 Monoplex corrugatus | reverse complement strand
TGAGTGCTGATGAGGTGACAAACCGAAATCCAAGGTGCAGCAGGTATCTACCGCACGTTAAGGATCCCACGACTACAAAGAAGTTGTCTTTGGCAGAATTTTTAATGGAAAATCCACTTTTGTTGATAAAGAAAAATGTAAGCATACAGGAAAAAAAATTGGGTGGCGCCAACTTTTGGACACGTAGAAGATTTCATAGCGACAAAAGAATTTCTTAGCAAACTTCTGCAGACAAATCCACGTTCGTAAGTATAACGGCACTATCGGTAAGGAAACAGGTGTTTTCCATCTCACACATCCCGACCAACAACTCCTCTCCAGGAGCACTTAGCACTGGCAACCGGGTCTGTTACATGCATGTCATCACTGGCACCAGTGGTCAACCAGCGCGCATAGCCATGAAAAAATTAACAAGTTCCACTATATATTTTATGTGCATTTATTCCGTTTTAGAAACATCACAAACTTGTTCATATAAAATGAATTAAAACAATGTTTTCTTTAGTGCACATTAGATGGAAATAGGACTGTCTACCAAAATGATGAAATGGCTTTGAATAATTTGTTGGGAGTGCAAAAAAAAAAAGTGTCACCGTTCGCTGTAAAAGCAGATAAAACCAAAAGTAGGTCGGGATAGGGAGGCCAAATTGTACCAATGAATTTGAAAAAAGTGCATTTTAACTTAATCTGACCTTTTAAATTTCATTATGTACACATTTATAATCTTCTGAAGCAATTGTGTGTGTGTGTGTGTGTGTGTGTGTGTGTGTGTGTTGTGTGTGTGTGTGTTGTGTGTGTGTGTGTGTGTGTGTGTGTGTGTGTGTGTGTCTGTGTGTGTGTATGTGTGTAGTGTGTGTGTGTGTGTGAGTGTGTGTGTGTGGTGTTGTGTGTGTGTGTGTGTGTGTGTGTGTGTGTGTGTGTGTGTGTGTGTGTGTAGTGTGTGTGTGTGTGTGTATGTGTGTGTGTGTGTGTGTATGTGTGTGTGTGTAGTGTGTGTGTGGTGTGTGTGTGTGTGTGCGTGCGTGCACGAGCGCGCGCGAGCGTGTGCGTGTGTGTGCGTGTGTGTGCGTGTGTGTGCGTGTGTGTGTGCGTGTGTGCACGAGCACGCGCGAGCGTGTGTGGTGTGTGTGCGTGTGTGTGCGTGTTGCGTGTGTGTTGTTGTAGATGCAGCAGGCAAAAAGGCTGGCCTTAACTTTAACGTCAAGGAAACAAAAGTGCTACATATCAAAGGCAAAGACAATGAAAACAATCATGACATCTTAATTTACAAAGTTCTTGCAGAAAATGTTATGGATTTCAAATATCTTGGTTCCGTAAAAACTGATGATGGAACCTACTCCAAAGTCATCAAAATAAGAATTGGAATGGCAAAGCAAAAAATGGTCCAACTCGACAACATCTGGAAAGACAGAGGCATACCAAATGGCCTGAAAATTTGACTTTTAAAATGTTCGATCTGGCCAGTCATGATTTATGGCTGCGAAGCCTGGACTCTGAGAAAAAAGTGATTGCAAAAGAATTGAGGCAGCAGAGATGTGGTTTTATCGAAGACTACTACGTGTCAAATGGACAGATTGAAGAACTAATGAAAGTGTCCTGGAAGAACTTGACACCACCAGAAAACTACTAGCAGATATAAAATACATTGGCCATGTGTCATGTAGCAAGAACACAGACCTCATGGCAACCATCTTTCAAGGAAAAACAGCGGCAAAAAGGAAGAAAGGCAGACATCCAATCTCATACATCGAGAACTTAACCAACATCAGTGGCCTAAATATTCCAGATATTGTCCACAAAACTCAAGATAGAGCGGCATGGAGGGAGGTAGTGGTGTCAAAGAGTACAGGGGCCAACACTGAACCCGTGATGACGACATGTTTCAGTTTCAGGTTCAGTTTCTCAAGATGACGTCTCCGCGCTCGGAATGAATTCCATATGCACTAACGTCACAGGTGCCATGTGATGAAGAAGATCCAGAATGATCATGGCACAAGCCATAAGCCTGCACATAAACCCTTGAGCTGGCCAGGTCCTGACGTCCTACCTAGATAGTTCCATAACCTGCAGTCGTAGGGGAGAGAGATGGCAAAGACCTCAACTTTTCCCGGGGGCCAGCACCACGAGGACGCCTCCCATCCTCTCTTCCTCACTTCAAATTCATATTTATATTCACATCTTTTTTAACCAAGACTTCAGAAAGGCAAGAAGGCTAATTGGTCTTCCAGGGGTGAGACCTGGGAAATCAACCTATCTCTCCAATGTTTCATACCAAGGCAGCCGGGCAATGCCTTGCTGTTCACGATTTCAACTGCCGTGGGATCTTTAGCGTGCGCAGCCAGAAAGCACACGGGTCCGACTCGTTTTTCGTCTCCTTCCGAAGGACTAGACGTTCAGTTCGATTTTCCGGTCAAACTGAGAAGAAAGTGGAGGCCTGTGCGGGGAGCGAACCGTCTGAACCATTCTGCCACTCTTCTCCCTCGCCGAAGGTGAGACAAATGAGGTAAAGTAAGAGGTTGAAAGCTTAATCATTAGAATTCCTTACTGTTGTTGTGTATGCTGTTTTCGACGAAATATATCGATAGGCTGAGTATACCGAAAGGGCTGAGTATGACGATAGGGCTGAGTATACCGATAGGCCTGAGTAGGCCGATATGCCTGAGTATACCGATATAGGGCTGAGTGTGGCTGAGTATACTGAAAGGGCTGAGTATACCGAGAGGGCTGAGTATGCCAATAGGGCTGAGTATACCGATATAGGGCTGAGTGTACCGATAGGGCTGAGTGTACCGATAGGCCTGAGTATACTGATAGGGCTGACTGTACCGATATAGGGCTGAGTGTGGCTGAGTGTACTGATAGGGCTGAGTATACCGATATAGGGCTGAGTGTACTGATAGGGCTGAGTGTACCGATATAGGGCTGAGTGTGGCTGAGTGTACCGATAGGGCTGAATGTACCGATATAGGGCTGAGTGTACCGATATAAGGCTGAGTGTGGCTGAGTGTACCGATAGGGTTGAGTATACCGATATAGGGCTGAGTGTACTGATAGGGCTGAGTGTACCGATATAGGGCTGAGTGTGGCTGAGTATACCAGTAGGGTTGAGTATGCCGATAGCGCTGAGTGTACCGATAGGGCTGAGTATACCGATATAGGGCTGAGTGTGGCTGAGTGTACCGATAGGGCTGAGTGTACCGATAGGGTTGAGTATACCAATAGGGTTGAGTATGCCAACAGGGCTGAGTATGCTGATAGGGCTGAGTGTACTGATAGGGCTGAGTGTACCGATAGGGTTGAGTATGCCAACAGGACTGAGTATGCCAACAGGACTGAGTATGCCAACAGGACTGAGTATGCCAACAGGACTGAGTATGCCAATAGGGTTGAGTATACCGATAGGGCTGAGTATGCTGATAGGGCTGAGTATGCCGATAGGGCTGAGTATGCTGATAGGGCTGAGTATACCAATAGCGCAGAGTATGCCAAAAGGGTGAGTACGCCGATAGATCTGAGTATGCTGATGGGGCTGAGTATAAGATAGAGCTGAGTGTACCGATAGGGCTGATAGGGCTGAGTGTACCGATAGGGCTGAGTGTACCGATAGGGCTGAGTGTACCGATATAGGGCTGAGTGTACCGATATAGGGCTGAGTGTACCGATATAGGGCTGAGTGTACCGATAGGGCTGAGTGTACCGATAGGGCTGAGTGTACCAATAAAAGACTGAGTGTACCGATATAGGGCTGAGTGTACTGATAAAGGACTGAGTGTACCGATAGGGCTGAGTATGTTGATAGGGCTGAGTGTACCGATATAGGGCTGAGTGCACCGATAGGGTTGAGTATGTTGATAGGGCTGAGTGTACCGATATAGGGCTGAGTGCACCGATAGAGCTGAGTGTACCGATATAGGGCTGAGTGCACCGATAGAGCTGAGTGTACCGATATAGGGCTGAGTGTACCGATATAGGGCTGAGTGTACCGATAGGGCTGAGTGTACCGATATAGGGTTGAGTGCACCGATAGGGCTGAATGTACCGATAGGGCTGAGTGTACCGATAGGGCTGAGTACACCGATATAGGGCTGAGTGTACCGATATAGGGCTGAGTGTACCGATATAGGGCTGAGTATACCGATATAGGGCTGAGTATACCGATATAGGGCTGAGTGTACCGATATAGGGCTGAGTATACCGATATAGGGCTGAGTGTACCGATATAGGGATGAGTGTGGTTGAGTGTACCAATAGGGCTGAGTGAACCGATAGGCTTGAGTATGTAAATAGGGCTGAGTATGTTGATAGGGCTGAGTATGCCAATAGGGCTGAGTATGCCAATAGGGCTGAGTATGACGATAGGGCTGAGTATGCCGATAGGGCTGAGTATGCCAATAGGGCTGAGTATGACGATAGGGCTGACTGCACTGACAGGGGTGATTATGCTGATAGGGCTGAGTATCCAATAGGGCTGACTGTACTGACAGGGGTGAGTATCCGATAGGGCTGAGTGTCTGATAGGGCTGAGTATCCGATAGGGCTGACTGTACCGATAGGGCTGAGTGTAACGATAGGGCTGAGTGTACCGATAGGGCTAAGGGTACCGATAGGGCTGACTGTACCGATAGGGCTGACTGTACCGATAGGGCTAAGTGTACCGATAGGGCTGAGTGTACCGATAGGGCTGACTGTACCGATAGGGCTGAGTGTAACGATAGGGCTGAGTGTGCCGATAGGGCTGACTGTACCAATAGGGCTGAGTGTAACGATAGGGCTGAGTGTACCGATAGGGCTGAGTATGCCGATAGGGCTGACTGTACCAATAGGGCTGAGTGTACCGATAGGGCTGAGTGTACCGATAGGGCTGAGTATGCCGATAGGGCTGACTGTACCGATAGGGCTGAGTGTAACGATAGGGCTGAGTATGCCGATAGGGCTGACTGTACCGATAGGGCTGAGTATGCCGATAGGGCTGACTGTACCAATAGGGCTGAGTGTAACGA
>JAPXFY010000031.1:3280633-3298133 GCA_030674185.1 Monoplex corrugatus | reverse complement strand
TGGTGAACGTTACATTGATGCAGCTGTTCGTGAGACCCGGGCCTTCAGGGGAGGATCTGTTATGGTATGGGGTGCCATCAGCTTCCACCACAAGACACCACTCTACCACATTGACGGAAACCTCACAGGCCTCCGCTATCGGGATGAAATACTGGCGCCTTTCGTTGTTCCGACCATGCAACGAATCGGACCCATGGCAGTCTTCCAAGACGACAATGCTCGGCCACATAGAGCCCGGGTGGCCTTAGAATTCCTTGTGCAGGCCGGTATCAACAGGATGATCTTCCCGGCGTATAGTCCCGACCTCAATCCCATCGAGCATCTTTGGGATGAGTTGGAGACGTGTAAAGGAGAACCATCCACCTCCCAGGGACCGTCAGGATCTCTTCCGAATGCTGCAACTGGAATGGCAGGGAATCACACAGAGGGTCATCAGAACACTGGTCTACTCGATGAGGAGACGCTGCATGGAATGTCTCGCCAATCGGGGTGGTCACACCCATTATTGAAATGATTTGGTGAACTGGACAGATTTGGCAAACTTTGATTTCGACCCCTCCTCCGTTTAATTGTCTGTATATCCCAAACCGTTTGTGCGATCACAATGAAATTCAATGTACGTTTGAACAAGATTATGAAATAAATCTGTTCCCAATTGGAAAGTCATGGCTTTGATATTTGTTGAAAATATGCGGGTACATGTAAACTGTGCTTAACTTGTTGTGACTAGTATATAATGCCACTGATTTGATTATGACTTCGTCATCAGACGACAAAATAGATACAACATCTTGTCTTTTGGCCATGTCGGATTTAAAAACTTTGCATTTTCCACGTATTGTATCAAAGATTTGGCACTGGAATAAAAGGTGTTTTTCATTATCGACATTATTTCCACATAAGGTGCAGGGAAATACTGAGAGAGAGAGAGAGAGAGAGAGAGAGAGAGAGAGAGAGAGAGAGAGAGAGACGGATAGACATATAGATAGACAGAGACAGACAGACAGACATAGAGAGACAGAGAGCAGAAAGAGAGAGAGAGAGAGAGAGAGAGAGAGAGAGAGAGAGAGAGAGAGAGAGAGAGAGAGGAATCGGGTACGAGAGTACCGGTACCGAAAAGCAAGCACAAGAAGGAAAAGAAAGGGGCAAAGGTAGAGAGAGAGGAGTGAACTGGGGTAGCAAAGCGCGTGACCAGTCCACCCAATCCCTCCCTACCCCTTACCCCTACCCGCTCACCCCCCCCCCCGCTCTCCTCCGACCCTCACCTTCCAACTGTCGTCTTACTCATGTGATCAGCATAGCTACACATGACTTTCCATTGCCCCTCTGACAGTTGGGCAATGAGGGAGGGGTGGGTGAGGGGGGGGGGGCTGTTCGGAAAAGAGAGGGAAGGGAGGGGGAATATCTCGTGATACCACCACTATGCTGTCTCTTCTTTGCCTTGCCAGTGCGTGCAGTAGAAGTTCAGAGACCTCGATCGCTTTAAAAAAACTAGTACTCTTCTTCTTCTCTACTTCTTCTTTTCTTCTTCTCTCGTTCACAGACTGCATGGTCAAGCGAATGTACATGTATATAACAAGCATAGCGTTGTGAAAAGTGGTGATCTTCTTTTTACTACAAGTTGCTTTGCAAGTTTTCGCTCGAGTTGACTGTAAGTTCCCTCAGAAGTTGGCTGTTTACACTTTTCGTAAAAGCTGGCTTTCAAGGTTTGGGCAGAAGCTGGTTTGTAACGTTTTCGTGTAACTTAGTTTTTAAGTGTGTGTGTGTGTGTGTGTGTGTGTGTGTATGTGTTGTGTTGTGTGTGTGTGTGCGTGCGTGCGTGTGCGTGCGTGCGTGCGTGGTGTGTGTGTGTGTGTGTGCGTGTGTGTGTGTGTGTGTGTTTTGAAAGCTGATGTTTTTTCCCACGTTCTTCAACGCTACATTTTGCTTAAAAGAAAGTTTGTTTGTTTGTTTTTCTTTTATCTGTCATAGTTGATTTGGTGTTACGTGCAAGACTTTTAAACATATGATTTACTATTTTCCTATGTTTTTAATTTCTCAGTTGATACAGTGCTACATTCTGATCATGAGTCTATGGTGTCAAATCTGACAGTCACTGTACGTTTCATATCTGACAGTGTATGGTTTCATATCTGACAGTGTATGGTTTCATATCTGACAGTGTATGGTTTCATATCTGACAGTGTATGGTTTCATATCTGACAGTGTATGGTTTCATATCTGACAGTGTACGGTTTCATATCTGACAGTGTATGGTTTCATATCTGACAGTGTATGGTTTCATATCTGACAGTGTGTGGTTTCATATCTGACAGACAGTGTATGGTTTCATATCTGACAGTGTATGGTTTCATATCTGACAGACAGTGTATGGTTTCATATCTGACAGACAGTGTATGGTTTCATATCTGACAGTGTGTGGTTTCATATCTGACAGACAGTGTATGGTTTCATATCTGACAGTGTATGGTTTCATATCTGACAGACAGTGTATGGTTTCATATCTGACAGACAGTGTATGGTTTCATATCTGACAGTGTGTGGTTTCATATCTGACAGACAGTGTATGGTTTCATATCTGACAGTGTATGGTTTCATATCTGACAGTGTATGGTTTCATATCTGACAGACAGTGTATGGTTTCATATCTGACAGTGTATGGTTTCATATCTGACAGACAGTGTGTGGTTTCATATCTGACAGTGTGTGGTTTCATATCTGACAGTGTATGGTTTCATATCTGACAGACAGTGTGTGGTTTCATATCTGACAGTGTGTGGTTTCATATCTGACAGTGTATGGTTTCATATCTGACAGTGTATGGTTTCATATCTGACAGACAGTGTGTGGTTTCATATCTGACAGTGTGTGGTTTCATATCTGACAGTGTGTGGTTTCATATCTGACAGTGTATGGTTTCATATCTGACAGACAGTGTATGGTTTCATATCTGACAGTGTATGGTTTCATATCTGACAGACAGTGTATGGTTTCATATCTGACAGTGTGTGGTTTCATATCTGACAGTGTGTGGTTTCATATCTGACAGTGTATGGTTTCATATCTGACAGACAGTGTGTGGTTTCATATCTGACAGTGTATGGTTTCATATCTGACAGACAGTGTATGGTTTCATATCTGACAGTGTGTGGTTTCATATCTGACAGTGTATGGTTTCATATCTGACAGACAGTGTATGGTTTCATATCTGACAGACAGTGTATGGTTTCATATCTGACAGTGTGTGGTTTCATATCTGACAGACAGTGTATGGTTTTATATCTGACTGACAGTGTATGGTTTCATATCTGACAGACAGTGTATGGTTTCATATCTGACAGACAGTGTATGGTTTCATATCTGACAGACAGTGTATGGTTTCATATCTGACAGACAGTGTATGGTTTCATATCTGACAGACAGTGTATGGTTTCATATCTGACAGACAGTGTGTGGTTTCATATCTGACAGACAGTGTATGGTTTCATATCTGACAGACAGTGTATGGTTTCATATCTGACTGACAGTGTATGGTTTCATATCTGACAGTGTGTGGTTTCATATCTGACAGACAGTGTATGGTTTCATATCTGACAGACAGTGTATGGTTTCATATCTGACAGACAGTGTGTGGTTTCATATCTGACTGACAGTGTATGGTTTCATATCTGACAGACAGTGTATGGTTTCATATCTGACAGACAGTGTGTGGTTTCATATCTGACAGACAGTGTATGGTTTCATATCTGACAGACAGTGTATGGTTTCATATCTGACTGACAGTGTATGGTTTCATATCTGACAGTGTGTGGTTTCATATCTGACAGACAGTGTATGGTTTCATATCTGACAGACAGTGTATGGTTTCATATCTGACAGACAGTGTGTGGTTTCATATCTGACAGTGTACGGTTTCATATCTGACAGACAGTGTATGGTTTCATATCTGACAGTGTGTGGTTTCATATCTGACAGTGTATGGTTTCATATCTGACAGTGTATGGTTTCATATCTGACAGTGTATGGTTTCATATCTGACAGTGTATGGTTACATATCTGACAGTGTATGGTTTCATATCTGACAGTGTATGGTTTCATATCTGACAGTGTATGGTTTCATATCTGACAGTGTATGGTTTCATATCTGACAGTGTATGGTTTCATATCTGACAGACAGTGTATTGTTTCATATCTGATAGTGTGTGGTTTCATATCTGACAGACAGTGTATGGTTTCATATCTGACAGTGTGTGGTTTCATATCTGACAGACAGTGTATTGTTTCATATCTGATAGTCTGGGTACGGTATCAAATCTGAAGATATCTATGGTTTCATGTCTGAAGATAGTCTATTGTTTCAAATCTGAGGAGAGACTGTGATCTGAAATCTTTGAGTGTTTTCTGTAACAGAAAGGTGGAATGGAACCAATGTCTTCATCATGGCTTCTTCGGCTTCAAGTGGTGCTGGCTTTGTTCCTGTTTGGTGAGTGTGTATCATTGATAACTATTCTATGAAGTGGTGCTGGCTTTGTTCCTGTTTGATGAGTGTGTATCATTGATAACTGTTCTATGAAGTGGTGCTGGCTTTGTTCCTGTTTGATGAGTGTGTATCATTGATAACTGTTCTATGAAGTGGTGCTGGCTTTGTTCCTGTTTGATGAGTGTGTATCATTGATAACTGTTCTATGAAGTGGTGCTGGCTTTGTTCCTGTTTGATGAGTGTGTATCATTGATAACTATTCTATGAAGTGGTGCTGGCTTTGTTCCTGTTTGATGAGTGTGTATCGTTGATAACTATTCTATGAAGTGGTGCTGGCTTTGTTCCTGTTTGGTGAGTGTGTATCGTTGATAACTATTCTTGGTTTGTTTGTGCGTTTGTTTGTCTGTCTGTTGTTTGTTTGTTTGTCTGTTGTTTGTTTGTCTGTCTGTTGGTTTGTTTGTCTGTCTGTTGGTTTGTTTGTCTGTCTGTTTCTGTGACCAGTTGTTTCTTTGTTTTCTTGAGCAGAGTGCATGAAATTTGCCTGTCTGTCTGCCTCTGTGTGTGTGTGTGTGTGTGAGAGAGAGAGAGAGAGAGAGAGAGAGAGAGAGAAACAGAGAGAGAAAGTGAGGCAGATAAGAGACAGAGACAGAGAATGAGTGAGTGAGAGAGAAACATAGAGAAAATATTGTGTGTGTGTGTGTGAGAGAGAGAGATAGAGAGAGACAGAGACAGAGAGAGTGTGAGAGTCAGAGAGAGACAGAGAGAGAAAGAGAGAGAGACAGAGACAGAGAGAGAGAGAGAAGGAGAGAGAGAGAGAAAAGGAGAGAGGCAGAGAGAGAGAGAGAGACAGACAGAGAGTGTGAGAGACAGAGAGAGACAGAGACAGAGAGGCAGAGAGAGAGAGGCAGAGAGAGACAGGGACAGAGAGAGAGAGAGAGACAGACAGACAGAGTGAGAAAGAGAGAGAGACAGAGAGAGACAGAGAGAGAAAGAGAGAGAGACAGAGAGGCAGAGCGAGAGAGAGAGAGAGGCAGAGAGAGAGAGAGAGAACGAGAGCGAGAGAGAGAGAGAGAGGGAGAAAGAGAGAGAGAGAGAGAGAGAACTTTTCATTTCTGAGGCTAATAGATACCAATGGCCATGCTGAATCAGTCCTGCAGGGGACGTCTGAAGGAGGAAGACCGAGCGAGAAAGACAGAAAAGACGATGGACTGACAACATTGCATAATGGACAGAAAACGGTTTGCAAGAGACCCAGTCTTTTGGCACACAGCCGACAGAGCTGGAGGAATGTTGTGAACAGTTCTTTAGCGCGGCGCTCCAGTCACTCTTCACGGAGTTAAGGGAGAAGATGAAAGGGAAGAAGGATAGAAGACTTTCATTCAGAAGATGAAAGGGAAGAAGGATAGAAGACTTTCATTAAGAAGATGAAAGGGAAGAAGGATAGAAGACTTTCATTAAGAACATGAAAGGGAAGACGGAGAGAAGACTTTCATTAAGAAGATGAAAGGGAAGAAGGAGAGAAGACTTTCATTAAGAAGAACAAGAAGGAGGAAGAGGAGGAGACTGAGGAGAAGGGGAAAGACGAGGAGTAGGAAGAACGGATAGGGAGGAGGAGGAGAAAAAGACGAGGAGGACGAAGAAGACAACGATGAGGAGGAAGAAGAAGAAGACGACGACGAAGAAGAAGAATGAGGAGGACGAAGAGAAAGAGGAGGAGAAGGAGAAGGAAGAAGAAGAAGAAGAAGGAGAAGAAGAAGAAAGAGAGAAAGAAGAAGAAGAAGAAGGAGGAGGAGAAGAAAAAGAAGAGAAAGAAGAAGAAGAAGAAGAAGAAGAAGAAGAAAAAGAAAAAGAAAAAGAAAAAGAAAAGAAGAAGAGGAAGAGAAGAGAAGAAGAAGATGGAGAGGAGAAGAGAAGAAAAGAAGAAGAAGAAAGAAGAAGAAGAGGAGAAGAAGAAGAAGAAGAAGAAGAAGAAGAAGAGAAGAAGAAGAAGAAGAAAAAGAAGAAGAAGAAGAAGGAGGAGGAGAAGAAAAGAAGAAGAGAATCTGTCATTGAGAACGAAGTTTATATAGAAGGGTAGAGTTGTGATTCAGACTTTAATTAAATAAGTTATTAATTATATTATTATAGAAGTAACTTTACTTTTGAAGATAAGATACACAGATACAACATGTATTACATGTAACCAAGGATTGTTCAAACGATAGACACTAACAGTAAGATGTGTATTAGTGACATAACAGTAAGAACTGGTTCAGGCAATAAGATGGTATTTGGGACTGCAATAAGATGTAGTATTTCACGGTCATTGAATAAGATGTGTATATTCAGCGGCACTTGCAATAGATGTTTTTTCAGCGGCATCTTACATATAGTGTCTATTTTAGTGGCACTTACAATAAGATTATATTTTCAGTGGCACTTCAATAGTATGTATTTTCAGTTTGGCTATTTACAATAGATCATATGTTCAGTTGCACTTACCAAAGATTGTTCTAATTTCAGTGGCACTTAACAATAAGATCTGTATTTTCAGTGACACTTAACAGTAAGATGTAGTTTTCAGCGGCACTTACAATAAGATTGTGTATTTTCGTGGCACCAATAAGTGTATTTTCAGGGACACTACGAATAAGATGTTATTTCAGTGGCACAATAAGACTGTATTTTCAGACCACTAACATAAGACCTGTATTTTCAGTGGCACAATAAGACCTGTATTTTTCAGGTGAACTTACGGAACTAAGATACCTGCATTTTCAGTGGCACAATAAGACCTGTATTTTCAGTGGCACAAATAAGACTGTATTTTCAGTGGCACACAATAAGACTAATTTTCAGTGGCACTAACATAAGACTGTATTTTCAGGACACTACAATAAGATTTGTATTTTCAGTGCACAATAAGGACCTGTATTTTCAGTGACACTAACAGTAAGACCTGTATTTTCAGTGACAATACAGAGCCTGTATTTTCAGGGACACTAACAGTAAGACCTGTATTTTCAGTGGACACTAACAGTAAGACCTGTATTTTCAGGACACTAACGTAAGACTGTATTTTCAGTGACACTAAAGTACAGACCTGTATTTTCAGTGACACTACAATAAGACCTGTATTTTCAGTGACATTAACATAAGACCTGTATTTTCAGTGGCACAAATAAGACCTGTATTTTCAGTGACACTAACAGTAAGACCTGTATTTTCAGTGACACTAACAGTAAGACCTGTATTTTCAGTGACATAACAGTAAGACCTGTATTTTCAGTGACACTAACAGTAAGACCTGTATTTTCAGTGACACTAACAGTAAGACCTGTATTTTCAGTGACACTAACAGTAATTTCAGTGGATATTTCAGTGACACTAACAGTAAGACCTGTATTTTCAGTGACACTAACAGTAAGACCTGTATTTTCAGTGACATTAACAGTAAGACCTGTATTTTCAGTGACACTAACAGTAAGACCTGTATTTTCAGTGACACTAACAGTAAGACCTGTATTTTCAGTGGACACAAAGTAAGACTGTATTTTCAGTGACACTAACAGTAAGACCTGTATTTTCAGTGACACTAACAGTAAGACCTGTATTTTCAGTGACATAACAGTAAGACCTGTATTTTCAGTGACACTAACAGTAAGACCCTGTATTTTCAGTGACACTAACAGTAAGACCTGTATTTTCAGTGACACTACATAAGACTGTATTTTCAGGACACTAACGTAAGACCTGTATTTTCAGTGACACTAAACAGTAAGACCTGTATTTTCAGTGACATAATAAGACCTGTATTTTCAGTGGCACAATAAGACCTGTATTTTCAGTGCACAAAGACCTGTATTTTCAGTGACACTAACAGTAAGACCTGTATTTTCAGTGACACTAACAGTAAGACCTGTATTTTCAGTGACATAACAGTAAGATCTGTATTTTCAGTGACACTAACAGTAAGACCTGTATTTTCAGTGACACTAACAGTAAGATCCTGTATTTTCAGTGACATTAACAGTAAGATTGTATTTCAGTGCATAATAAGACCTGTATTTTCAGTGACACTAACAGTAAGATCTGTATTTTCAGTGACATAACAGTAAGACCTGTATTTTCAGTGACATTAACAGTAAGATCTGTATTTTCAGTGACACTAACAGTAAGATCTGTATTTTCAGTGACACTAACAGTAAGACTGTATTTTCAGTGACTTAACAGTAAGATCTGTATTTTCAGTGACATAACAGTAAGATCTGTATTTTCAGTTGACACTAACAGTAAGACCTGTATTTTCAGTGACATTAACAGTAAGATCTGTATTTTCAGTGACACTACAGTAAGATCTGTATTTTCAGTGACACTAACAATAAGATCTGTATTTACAGTGACACTAACAGTAAGACCTGTATTTTCAGTGACACTAACAGTAAGATCTGTATTTTCAGTGACATTAACAGTAAGATCTGTATTTTCAGTGACATTAACAGTAAGATCTGTATTTTCAGTGACACTAACAGTATGACCTGTATTGTTAGAGGCATTAACAGTAAGACCTGTCTATTCAGTGACACTAACAGTAAGACCTGTATTTTCAGTGACATTAACAATAAGACCTGTATTGTTAGAGGCATTAACAGTAAGACCTGTATTGTTAGAGACATTAACAATAAGACCTGTATTGTTAGAGACATTAACAATAAGACCTGTATTTTCAGTGACATTAACAGTAAGACCTATATTGTTAGAGACATTAACAATAAGACCTGTATTTTCAGTGACATTAACAGTAAGACCTGTATTGTTAGAGACATTAACAATAAGACCTGCATTTTCAGTGACATTAACAGTAAGACTATATTGTTAGAAGACTTATTGGCTTAACAGTAAGACGTGTATTTCTGACACTAACATATACAGGCACCTAAGATCTTATTTACAGTGACATCTATACACAGTAAGACCTGTATTTTCAGTGACACTAACAGTAAGACCTGTATTTTCAGTGACATTAACAGTAAGACCTGTATTTTCAGTGACACTAACAGTAAGACCTGTATTTTCAGTGACACTAACAGTAAGACCTGTATTTTCAGTGACACTAACAGTAAGATCTGTATTTACAGTGACACTAACAGTAAGATCTGTATTTACAGTGACACTAACAGTAAGATCTGTATTTACAGTGACACTAACAGTAAGATCTGTATTTTCAGTGACACTAACAGTAAGACCTGTATTTACAGTGACACTAACAGTAAGATCTGTATTTACAGTGACACTAACAGTAAGACCTGTATTTACAGTGACACTAACAGTAAGACTGTATTTACAGTGACACTAACAGTAAGACCTGTATTTTCAGTGACACTAACAATAAGACTTATTTACAGTGACACTAACAGTAAGATCTGTATTTCAGTGGCACTAACAGTAAGACCTGTATTTTCAGTGACACTAACATAAGACTGTATTTCAGTGACACTAACAGTAAGATCTGTATTTTCAGTGACACTAACAGTAAGACTGTATTTTCAGTGGCACTAACAATAAGACCTGTATTTCAGTGGCACTTAAGTAAGATCTGTATTTCAGTGGCACTACAATAAGACCTGTATTTTCAGTGGCACTATAGTAAGATGTGTATTTTCAGTGGCACTTATAGTAAGACGTGTATTTTCAGTGGCACTAACAGTAAGACCTGTATTTACAGTGACACTAACAGTAAGATCTGTAGATCTTTTCAGTGACACTAACAGTAAAATGTGTATTTTCAGTGGCTCTAGCAGACACAACAGAAGCAGAGAAGCGTCATCCTTGTGACAGGGAGTGCAGACGTGGAGGAAAACCGATGACGTGTCAGTACCACTGGTTGGTGGAGAACTACCTGGTGTTGTCCAAGGCCTGTTTTCAGTGCCCCTATAACGTCACAGACTGCTTACGTCAGCAGTGCGTCATGGCGGACGGTGTTCCTCGTTCTATTCGCGTCATCAACCGTCAGCTGCCTGGACCTTCTATACGGGTGTGTATATGTTTCATATGATTTTGTTTTTGTTATTATCTTTAACCCTTCGACTTCCCACATCCTATCAACCAACTGCAAAAAACTTAACCATTTGACTCCCTCACCCTATCCACCAGGAAGCTGGTGGATAGGGTGAGGGAGTCAAATGGTTAAGTTTTTGCTTTGCTGGCACAGTTGGCAATGCAGGATGCTGGTGGATAATGTGCGGGAGTCGAAGAGTTAATGCAGTATAATGTAATACATGTTTTATCTGATTTTTATGCTGTAATCGTCATTAATGCCTCCCCCCCCCCCCCCCCGTGGGGATGTCAGGGGCTCTTTCAATGTAAATAGTATCCCCACCTTCTGGAAATACTGTGCTAGAATTTCTTCTTTTCTGTCGCTCTCTTTGTGTCTCCCTTTGTTCCTTTTACTTTTTGTCATTTCCCCCTATCATTTTCTGCCTTGCTGGTCCATTCACACGCATGTGTTCGATGAAGTCTTACGTACTTTCTCTTAGGATTGACAATTGGGTATAATTATGTATTAAGTGCATTTCTGATTCTAGGGAAAATGTGATATGCGGAAGCAGTTTTAGTTAAGTTAGGCCCATTTTTAATGTTCTTAGTTATATTTATATTTGTATTCAGATTTAATTTTTTTTTCAATCCCTTGCTGACAAATTGAACGGAGTGGTCAACGCCGGGGACATATCCTTAGATTATATGCGCGAATGCATTGATGTGTGTTCTTAACTTTCTTTTCCACATGTTCTTTTCTTATTTCTTTTTCTTTTTTCTTCCAGTGAAGTATGGTGTACATTTTGAGCTGGTTATAGTCCTGAATAAAAGACGATGTCAATCTTGAACATAAGACATGTATTTCTCTCCTCTCTCATAGTTGTGTGTAGGGCACTTGCAGAGTATAAAGGTAGGCTTAGATGTTTTCTAAGATTTTGCGCTATATAAATATTTATTATTTTATTTTATAAAGTAGCTTGGGGTCTTTCTTGAGGAGTGTTCTGAAGCTTGTGTTTTTGTACTTTGATTATGACTTCTATGCTAGCTGAATGGGTAGCGCAAACTGTGTTAGATTTGAGAAGATCTATACACCATGGAGATAATTCCTGCATGACCTCAAGAGTTATGTCCTTTGGTTATATAGTCCTGATAGTTTTCTGCGCAGTCGAGCAAGGCTTAACGCCTTTGACTCCCTCACCCTTTCCACCAGCTTCCTGCATCGTCATCAGTGATAGCAAAGCAAAAACTCAACCCTTTGACTCCTCACCCTTTCCACCAGCTTCCTGCATCGTCATCAGTGATAGCAAAGCAAAAACTCAACTCTTTGACTCCCTCACCCTTTCCATCAGCTTCCTGCAGGAAGCTGGTGGATAGGGTGAGGAGTCAAAGGGTTAAGTTTTTGCAGCTAGTGGCTAGGGTGCAGGTGTCAAAGGAGTTAAACAACAACAACGGTAATGTTAGCTCAGCTGGTTAGCGCACTCATCATCATCAGGTGCCTTGCCGCATGGCGTTGTCGATTATGGACTTCCATCTGTCTCTATCTCTTGTTGCCTCAAGCATCTCTTCCACTCTCCTTGTCTTCAGCCACTCTGAAAGTCCCGTCTAGTGACTTCTCCCTGGGTTTACCTGGTACTCTCTTTCCCAACAGCTTTCCCGTTGTGACCAGGTGCTCCAGTTCCCCTTTCCTCATAAAATGGCCTATAAATGTTGCCTGTCTTTTCCTAATCTTCCTTATGAATGATCTTCTTGTGTCTGCCTCCATCAAGACTGTCTCGTTTGTTTTCTTTGCTGTCCATGGAAACTCTCAACATTTTCTTAGAAACCACATCTCGGCTGTCTCAATCTTGTTCTGGCTTTGCTTGTTGACTGTCCACGCCTCACAACCGTACAACAGTATTGGTTCTAGATAACATTCAAGAACTCTCTTCCTGATGTTAATCGATAGGCATTTGTTGGTAAGAATGCTTGTCATCTTCTTGAATGCTGTTTTGGCTTGGCCGATTCTGCTGGCTATTTCTGATGTGCATCTGCCGTCTGGTGAAATATCGTTCTCAGGTATTTAAACTTATCAACCTGTCTCAAGGTTGTGCCGTTTGCTGTTATTTTGCATGAGGGAATTTCATGTTTTTTACTTATCACCATGACTCCAGTCTTCCTGCTGTTTAGTTCCAACCCCTTACCTATGCTTTCTATTTCTAGTATATTCACAAGGTTTTGTAGGTCCCTTTCATTTTCTGCAATTAGCACGGTGTCATCTGCGTATCGAATGTAGTTTATCATTTTTCCTCCAACCTTTAATCCAGGGTCTTCCTCTAGCTTTCCCATGATGTTTTCGCTGTAAAGTGAAAACAGATCTGGTGACAAAACACAACCCTGTCTGACTCCTCTTTTGATATTTTGGAAAGAGCTTATATCGTTTTCTATTCTCATTGCAGCTGTTTGTTCCCAATACATATTTCTGATTATTCGTAGATCTTTTCCATCAATAGTGAGTCTTTCTAGTTGGTTGATCAATTCTTCATGTCTTACCCGATCGAAAGCCTAGGTATAGTCAACAAAGCATAAATATTCTGATAAAATAGGGGTCGTGAGTTCGATCCTTAGCTAAGCCACAGTATTCCGCAGACTGGATAGCCACGACTGAAATGTGTTTTCTAAGAAGAATGTTGAGACCAGTCGCTGTGGTGTAGTGTTTAACGCAATGGACTACCGACTGGAAGGTTATGGATTCGAATCCCCATCAATCCCTTCAAAAATGATTGTGGGAATTTTCGGCTCTAACCGGCTCCTACCTAGAGTTGGGCATGCTGCAGGCTCATTGGGAAGAACGCAGGTTATTTGGTAAAGCCATGGACTCAAGATCAGATATCTCGAGTTCAATCCAGCAGGTAACATTAAAAACTGCCTGTTCACTGCCCATCTTGATGTTACCATCGTTCTGGTGATGCCAGCTTAGTGTTTGGTAGGCTCCTTCTCTCCTTTCCCCCTTTCAAGACTTTGCCAACACATAGGGTTTTGTGCAGGCTCAGGAAATCTGTCAGATAATGGCTGGCAGATTTGGATGGAGCGCATATGGAGTTGTCTGAGCACAATGAATCCCTCCTGAAATAACTCCAATAAGTGGGAAGACTGGGCCACACAGTCGAGTCTCATCCACTTCCCAGATGTGTCATTGAGGGTGCTGCTCAAATCTTTTGACCAGCACCGCAGGTGTCTATATCTCTCGGGCCTGGTTGACGCCAGAATATATTATGATAGTAAGTGTAGAGTACAGTCCTGTCAAGCAGTATCAATCCTAGATGGAACTCCGTAGCATCATGATTGTCATGCTCATTGACATCATATCATCGCATTGTAAAAACTCTGCCAACTTCTGTGGCTTTTAAGGTAGCGTAGAAGTTGGGGGAAAAATAAACAAAAAGGTCAGCACAAAGATAACCTCCTTGAGTGTGATGATCCTTAAAAAAGGAAAAATGTTGAGAGTTCCATGGACAGCAAGAAACAAATGACAGTCTTGAAGGAGGCAGACACAAGAAGATCATTAATATACAAGATTAGAAAAAGACAAGCAACATTTATAGGACGCTTTATGACGAAAGAGAAATTGGAACACCTGGTCACAACAGGAAAACTGGAGGGAAAGGGAACACCAGATAGACCCAGGGAGAAAATATTGGACGGATTTGCAGGGTGGCTGAGGACAGAGACGGTGGGAGATGTATTTGCAGCGACAGGGGATGGATTCGTGTGGAGGACCGTGATCGCCAACGTCATGCGGCAGGGCACATGATGATGATGATGATAGATAGATAGATAGCCATGGACTCAAGATCTTATGTTTCGAGTTCAGTCCCAGGTTGCAGCTAAATAACATCTGGCTTGTTCGTTGTCCATCTTAATCTCCAAATCATTCTAGTAGTGTCAGCTGAGTGTTTGGTTAAGTCTCCTTCCTTCCATACTTACTCCAGCCCCATTCTAAGATCTTGACCATTCTAAGATCTTGCCAGTGCGTGGGATTTTTGCATAGGCACGAGGAGTCTGCTGGATAACTACAGTCAGATTTGAGTGGGGAGCACATAATGTAAAATGGTTCCGAGTGCTGTAAGTCCCTATGGAGCAAACCACAAACTGGCGGGTCAATGATGACCTGGTAACGCTTGGACGATTTCATAGCCATGCCACTAACGTCCTCCTTTTTGTGTTCTGACAGTTTTGTGTCGGGTCGTGTCGTAAATGCTCGCTCTGTTGTCTGTCTGTCTGTCTGTCTGTCTCTTTCCTCCCACCACGCACACACAACACATACACGTACGCAGGCGTGCACACACAGATATACAGCACACACACACACACACACATACACACACACACACACACACACACACACACAACACACACACACACACAACACACACACACACACATACATATATATAAACATATATATATATATAATATAATACACACACAAACACACACACACGCGCGCACGCACGCACTGTATATATATCTCTCTCTTTGTCTCTGTGTTTGTGTGCGTGTGTGTGTGGAGTCATCAGATATCTGATGTTATCTTCTAAATATCACACACACACACACAAACACACACACACACAAACACACACACACACAACACACACACACACACACACACACACACACACACACACACACCACACACACACACATATATATATATATATATATGTATATGTATATGTATCATCATCGTCAGGTGCCCTGCCGCATGGCGTTGGCGATCATGAACTTCCATCTGTCTCTATCTCTCGTTGCCCCTAGCATCTCTCCCACCCCCCTCGTCCCCAGCCATCGGTGCTCTCTTTTCCCTCCAGCTTTCCCGTTGTGACCAGTGCTTCCAAATCCCCCTTCCTCTAAAATGGCCTATAAATGTTGTCTGTCTTCTCCTAATCTTCCTTATCAGTGATCTACTTGTGTCTGCCTCCATCAGGACTGTCTCGTTTGTTTTCTTTGCTGTCCATGGAACTCTCAACATTCTTCTTAGAAACCACATCTCGGCTGCCTCAATCTTGTTCTGGCTTTGTTTGTTGACTGTCCACGCCTCGCATCCGTACAACAGTATTGGTTCTATATAACATTCAAGAACTCTCTTCCTGATGTTAATCGATAGGCATTTGTTGGTAAGAATGCTTGTCATCTTCTTGAATGCTGTTTTGGCTTGGCCGATTCTGCTGGCTATTTCTGATGTGCATCTGCCGTCTGGTGAAATTATCGTTCTCAGGTATTTAAACTTATCAACCTGTGTCAAGGTTGTGCCGTTTGCTGTTATTTTGCATGAGGGGATTTCACGTTTTTTACTGATCGCCATGACTTCAGTCTTCCTGTTTTTAGTCCAGCCCTTACCTTTGCTTTATGTATACACACACACACACACACACAACAACACACCATACACACCACGCACACACACACACACCCACACCAACACACCACACACACACACACACACACACATATATATATATATATATGTATATATATTATATATACACTGTATATCTCTCTCTCTTTCTAGTTCATTGTTTAATAACAAATAATACACAAGTTACTTTTTGTTGGATCCCATCACACCGTGTATCGTATATGACGACTCGGGTCGACAGAATTGCAGGAAATGCAGCACTGAATAGGGCTGGCAGTACTAAACTTGATTTACCACTCTCTGAACATGAAATGAACGCTATATTAGAAAACAAAGTAAAAGCGCAATGTGACCTTCGCCCCTTCTTGGTAAATTACCAGGGTTTTACAAGACTAGAGATAAGTTTAGCTTACAGATTATCTCTCAACTCCCTTCGAACTAACTTTAGTAAAACCATCAAATGTATCTGTGGTGATTGTATAACAGTTGATCACCTTTTGTGTTGTCAGTGTATGCGACCTTTATTCCCTGCGTCATTAACAAACTTAAAAACAGAAATGTACTGATTTCACTCTGTATTTACACATTGCTAGGCGTTTACTGCATAGTCCCCATAGGTCGTTTCCTTTGATATAGCCGGATCGTTTTGTACCTCTAACTTCCATTTTTTCCCCTTAGCACTCAGACACATAGACACACCACACACACACAGACACACACACACACACACACACACACACACACACACACACACACACACACACACACACACACACACACACACACACACACACACTTATAGTGAAAAGACCTTAAATCAAGGAACGAACGAAACGCACACGTACATACACACAGCCCTGTGCAAACCAATGAAACCTGATCGTTCTAATGTTCTGATTGTTTTTCTCTTGCTCGTTGAATTGTTTGATGTTACCGTAATTGATACAATACCTTCATGATTTCATAGATTCATTTTTTTTGTCTTAAAGCGCGTATGTGAAGAGACTTTAAAAGAAATAACGAACGAAGATAGCAATAGCGATGTTTTAAATGATCTCACCAATGATAATGATACACACAGCAATAGCGATGTTTTAAATGATCTCACCAACGATAATGATACAGACAGCAATAGCGATGTTTTAAATGATCTCACCAATGATAATGATACACACAGCAATAGCGATGTTTTAAATGATCTCACCAACGATAATGATACAGACAGCAATAACGATGTTTTAAATGATCTCACCAACGATAATGATACAGACAGCAATAACGATGTTTTAAATGATCTCACCAACGATAATGATACAGACAGCAATAACGATGTTTTAAATGATCTCACCAACGATAATGATACACACAGCAATAACGATGTTTTAAATGATCTCACCAACGATAATGATACACACAGCAATAACGATGTTTTAAATGGTCTCACCAATGATAATGATAGACACAGCAATAACGATGTTTTAAATGATCTCACCAACGATAATGATACAGATAGCAATAGCGATGTTTTAAATGATCTCACCAACGATAATGATACAGACAGCAATAACGATGTTTTAAATGATCTCACCAACGATAATGATACAGAC
>JAPXFY010000031.1:3255633-3270633 GCA_030674185.1 Monoplex corrugatus | reverse complement strand
TAGCTGTTGGTCTTTTTGATAGGATGACAAAGAAAGATTAATACGTAGTAACAGGCAGTTATGTATAATTAATTAGCTGTTGGACTTTTTGATAGGTTGACAAAAAATATCAATACGTAGTAACAGGCAGTTATGTATAATTAATTAGCTGTTGGACTTTTTGATAGGTTGACAAAAAATATCAATACGTAGTAACAGGCAGTTATGTATAATTAATTAGCTGTTGGACTTTTTGATAGGATGACAAAAAATATCAATACGTCGTAACAGGCAGTTGTGTATAATTAGCTGTTGGATTTTTTTAATACGTTGACAAAGAAAGATTAATGCGTGGTAACAGGCAGTTGTGTACAATTAATTGTTGGAGTTTTGATATGTTGACAAAGAAATATCAGTAAGTTCATAAAGCTGATTGAAATATTCAGTAAACTGCAGTCTAGTAATGTGTCAGGCTGTATTATTTTATGTTAATGCAAGAAACAATAGGACATAAAATACATATGTATGCATGTATATATATATATTTTTACGTGAGTGTATGTCTGTGTATATAAATGTGTGTGTGTGTGTACGTGTGTGTGTGTGTGTGTGTGTGTGTGTGTGTGTGTGTGTGTGTGTGTGTGTGTGTGTGTGTGTGTGTGTGTGTGCGTGTGTGTGTGTGTGTTTGTTTTCAATTTCATTCAATGTCTATCCACATAATGTGGTGGTGGTCTTTCATTTAATGTCTATTCACTTAAGTGATTTTAGACCAAAAAAAAACAAAACAACAACAACAACAAAAAATTCATTAGGAGTGAAGAGTATACTTGGAAATGGTTAATCTTCAGGAAAAAGAAATGAACCAGAAAACAACTGTGCCGAAGACGAGAAGGAACAAAAGCACAAGACGTTATCATAATTAACGATTGAAACAATAAAATTGGCTAACCATAACATTGAACATGTGAAATAACGGTGTGTTAAAGATAATTTGCTATAGGACTTTTTGACAGGCTAACAAAAAATTCATATGTTAATGGTGGTGAGGCAAATATATCAGAAACTGTCTTAGATAGTGTAGGAATATGTCTTTTCACCCAAACGCATGAAAGAATATGACTATGTGTTATCTTTTTTCCACACAGATATACTATATTCCTGGTGTATTTTGTTTTAAATGCATCAAGTTTCCACCTATACATAAGGGATTGTATACTTCTGCTGGCAGGAAACTGCTTAAGCGTTTTGCTAATTTCAAAGTTCATATAACAGTTTTCATACTTTTTCTGTTTATCTTGAAACTGCTTCCATACATAGGAGTCCACTAAGGTATAACACTCATGCAATGAGAGGGAAAGTTGTACATTATTTGAATCTGGGGAGCTCTTTGCCCCCCGTTTGGCAGCCCTATCAACCATATCGTTATAATGAAAAGAACTATGAGATGGTATCCAGCAGAAAGTAATATCAATGCCTCTTAAGGATAAACTATTAATCAAGTGAGTAATTTCCAATATCATTTCAGATCTTGTTTGTAATTTTGATAATTCAAGAGCTTGAAGTACAGATTTTGAATCAACGCAAAAAAGTATCTTGGGAAGTGTCCTAGGAAAATTTATCATATAATTCAAAGCCATTAAGATTGCAAAGAGTTCAGCGGTAAAGACAGATTTATTAAGTCCTATATAGAAGGATTTCTCACATAATGTGTTTGTGTGTATGTGTGTGTATGTGAGTGTGTGTGTGTGTGTATGTGTATGTGTGTGTGTGCGTGCGTGTGTATGCGTGTATGAGAGCGTGTGTGCGTGTGTGTGTACGTGTGTGTGAGCGTGTGTGTGTGCGCGTGTGTGTGTGGCGTGTGTGTGCATGTGTGTGTGCGTGTGTGTGAGCGTGTGTGTGAGCGTGTGTGCCCTTTGGCACTTGTGTAGGTCGAATTAAGATGAATCCCTGTTCCCACTGGGCGAAGCTGCAGGGAAGTTTCAATCTTTTTCTTCTGATATTTGTATTTGGTGTTTGTTCGTTTGCGATCTTACATTTACAGTCGACAAAGGCAGGTGGCCGAAAATTTGCGTCTGTCTTGTCTGGGCACATACGCGTTTTGATTCTATGTTCGCGTTTTTTTTTGGTTCCAAGATGAAACCTTGTTAACCCTTTGAATCCTGCACCCTGTCCACCAACTGCAAAACCTTAACCCTTTGATTTCCTCACTCTATCCACCAGCTTCCTGCAGGAAGCTGGTGGATAGGTTGAGGGAATCAAAGGGTTAAGGTTTTGCTTTGCTAGCATGGTTGGCAATGGAGGATGCTGGTGGACAGGGTGCAGGGGTCAAAGGGTTAAGTAACTATCAGCTACAATGGTGTCCAGTTACAAAGAAGCGGGATGGTTCCAGCGGGGAGTAAAAGGAGGCAGTCTACATCGCCGCAAGGAACTCCACCCTCAACCGTGACCGGGGCCGACACAACCTCATTCAGTCGCGCTGTCGTGAGTTCGCTCACGGCGGTGCGCGCTGTAGCCAGATCTCAACCCAGCAGTTGCGCTGAAGAAGTTGGCCGGATCGCCGATGAAAGCTACGCTAGCGAGTAGCCATTTTTACTGAGAGATGTGTTTAGTCCGGTAGTCATTACAGTTATTTTCATTTACTTGTTGGTTTCAGTGGCGAGAGGTACGACTTCATTCTCCACACGAAGAAGGAACTTTCTGGTATTCATTGGATCCGAGTGAAAGGACAGGATATGTGTGAGAGGCACAGCATTCAGCAGTTCGCCATCTTAAATTATAAGGACCGTCACGTGGCCAATGACAAGGACGAAGCAGAATACCCGGATGAGCCAAGGGATTATCACACTCCGCTTACAGTGGAAGGAGATGTAAGGAATATTTATATATTAATCAATGATTTGGTTTTTTTTGTTCATTTGTGCATTGATCAATTATTATTGTTATTGTTATTATTGTTTTTATTATTATTATTATTATCATTATTATTATTATTATTATCATTTTATTATCATCATTATTATTATTATCATTATTTTTTATTTATTTATTGTTAGTATTATTATATTATTTTTATTATATTTATTATTATTATTTGTTATATTATGATTATTATATGATTGATTATTATGGATTATTTCATGAACATGATTTCACTTGATTATGGGATGTCCGTGAAGACATGTTTACTTCTCATTGGGACGTGTTAGTTGCATTATAGCGTTTCCTTACCAACAAATGCCTACGTTCGTTAGGCAGATAACACCGTGCTAATTGAAGAAAATGAAAAAAAACCCTACAAAATCTTGTGATATGATGGAAGTAGAAAGCAAAAATAAAGGGCTGGAGCTAAATAGCAAGAAGACTGAAGTCATGGTAATCAGTCAAAACATGAAATCCCCTCATGCAAAATAACAGCAAATGGCACAACTTTGAGACAGGTTGATAAATTTAAATATCTGGGAGCGGTCATCTCACCAGACGGTAGATGCACATCAGAAATAGCCAGCAGAATCGGCCAAGCTAAAGCAGCATTCAAGAAAATGAAAAGCGTTCATACCTTCAAATGCCTATCAATTAACATCAGGAAGAGAGTTCTTCAGTGTCACATAGAACCGATAATGTTATACGGTTGTGAGGCGTGGACAGTCAACATGCAAAGTCAGAGCAAGACTGATGCAGCTGAAATGTGGTTTCTAAGAAGAATGTTGAGAGTTCCATGGACAGCAAAGGAAACAAAACCCCCCAAAACACACAAAAAACTAATGAGACAGTCTTCAAAGAGGCAAACACGAAAAAGAACATTAATGAAGAAGATTAAGAATAGACATTTATAGGACATTTTATGAGGCAAGAGAAATTTCAGCACCTGGTCACAACAGGAAAGCTGGAGGGAAAAGGAGCACCAGGTAGACCCTGGGAGAAAGTATTGGACGGACTTGTGGAGTGGATAAGACAGAGAGGGTGGGAGATGTACTTGCAGCGACAAAAGATAGATTCGTATGGACGGTCATGATCGCCAACGCCATGTGGTATGACACATGATGATGATGATGATGATGATGATGATGATGATGATGATGATGATGATGATGATGATCTGTTTGGTGCGTGTTGCCGGCTTAGTCGATGGATCTGCCACATCTCTCGCACCTGATGTCATAGCTGATGGCTTTACATGTTTGTCAAGACACCCCCACGCCACCTATCCACTATTGATCTCATAGTTACTTCGTCACAAATAATATGTATTGTCAGATCTAACCAAAGATTATGTGACTTTGTGTAATCACTCATGTACGTACATGTTGATGACCATAGTATATGTGTATGTGTGGTTATATGCTGTTAATATGTATTGATTTGAATACGAATGTATGTATTATGATATACGCGTGTATGCTGTGTGTGTTTGTCTGTGTGTCTGTGCGTGCGTGTGTGTGCCACGTTGTTTGTGTTTGTGTGTGTGTGTGTGTGTGTATGTGTGTGTGTATATGTGTGTGTGTGTGTGTGTGTATGTGTCTGTGTGTGTGTGTGTGTGTGTGTGTGTGTGTGTGATTGTGCGCGCGCGTGCATGTGTGTTTGTGTCTGCGTGTGTGTGTATAATTGTGTGTGTGCGTATGTGTGTGTGTGTGATTATGCGTGTATATTTATGTGTGTGTGTGTTTTGAGCGTGCGTGCATGTGTGTTTGTGTTAGTGTGTGTGTGTGTGTGTGTGCATGTGTGTGTGGGTGTGTGCGTGCGTGCGTGTATGTGCGTGTGTGTTATTGTGTGTGTATGTGTGTGTTGTATATCCGTACTTTTTTATGTACTGCACTCTGCCATGTAAATGTGTAATGCACGACGAGCCCAAGTGAGTTTGAGGACTAGCACTATATAGGGGGGGGGGGGGGGGTGCAAAAGTAGGTATACAGTATCACATCATTATCATAATGCTTAATTCCGCTGTCGATTAGAAGAGTGTGTGAATACCGACGACAAGCAGTTTGAGTATCTGAGGGATTAAGGCTGTGCTTGTTATTACATGTATATGCAATATTCATTTGTTTGTATAATAAATGCAATGAGTATTGTACGTGGTTTTTTTTTTCATAACTGTATACCTACTTTTGCACCAACCTGTATATGTGTTTTGCGCAAGGAATCCAAAGGAGTTTGGAAGAGTATACTGCTATACAATACCAATTCATTATCAGAGTTTGTAGTTTAGTGTAGAAAAATTCATTGCACTCAGGGCAACTCCATATGCGCTCCACACAGTTTACTCCGTCTGTCATCAGACTGATTCCTTGGTCCTGCGCAAAATACAACAACAACGCGCTGGCAAGAAATAAATCTTGTTGCAATGTCTGAGGATTGATCCTCCGATATCTGTGTTATCAGCGCGCCGCTCTGGCGAGAGAGAGAGAGAGAGAGAGAGAGAGAGAGAGAGAGAGAGAGAGAGAGAGACAGAGACAGAGACAGAGATAGACAGACAGAAGATAGACATAGAGAGAGAGACAGAGAGAGAGAGAGAGACAGAGACAGAGACAGAGATAGAAACAGAGACAGAGATAGACAGAAGACGGACATAGACAGAGAGAGAGAGAGACAGAGACAGAGATAGAAACAGAGACAGAGATAGACAGACAGATGACAGACATAGACAGAGAGAGAGAGAGACAGACAGACAGAGAGAGAGAGAGACAGAGAGAGAGAGAGAGAGAGAGACAGACAGAGACAGAGACAGAAACAGAGATAGACAGACAGAAGACAGACATAGACAGAGAGAGAGAGAGAGAGAGAAGAGAGAGAGACAGAGGCAGAGACAGAAACAGAGACAGAGATAGACAGACAGATGACAGACATAGACACAGAGAGAGACAGAGACAGAGAGAGAAAGAGAGAGACAGAGACAGAGACAGAGACAGAAATAGACAGACAGAAGACAGACATAGACAGAGACACAGAGAGAGAGAGAGAGAGAGAGAGAGACAGAGACAGAAATAGACAGACAGAAGACAGACATAGAGAGAGACAGAGACAGAGACAAAGACAGAGACAGAAATAGACAGACAGAAGACAGACATAGACACAGAGAGAGAGAGACAGAAGACAGATATAGACAGAGAGAGAGAGATAGAGACGGGGGGGGGGGGGGGGGGGGGGGGAAACAACAACAATAACCACAACAAAAAACGTCTTTCATCTCCTCAGCAATTCAATGCATGGTACCTGAACTCCACCGACGAGCACGCGCAGATCACGAATATGACGTCACTGGGCCCGGATGACGAGAGTTTACGTCAGAAGCCTGACCAGCAGATCCTCCTGGAGTTTGCCTACAGGCTGAGAACCAACCTGCACTTCCAGGACCCAGTGCTGTACCCGGCCAAAGGCGAGGGGTACAAAACGGTGTCCTCCCCCACCATCAACAACATCAGCAACATCGTTCCACCTTACCCTCTTTTGCATCAGTCGGAAGATGTTTTACCTGTAAGAGTTTTTTTAAAACAATCTTTTCTTTTAGGAACCAGAAAAAAAAAAAACATGAAAAAAATAAGAACGCGTGTTTAATACAACAAGAGAAAGGGGGAATTAGAGCACCTAGTCACAATAGGAAAGCTGGAGGGAAAGAGAACACCAGATAGGCACCCAGGGAGAAAATATTGGACGGACTTGCAGGGTGGCTGAAGACAGAGAGGGTGGGAGATATACTTGCAGCGACAAGGGACAGATTCGTGTGGAGGGCCATGGTCGCCAACGCCATGCAGCAGGACACATGATGATGATGATTATGATGATGATAGATGATGATGATGATAATGATAGATGATGATGATGAGAGGTGATGTTGATGATTGTGATGATAGGTGATGATGATGATGATGATGATGATGATGATGACAGGTAGAAAGATATAACTCAATTTGAAACAATCTCCCTTTTTACAATCTAACTGAAGAAAAGGAGATTTGAAAATTGTTTGCAGAGTCAGAACAAAATTGAGACAACTGAAATATGGTTTCTAAGAAGAATGTTGAGAGTTTCTCCTTTCCTCATTAGATGTCCTGTAAATGTTGCTTTTCTTTTCATGTTCTCCTTTAATTATATAATAATAATAATAATTACAATATTTATATAGCGCAAAATCTTGATAAAATCAAATCTAAGCGCTGAAGCAGACACACACGCAAGCACGCACGCACGCACGCACGCACACACACGCACGCACACACACACACATACACACACACACACACGCATGGCTATAAATGGGGAGAAAGAATAAAAGCAATAAAAGCAAGAATAAAACCAATGGAAAATTATAGAGAGCATAGCATATACAATTATATATTACAGCCATGTGATTCCCTCCGAGCGGAGACAGGCTGCAGAGGGGGGGGGGGGGGGGGTTGAGTGAGGTTAGGATTTTATGCGGAGGAGAAAAGGTGAGTTTTGAGAGCGGACTTGAAGGAGACAAAAGTAGGTTGCTGACGGACTGAGAGAGGAAGTTTGTTCCAGGAGAGTGGACCAGAAACAGAGAAGGCTCGTGGACCGTAGGTATTGAGCTTAGTGCGTGGAAAGCGAAAAGTCAGAGGATCGGAGGCAGAGCGGAGGGTACGTGAGGGAACATAGATCTCAAGTAGGCTTGACAGGTAATCGGGGGCTGCGTTATTGAGGCTTTTGTAGCACATGGTGTCTAGTTTGTACTGTATGCGCTTTGATACAGGGAGCCAGTGAAGTTGTGCCAGGAGAGGAGATATGTGGTCAGCTTTTTTCTTTTTGAGTACAAGGCGTACAGCATTGTTTTGAATGCGCTGTAGGATGTGAATGGTGGAGGCAGGAAGACCAGACAGGAGTGAATTGCAATAGTCAATGCGAGACATTATGAAGGAGAGAACGAGTTTTGCAGTTGTTTCGACAGAGAGATACTTCCTGATCAGCCTTATACGATGGAGATGATAGTAGCAGGATCTGGCAGTTTGAGAAACAAAGTTGTTCATGGAGAGGATAGAGTCAATGCAGACACCAAGGTTTTTAGCTGAATCAGAAATTGGGACTGATGTGTTACATAATGGGAGAGAAAGAGGAGGCAGCTGAGAAAGTTTCTGACGGGTGCCAATGAGGATAGCTTCTGTTTTGTCGTCATTAAGCTGAAGTCTATTGTGTGTCATCCAGTTCTTAATGTCCGAGTAACACTCAGTGGTGCGAGTCAACAGGCGCTTTATATTATCAGGTGAGTCACTGTCTTGAAGTTGGGTGTCATCAGCATAGAAGTGGTGTTTTATAGAATGGGAGTTGATGATGGTGGACAGGGGGGAGGTGTAAAGAGTGAAAAGAACAGGGCCAAGGACAGATCCTTGTGGAACACCACAGGTCAGGTATGCAGGTTGAGAGTAAGTGCCATTGATGAGAACGGTTTGTTTTCTGTTGGATAGGTATGAAGTGAACCAAGACAGAGCAATGTCAGAGATGCCAAAAGTATGATGAAGTCTAGAAAGGAGAATACCATGATCAATGGTATCAAAGGCTGCAGACAGATCAAGGAGTGTGAGGAGAGAGACTTTGCCAGTATCAGTTGCAAGGAGGAGATTGTTGAGAATGTGTAGTAGGGCAGTTTCAGTGCTATGGCACTGGCGGTAGGCTGACTGGAAAGGATTGAGGAGATTGTTGGCAGACAGGTGAGAGTTCAGCTGGTTGAGGACGACTTTTTCAAGGAGTTTTGACAAGAAAGAGAGATTAGAGATAGGCCGGTAATTTTTCAGTTCATTTGGATCTAAATTGTGTTTCTTGAGGAGAGGGTGAACAATAGCAGACTTGAAAGAATCTGGGACAGTTCCAGTTTGAAGAGAAGTGTTGATGATGTCAGTGATGAATGGGAGGAGAGTAGGGAGACAGTTGGCGTAGAGAGAACCTGGAAGAGGATCCAGTTCGCAGGTTTTGAACGACATGGATCTGATTGTGTTGAGAATTTCTTCTTGTGAGACTGGGTTAAAAGTAGTAAGAGGTGTGCCAGAGAAGGAAGGGTCAGGTGGGCATGGTTGACAGGGTGTCCTGTCAAGCCTGTCACGAAGAGTTTGTATTTTGGTGGTGAAATAGTTGGAGAATACAGATGGGAGTTCTTCATTTGTATGTTTTGTTGGGAGAGGTAAATCTTTTCGTGTGCCAAGGAGATGATTCATGGTTGTAAAGAGTTCTTTTGAAGAAGAGGCATTCAGGATTTTGGTTTGGAAATAGCTTGTTTTTGCTGATGCAATGAGGGTGGATACTTTTGTTTTAGAGGCTTGGAAAAGTTGCCTGTGTACTGTGAGTTTAGATTTGCGCCAGCGGCGCTCTGCTCTGCGGCGGGCACGTTTTGCACAGGCGATCTCATGAGTGAGCCAGGGGGTAGGGGGGCGGTCAGGTAAAAGACGGGTTGTGGCTGGAGCATGAGTGTCCAGAAGATGGTGGAGAGTAGTATAGAATTCATCGGCAAGGTTATGTGACTTTTCAGAAAGGAGACGGGAGGCATCAGATGAAAATGTGGAGAGGTCGATAGATTTGAGATTGCGTCGACTCACTGTGCGCATGGTACGGGAAGGAGGAGAAATGTCGAGAGAACAGAGAATTGCAGAGTGGTCAGATGGAAGGGCTGAAGTTAGACGGGTAGAAAGAACTAAGCAGTTGTCAGTAGTTGAATTGTGGTGATCACGAGAAATGATCCAGTCAAGAATGTGACCTTTTTGATGGGTTGGTTCAGAAATGTGTTGAGTCATATTGTGATTGGACAGAGAGTTGATGATATGTCTTGTGTCATAACGGTGAGTGTTGTCATAGTGGACATTGATGTCACCTAGAATGATGAGATTTCCAGGTAAGAGACAGTAGTAATCAAGAAGTTGATCAAAGTCAGAGAGAAACATGGATGTGGTGAGCTTGTTGGCAGAGCTAGGTGGAGGTCGATAGACACAGGAGAAGGTGATGGGGTGAGGGGTGGATTGGAAGGATACTTCAACGTGCTCGAAAGAAGGATGGGAGAAAGGCAGAGACTGCGAGAAAGACAGGCGGGAATGGAGTGAGTCGTTGTAGAGGATGGCGATACCACCACCTCGGGATGAGCGATGGAAAGAAGCAAGCCTGTAACCACTCGGAGTGAGATTCACATGTATAGGTTCATGACCAAGGGGGTTAAGCCATGTTTCGGTGATAAAAGCAATGTCAACATGCTCATCTGCGATAAAGTCAGCAATGACATCAGCTTTGCCATCAGTGCATGTTGACTGAGCGTTAAAAAGGCATAGTTTCAGTTTATCACAATGCGGCGGCCGAGGTGGAGACGAAGGCAGCACCGACGGGACAGAAGACGAAGGAGACACCAGCGGGGCAGAAGACGAAGGCAGCAACGACGGGACAGAAGACGAAGGAGGCACCAGCGGGACAGAAGACAAAGGCAGCACCAGCGGGACAGAAGACGAGGGCAGCGCCGGCGGGACAGAAGACGAAAGCGGCACCGGCGGGACAGAAGGTGAAGGCGGCACCGGCGGGACAGAAGACGAAGGCGAAGACGGCAGAGGAGGAGACGAAGTTTGCAGCAGCAAGGTCGAGTGCAGGGGCAGTGGAGGAGACGAAGAAGCAGAAGAGTGGTGTCGGACTGGCACAGCAGGAGGCAGATTGTGCCAAAGTCGGTGGAGACGTCCACCACGACAGGATCGCGCAGTGCGGGGCTTATTAAAGATCTTCTTGTCTCTGCCTCCTTCAAGACTGTCTCGTTAGTTTTCTTGGCCCTCCACACGAATCTATCCCCTGTCGCTGCAAGTACACCTCCCACCCTTCTCTGTCCTCAGCCATTCTGCAAGTCCGTCCGATATTTTCTCCTGGGTGTTCTAGTGTTCTCTTTCCCTCCAGCTTACCTGTTGTGACCAGGTGCTCCAATTCCCGTTTCCTCATAAGATATCCTTTAAATGCTGATTTTCTTTTCCTATTCTTCTTTCTTAATGATCTTCTTGTCTCTGCCTTCTTCGAGACTGTGTCGTTTGTTTTCTTTGCTGTCCATGGGACTCTCAACATTCTTCTTAGAAATCACATTTCAGTTGCCTCAATTCTGTTCTGATCCTGTAAACAATTTTAATTTCCTTTTTTCAGTTAGATTATAGAAAGGGAGATTGTGTCATATTGAGTGAGGGAGGTGTGTGTTTGTGTGTCTTTCTGGGTGTCTGTTGCCAAATATGTTCATAAACAGAAGATGACTGCCAAGTTGAGTATTACCAAGCAGAGTAACTGAAGGCACGGTGTTACAGCGCCAAGAGAAGGAAAGTTGCGTTGTCTCCCTTACAATGTTACAAACAGAAAGACAAAGACAAGCAAACAAACAAAACCTTTTACTCGAACCGTGTACCCTCTGGTCTTCAGACGCTGAAGATCATATGGCAGTTGAAAATCGTGAAGAGCGAGGCTTTCGCCTGGCCGCCCTGGTATAAAACATGGGAGAGATAGGTTCATTTCCTAGGTCCCTCCCCTTGAAAGCCAATTAGCCTGCTTGCCTTTCTAGACTCTTGGTTAAAAAAAAGTGGGGGACGGGGGCACTGCGGCGACGCAATCTCAAAGGGAGTTTCACGTGGTAAATCCACGGTGACAAAAGAAATGAACATTTCACGTGGTAAATCCACCATGACAAAAGTAATGAACATTTCACGTGGTAAATCCACCATGACAAAAGTAATGAACATTTCACGTGGTAAATCCACCATGACAAAAGAAATGAACATTTCACGCGGTAAATCCACCATGACAAAAGAAATGAACATTTCACGTGGTAAATCCACTGTGACAAAAGAAATGAACATTTCACGTGGTAAATCCACTGTGACAAAAGAAATGAACATTTCACGTGGTAAATCCACTGTGACAAAAGTAATGAACATTTCACGTGGTAAATCCACTGTGACAAAAGAAATGAACATTTCACGTGGTAAATCCACCATGACAAAAGTAATGAACATTTCACGCGGTAAATCCACCATGACAAAAGTAATGAACATTTCACGTGGTAAATCCACGGTGACAAAAGTAATGAATATTTCACGTGGTAAATCCACTGTGACAAAAGTAATGAACATTTCACGTGGTAAATCCACCATGACAAAAGAAATGAACATTTCACGTGGTAAATCCACCATGACAAAAGAAATGAACATTTCACGTGGTAAATCCACTGTGACAAAAGTAATGAACATTTCACGTGGTAAATCCACTGTGACAAAAGTAATGAACATTTCACGTGGTAAATCCACTGTGACAAAAGTAATGAACATTTCACGTGGTAAATCCACCATGACAAAAGTAATGAACATTTCACGTGGTAAATCCACTGTGACAAAATTAATGAACATTTCACGTGGTAAATCCACCATGACAAAAGAAATGAACATTTCACGTGGTAAATCCACTGTGACAAAAGTAATGAACATTTCACGTGGTAAATCCACCATGACAAAAGTAATGAACATTTCACGTGGTAAATCCACCATGACAAAAGTAATGAACATTTCACGTGGTAAATCCACTGTGACAAAAGTAATGAACATTTCACGTGGTAAATCCACGGCGACAAAAGTAACGAACATTTCACGTGGTAAATCCACGGTGACAAAAGAAATGAACATTTCACGTGATAAATCCACTGTGACAAAAGAAATGAACATTTCACGTGGTAAATCCACAGTGACAAAAGAAATGAACATTTCACGTGATAAATCCACAGTGTCAAAAGAAATGAACATGAGTATGAACATGAATATGAAAATATGAAATTCTAAACGAAACAGAAACGTTCCAGGAAGACGATGCTGTAAAATAATTAAAACAACAACAACAACAACAACAACAACAACAACAACAACAACAACAATCCAACCTGTTAGAGGTTGGGGGAGCACCCTCAGTGACCCTCCTAGAGTTAAACGTCTGTTGTGTCAAGAGGGACAACTGTGTTTTCCTTGTCTGGTGCTTGTAACAACGTACCTGTGTTTACTCTTCTTCAAAATGTGTCAGCAACATTTTCTCACCTGTTTTTTTTTTTCTCCTGACCTTTTTTTTTAAAAATTAATATTTGTATATCACTACTCTGCATGAGAGGCTATGGTAAATAGATAAATAAATCATTGTGAGTCTAAAATCTCTCTTCTCCCTCTCTCTGTCTTTCTCTCTGTCTCTCTCTTTCTCTGTCTCTTTCTCTCTAGCTCTGTCTCTCTCTCTCTTTCTCTCTGTCTGTCTCTCTTTCTTTCTCTCTCTCTGTCTCTGTCTGTCTCTCTCTGTCTGTCTCTCTGTCTCTCTCTGTCTCTCTCTGTCTCTCTGTCTCTGTCTCTCTCTGTCTCCCCTTCTCTCTTTCTCTCTCTCTCTCTTCCCCCCTCTCTTTCTCTCTCTCTCTCTCTTCCCCCCTCTCTTTCTCTCTCTCTCTCTCTGGAATCAGTGAGATCATTGGAGTTATTGAATTAGTTTGATCGATTATTTGATTTGTTTACTATTTGGTGGTTTTGATTGATTTGACCGATAGATAGCTAATCGATTGACTGATTGTCCTGTAATATTGATTGGATACGTGATTCGCTGATCAGCTGACTGATCAGTAGATTGACAGATGAGTGGATTGATTCAGTGGTATGTTGACTGTTTAATGAAATTGGCAATCGATTAACGGACTGTTCTGATAAAACTGACTGAAATTTGTTCGTCACATAATCGATGGGTAGAATGCACGATCAAATAAGGGAATCTAGGTTCGAACGATTGGCTGACTGGCTGAGCTTTGATTTGGTTAAAAAAATGTACATTTAACCCTTTGATTCCCGCACTCTGTCCACCACCATCCTGCATTGCCAAGTATACTAGCAAAGCAAAAACTTAACCCTTTGACTCCCTCACCCTATCCACCACCTTCCTGCAGGAAGCCAGTGAATACGGTGAGGGAGTCAAAGGTTTAAGTTTTTGCAGTTGGTGGATAGGGTGAGGGAGTCAAAGATTTAAGTTTTTGCAGTTGGTGGATAGGGTAAGGGAGTCAAAGGTTTAAATTTTTGTAGTTGGTCGATAGGGTGAGGGAGTCAAAGGTTTAAGTTTTTGCAGTTGGTGGATAGGGTGAGGGAGTCAAAGGGTTAAGCTTTTGCAGTTGGTGGATAGGGTGAGAGAATCAAAGGTTTAAGTTTTTGCAGTTGGTGGATGGGTTGAGGGAGTCAAAGGGTTAAGTTTTTGCAGTTGGTGGATAGGGTGAGGGAGTCAAAGGGTTCAGTTTTTGCAGTTAGTGGCCAGGGTGTGGGAGTTAAATAGGAACGTAAGTCACACTAAGGCAGTTATAATGGCTACCTGGCTAAACTTGTCTCTCAGTGAAAAGGCTACTTACTGCGTAGCTTTCATCGGCGATCCGGCCGACTTCTTCAGCGCAACTGCTGGGTTGAGAACTGGTTTCAGTGCGCACCGCCGTGAGCGAACTCACGACAGTGCGACTGTGAGGAGTACACCGATGGCAGGTTGTGTCGGACCCCGGTCACGGTTGAGGGTGGAGTTCCTTGCAGCGATGTAAACTGCCTCCTTTACTCCCCTCTGGAACCATCTTGCTTCTTCGTCCAGAACTTGCACACTGTCCTTTTCCAAGTGATGTTGGGTGTGGGTCAGATGTTCCCCCACTGGAGAGGACTCACGTTTGTGTTCTTTTAATCTTTTGTGCAAGTTGCGCTCAGTTTCGCCAATATAACTTTGGTCACAGTCCTGGCAGTCTATCTTGTATATCACCCCTGATTTGTCCAATTTGTGTGTTTTGTCGTTGGGGTGGACTAACTGGCTTCTGATGGTGTTGGTGGGCTTGGCATGGACACTGACTCCCGACTTCCTGATCTTCCTGCTGAGAGCCTCAGTGACGTCACTGACGTATGGCATGGAGACGTGCCCTCTTGAAAGGGTTTGCCATTCAATGGAGGGCTGGGGTATGGTTTTCTTGCCCCCTGGAATATCCCAGGCCCACTTCTGGTATCCCGACACACTGAGTACTTTCTTCATGTACTGCACCTCTTCTTC